>CAOKZL010000862.1:0-486600 GCA_948472985.1 Iguana delicatissima
TACTTTGGGCTGCTGCTTTGGGCCTTTTCCGCTCCTTACCTTTTTCTGGTGCTGGGGTACAGGGATCGCACGAGTAGCCTCCGGAGAGAGGCTCTCGCATCTCTGCTGCTTCAGCTCGGCATGAGCTGCCTGCTCGCTCGAGAGCCCTGCCTCTTCCTTCCGCAGTGCAGCCTGGGAGTTTCCCAGGCTGCGCTGGGGCAGGAAGCGTGACCGGTGCAGTTCTGGAGGCTCCGCATGCCAGGTAAGTGTGTGTGGGGCCCAGGAGCAATGTATGATCACGCATCATTTTTGGCTTCCAGCCGAAAATGAAAAGGTGCGCGATTGGCGCCTTCCAGCCCCTGGAGCATCACACAGTTGTGAGTGCCTCATGCAGATCGCTCCTCACAATCGCACAACGCTCCAGGCGCCCTTTTGCATGGCAAATGCCATGCGGAAAGGGCCTTGTTGTCTCTTGTGGGGTGTTGAGGCAATTAAGGTCATTTCTGCACTAGTCTGTTATAATGGTATTATTCCACTTTCAACATCCTGTGGAATCCAGGGGTTTGCAGTTTAGGAAGGGGCCTTTTTAACAGCACTATAAAAGTCTAATGCGGAAATGGCCTAAGTGGACAGGAAGACACTGTATTTTGTACCAGAGGCCAGTGGCTTATGGCATTCACTTTTTTCCTTAAAAGATTAGTTTTGTAGTTACTTTTCAGAACTGGAAAAGTTAAGCTACTTTTAAAAACTGTAACTATAACTTACATGTAGCTCCCCATGCACTACTGTCATGACAGTCCCTTGCTGAATACAGATGTTGCAAGATTGCGCCATTTTGTTTCCCACAGGTATAGGTTCACTTACACAGATCTAAGCCCCAGCCTGCATTCCAGCCAACATTTCTAAGGCCCTTTTCGCAAAACATTTACCATGCGAAAGGGCGCCTGGAGCATCGTGCGATTCTGAGGAGTGATCTGCACAACACACTTACAATCACGCTATGCTCCAGGGTCTGGCAGGCACCGCTTGTGCACTTTTTCATTTTCAGCTTTCAGCCAAAAATGGTGCACAATCGTGCATTGCTCCAGGGCCCTGAGTGCACTTGCTGTGCATGCAGAGCTCCAAAGCCGTGGCGTTCGCGCTTCTTGCCCCAGCGCAGCCTGGGAAAGTCCCAGGCTGCACTGTGGAAGGAAGAGGCGGGGCTCTCGCGCAAGCGGGTGGCAGCTGCACAGCTGAAGGAACCGGGATGCTAGAGCCTCTCACGGGAGGCTGCTCACACGATCCCCGCACCCCAGCTCCATGAAAAAGTGCATGCAGAAAGGGCCTAAGAATAATTTTCCAAACTCTGCCTGTCAGGGTAGGATTTGGAGGCAAAAGTCTGGAGCCTTATTCAGTTAAAAAATACCCAGGAGGATCTCAAATAGATTAGGAGTGGCTGACCACATTTTGAAGTAAATGTAGTACAGTAGTTCCCCCTTATCTGCGGTTTCACTTTTCATGGTTTCAGTTACCTATGGTCAACCACAGTCCAAAAATATTAAATGGAAAATTGCAGAATTTCCAGGGTGGGTCCCCAAGACAAGCATCTCTGTCCTCTTCCCTCACAGACTCACCTTCTTTCCTCCAAACTTTCACCCCAATCCACCCCCTGGCATCCAGGCAATGGCAACTATATGGCCCGCTCTGGGTCCCATCATCCAAATCTTGCCTGCCTGCCTGCTTGCCACCCCATAAACCACTCCTCTGCCAATGGCCAAGAAATGACTTCGACATCATCAGAAGTAGCTCTCTAGCTTCTCAAGGACCATAGAGAACTGCAAAAGAGTCAGAAAAAAACTTTGACAAGTTTGTTGTGTAGAATCACTGGAGGTCTTGGAATGTATCTCCCACAGATAAGGAGGAATTACTGTAATGTACATTATTCTTTTGAGATAAGGATATCCATAAGACTATTAGGTCTTGTGAAAGGTTTTAGGGTATGTTATGTGTCTCCATGTCAACTCTAATTTGTGGCAACCTTTTCATGGGTTTTTCTTGGCAAGAATTATTCAGAGGAGGTACACTGTATTTATATTAAAATTATAGCTTTCATTTTTTCCCATTTATCTCTGCATAAGTGACTCCCTTAGGTTTTTATGCAGCTCTGTATCTTCTTATGTATAAGTGACTCTCCTAGGTCATGTGCTTCAGGCAGCAGCTCAAAGGAGTTATCAATGAGGGCAAGAATTGTTTCTGAGGGGGAAGAAAAATGGTTAAAGGTCAAGATCTTAGTGGGACCTCATAGTACTGTAATCAGGGTTATGCTAACTCATCTGTTTCTTATGACATTGTACATAGAGATATTGAGTACATCCTTTTAAAAGAGGGTTTTTTTCCCCGTTATGACCCAAGAGTAGGGATGGAAAGAATATTTGAAAAGACTGGGAAATGGTAGAAACACGAGTTTTTCACATGTTGAGAAACCCTGATGAGAATCTTCACAGTTTGGGACTTGTTCTGCACAAAATTTGCACATGGTTGTGCAACAGAATTGTATGTGCAAGAAACAGTCTTTTCTTCACAGGAAACAGAAAATGCTGTTTCTTGCACATAAAACGTTTTCCTGAACAGAAAATGCTCTAATTAGCAATTTAATCTGTATAACCTTTGCATGTGATTGATTTGCACAGAATACAGCATTTTCTGTGCAGGAAACAGCTAAATATTATTTCCTGCACAAAAACTGCTGTTTGCTGTGAAGAAAGGGCTGTTTTCTATGAAAAACAACCACATGTAAATTTTGCATAGAATATATCCTGACTAGCAAATAGAATTCAAAAACTGCATGACTTTTGAAGACCTTCTTGCAGTAGGAAGAATATTGTGAAAATTCCTTGTTGCTGCCTTTGAGAAGAAAATCAGTCAAAAAAATTGCATCGCTGCCCATTGGCTGCCAGGTGGCACCCTCAACTCAAACAAACACTGATGGGCTGCGGGCGTGCGCTGGGCTGCTTGTGCTGCTGCCAACGTAGCCATGACCCTCCCCCTTCCTGGAAGAACTTCATGCTCTGCCAGCTTTATACAGGATTTTGGCCACAGTATTTTAATTTGGGGAGGGCCCAGATGGGCCTGTGCTTTAAGATACAAATCTGCTAGAGCCAGCACTTCCAAAATGCATCAAAGATGTCATTCGGGCTGACTTCATTAATTCATTTCTAGCAGTATACTAGAGACACTTTGGTTTGGTGAAATGCTTGGGTGTCCAGACTCACCATTCTAATATGTCCACAGACTCACCATAACAAGTTGCCTCTTTGTCCATCTTGCCTACTTCAACTGTCAGAGGCCATCCAGGGTTTCTGATAGTGCTCTTCCCAACACCTACAACATAACTCTTACCCAGCAGAGGTGCAATGGATGGAACCTGAGAATTTCTGCATGCTAACTATGTGCTCCCTCATTCAACTATGACCTCCCCACTCTAAAACAATGGATTTTTTGTAGAGTATGCTGCTGGCTGAGCTGGCTGAGCCTGTCTATGAAGGTTCGTTCTCCATGAGCAAATGGATGGGTTTCAGTATGTTAGGACGGCAGCAATCTCATGTGGCTTCCTGGTGACTCAGACCTTACATTTTGATGGTTTATGATGTCAGCCGTGGTGCCTGGATGGAATTCCTTGGTAACCACAGCTGCCTATCCAACTCCCTGTGTTGTGATATGGAATCATAATTGCACCATTCCTTTTTAAAAAAGAAAAAGAAAAAAGCCCAAACTTAGAATCAGCCTCTTCTCTCTGTCTCTCTCTTTTTCAGGACATCCAGGACAAAGAAGAAAGAGAAAGAGAAAGGGAATGAGGAAGAGCAGCAGCAGCTTCATGAAGATTCGTCCAAGCTTCAAGTAGGGGAGGTTTTTTTCTTTTAAATTAAATTCCAGGCAAGCTAAACATCTCATAAAGGAAAAACTTCAGATTTTCCAAAGACACAGCTGCTGTTTCATGAGCCTCTCCACATCGAAACTCATGGATTGTCTCCATGTGCTACAGACAGACTGGAAACATATCAGCAGCTGACAGACAGGAAGTTAGAACCCATAAAGGCACATGAGGCCAAGATTTAAAAATAACTTTTTACAGTCTAGTAATCTGGGAAAGTGTAAGTTAGTCAAGCAGTCAGTGGGTGAATGCAAAGCCATCTACAGCAGCTGGGATGGTTTCACTCCTGAGGACAATTGGAAAAGAGATGTTAGCAGAAATTCTAGCCCCACTCCTCATCTGCTTGATGATGCATTTCTCATTCTTACAGATCTGAGCAAAGGAAATTGAGCCAATGTGCAATGGTGCAGAAACACACACAGGTTGCTTCTAGACAGCGGACTCATAGCTACTCCAAACAGTAGCTACCATCTTTCCCTGCTTGGGTCAGACTAGACATTAAAGGGTATGAATATTCCTTTCAATTCCCACAATGAGATTTCCTGAGAGATTCGTACCTCAGCCATAAAAATTGCAGATCAAGTGTATGTACAATCACAAAGTGAAGCGTGCTAAATGCAAGAGACAGAACTAGGGTAAATCACATGTAATCATATGTTTTTTCACCACATGCACATATAAGCATGTGTCACCAAGCTGGAGCCGTTAAAGGTGTGGGGCTGTTATTGTTGTTCTTAATTGTCATCAAATCAACTTTGAGCTATTGCGACCCTATGGATAACAGACTCCCAAATCACTCCAACAACAACTGCCCTGCTCAGGTTTTGTAGATTCAGGGATACGTCTTCTTGATCGAGTCTATCCATCTGTAATGCGGTCTTCCTCTTCTCCTGCCTCCTTCTACCTTCCCAAGCATGATTGTCTTTTGTAGTGAGTCAAGTCTTCTCATCACACGGCCAAAGTAAGACAACCTCAGTTTAGTTATCTTGGCTTCTAGGGAGAGTTCGGGCTCAATTTGCTCTTGGGTAGGGCAAAATGAGGGCATTAAGCATTGCAGTAGCCTAACACTTCAGCTGAGCGTTTAGAAATTCAGTTTAGGCATCCGAAGAAAAAGAGCAGGCAAAATTACCAAAAGCAGATGTAAAGAGTTCGACGTAGAAAAGATATTCAATGTCTCATTCTCTGCAATGCTAGAGATTTGAGTGCTGAAGGAAAACTTCATTTCAGGGACATCTTATTCAAGGGGCAATGCACTCATTTTGCCCCTCCCCATAGTTATACCACATTCTTAAGATAAGAGTGGGCAACTCCACAAGGGCTGGGGACCATTTTTCCTCTGGCCTGTCTGGCGGGTTGCAGCGTGCCTGAAGTATCATGGTGTCACTTCTGGCTGCCATCCTGACTGATCTAGGGAGGATTTTTTTTCTCTTTCTGGGTATTTTTGAGAGGTTTTGGATTTTCTTGCAGTGTTAAGGGAAGAAAAACACTGCATTTTTAGGTAGTTTTGGTCTATGTGGCTGCAAAATAATGACCCAAAATTGATTCCCTCCATTTTTTTTAATTGTTGGAGGTGGGACCGGGGGCTGAAGGGGTCTTCTGGGTGGTCATAACATACAGAGGTTGGGTTTCTGAGGGAATACATTGCCCTCCTCCTTGCTGTTAGGCCTTGTCTCCATAGCAACCAGCCTATTCCAGACAGACACAGTTGGCTGAGGCCCAAGAGTTCTCTGGCTGAGAATTCTAAAGGCCCCTTCCTAAACTGCAAGCCCCAGGATTCCATAGGATGTTGAAACTGGAATAATAGCACTATAACAGTCTAGCTCAGAAATGGCCTCAGTCTTCTCTCCTCCTGCTCCCTCAGTTTGTACTTGCGTTTTTGAATCATTTGTAACTAGTTACTTCTAGACTCTGAGATTGCAGGCATATACAGCTTAACAACACCTCCATTCACTAACAGACATTTTGAGCTGGAGCTCCATACATGAAACAAACACAGCACTTCCTCCTCTCCTTCTTGTTTCTCCGTGTTAGCTATAGCTGTTTCCTCGCTACTGTAGGCATCCCAGATTTGGGGGCTGGGGAGCATAAAGGGCAGTAGCTTAATTATATTGACCTTTTAAACCCAGATTGGTATATAAAGAGCTATTTTACTGCTGTGTTGCCTAGTTTGTGTAAGCCTTTTTTTTTTCTTTTCTAAATCATGAATAGGTGCTTTGTAGGAATCCACTGCATGGTCATTCACCAAGGTTCTGTTTGGCCCTTTTAGAGCAGCAGGAAGTGGAAGCAGGAGGTAAGCAGAGTATCAGATAGCAAAGTTATTAATGAATGGGTGTCTTTGGGGCTCAGGAAAGGCAAGGAGTGGTGGAAGAAGACTTGTTCAGGGGTGTTTAATCAGCAAGGACAACTGAAGAACCAACCTACCCATTTGGAACAATGACATGGGATCACTCAGTTGGATAGGACTGTACGGTTTCAGGTGGCAAACTTAACTGATTTCATTATTATCCCTATGGATAAAGCCCACATTGTGCTCATCGTAGTGCCAAGAAGACACACATAGATGGCCTTCTGTTCAGGCAATGGCTAAGCTTGCCCTTCCTGGGCTGCAGGTCCAAGCAAACCATACCTGGCACCCTGCATTGAGTTCTGTATTTGTAACCAATGCTAGGTATTCACAACTGTGGCACTATTGGGTCTTACTTCCCCTCTTTGCATTTTGCCTCTGGGGTGGGAGGGGTCTGGCTGTGTCATCCTGAAGTTCTCCCCTTGACCATGTCATAGATCTCCATCATCCAGAGTAGCTCCCAAGAGTTTAGCATGGGAGTTGATTCCTTAGCTCATTCACCAGTACATTTTGCATTATGGATGCAATGCAGGGTCTTGCCTCGTGCTACATTATGGTGCATTACATTCCCCAGCTGTGCTCTTGCATGTCCTTTCATGCCATGCCCTAACACCTCTCCACTTCTGGCCCTCCCATGTTTCTGTTTATCAAACAGCTCATATCTAGAAAAGAAGGACATCAGAAAGAACACATTCACTTCACTGTCTCTGTGATGTGCCAATTCTTCTCTCTTTGTGTATGTATTTGAACCATTGTGTATGTGTATGCATTCTTTATTTACGTATTTATTTACGTATTCATTAATTCATTCAAGATATATGTACCCTGCCCTTCACCCAAAAGGGTATCTTGCATATAACTGATTTTATAGTTCCCTGTCCTCATCCTTATAATCAAAATAAGGTGCAACACAGAAAAAAGGGGATGGTGGTGACCTGTGTGTCTGTGAGGAAGGATTAATGTATACACTATTAATTTGTCCCAAGGCCATCCACACATCCCTTGTAGAGTACCCCAGTGCCCCCCAAACATATTGAAATATGATACTCCCAACTGTCCTAATCTGGCAGGGACAGTCCCAATTCATCCTCTCTCCTCTCACTTTTTCAGCTGCCAGTTTCCCTATCCTCCTCCCATTTCCCTCCTTTGTCCTCAACTTACTTCAGTTGCTTCAAATTGAAGTAAAAGGGCAAAAGTCATTTGCATTCTACTAATTTAGGGAGAGGAGAGGAGAGGAAGAGGCAGAGTCTTGCCCTTCCCAGTACACTCAGGCAAAAGCAACCTGCTGCAACCTCTCTCCTAGTTAATAACATTTGCCCTCTTGATCACATTCTGATGGTTCTTAGCCATGGAGATCTCAGCTTCCACGGCTCATGGAGAATGGATGGCGGAATCAGAGAAGAACCTGGCTGTGCCCTATAGCCAGATGCAAGGTGATGGCATTTTCTGCTGAGATCTACCAAGCTCTCAGTGGATTGAAGGCATTGGTCTGCATCTCATCATGAGCCATGGACAGACCCTTCTTTGCTCCTCCATACTCTCCACCAACCACAGAATGGCTGCTCAAGGAAGCTGTTGCAGCAAAACTGTGACTCGGGGAGGGGGCTTTGGTTGTTGTGGAGGGTGGAAGAGAAAAGAGGGGTCCCCCCTTATTTAAGGTTTTGTTTTCCATGGTTTTCAGTTACCCACAGTCAACCTCTTCCCTTCCTTCCTCCCACCCTTTGCCTTGATCCATCCCTGGGTAATGGCACCCACGTGGCTTGCTCTGGGTCCTGCCACCGGCGTGTTGCCTGCCTGCCCTCCCCTCACTTTAATCATCTCTCTGCCAAAAACACTTGTGGTTCTGGCATCACCCCTTAGTTTTGCAGGGACTATAGAGAAGCTTCATGTTATCTGGTAGTATAAAGCCTTTCTATGGTCCCTGAGAAGCTAGAGGCCTACTTCTAGTGACCCCGTAGGGTTGGATACTATCCACAGTTTCAAGCATCCATGGGAACATATTCCCCATGGAAAAAGGGGGAATTATTATACCACTGAGCCAGCATGGTGTAGTGATTTGAGTATTGGGCTACAGCCCTGGAGACCAAGGCTTGATTCTCTGCTACACAACTGAACTACACAACTGAAGCACTGGATTAGATGGGATGATGGTATCATCACCCTTGTCTTCTATTGAGGCTTTCCTGCTCCCTCTGGACATATCTTCAGTTCCCACAGTAGATGAGGGAGGGTGAGCAGGTGAGCATTCCCTCTTGTGCTGGAAAATATTATGTGATGACTTTGCCTTGAACTGTCAATTGAAACTCATTAGAAATAGAGATAGAGACAGAGATCCCTGTTCCAAGTGAGAAGAAAGAGAACCAGAGTGGTGCAGTGGTTTGAGAGCTGGACTATGACCCTGGTTTGGCCCTGGAAACCCGCTGGGCACATCACACACTCTCAGCCCTAGAACACCTTGTGATAGGTTCTCCTTAGGGTCGCCATAAGTCAGAAATAAGTGAGAATTGTAGATGAGAGCCTGCCTTGCAGGTCTCTCATACACAAGGTTGCCGTAAGTCAAAATTGACCTGATAGCAATTAATAACACTAATTACATGGACACTCTTGCATAGACACTCTCCTGCCAGATCCTCCATCTCCTGTCTGCACAGCTCCATTTGGGGTTATATTTCTTGGTCACCCTGGAGTATATTCTAATGATGGGTCAATGATAGGAAAGAAGATGGTCGTTTCTGCACTACACTGTTATAGTGCTATTGTTCCACTTTCAAAATCCTATGGAATCCTGGGATTTGCAATTTAGGGAGGGGCATTTAGAATTCTCAGCCAGAGAGCTCTTGGGCCTCAGTCAACTACAAACCCCAGAATTCCACAGGATGTTGAAAGTGGAATAATAGCACTATAACATCGTAGTGCAGAAATGGCCGAAGAGGAAGAAGAAGAAGCAGCTATCAATATATGTGACACAAAGAGAGGTTCCAGCCCAAAAGGGGAATAGAATTGCTATGTTTAAAAGGAGGAGGAGGAGAAGGAGGAGGGAGGGCGGAGAAGAAGGAAGACGAGGAGGAAGAGGAGGCAGAGGAGGAGTTGTTGTTGTTCTTCTAGAGTTTCTAGGAAATCCAGCACAGACAAATGGCCAGGATTGTAATGCCAGTTTGCAATCTAAATCCTTCACCCTTCCTGTAATTTGTCCTCATCGTTGTGCCTTACAGAATTAATAAGAATATTGTCAATCATTCATAATAAAGCCCTTGAACTCAATCAGGACAGATAGAGGACTTTGTTCCCAAAGGTTGTAAATCTGTCCTCAAATTATTCTCCCATTCTTATTTTTTTTTTTTAAAAAAAACAACCCCTCTGCATTAGAAACGATTGAATGAGAAATGATTCCAACCCTGCCATTAGATCTGAAAATTTCTTAAACTGGCACAAATTGGCCGTCTACAAAGAGATTAATCCCATCAATGTCATTGTTAAATTCTGTTCCCTTCTGCAGAGCCAAGATCTCTTAGCATTTTATTTTTCTTTTAAAAAAGTGATGGGATCTGTACTCCAAAATTAGCCACAGTTTATGAATTGATACTATATAAAATAATGTAGACTAGCCGGAGATGCTGATGTTCAGACCTGGTGAAAGTTTCATTTTGACGACAACTCCAGCCAGCGTGGCCAGTGAACATTCAGTTTGTTTGCCAAACTTCTGGTCATTTAAACACCCAGAAAGTTCTGCAGGAAAGAAATCCTGGCAACATGTTTTCCCTTCTAAAGGCTGAATATCTTCTGGATGGGATCCTCCCCCCCATACTGCCATCCCCTTTTCCTTGTATGCTGTGTCTTTTTAAGATTGTAAACCTGAGGACAGGGTACTATCAAATTAACAATAGTAAACCACCATGTAAAGTGCCATTATCAGAACCAACACCACCACTACCGTTTGTTTGTTTGTTTGTTTGTTTAGTTGCATCACTGTACACTGTACAACTGTTACTTCGATGGAGAAACCCGATCCCAGGGTCTACAATTTTGATATTAAAATATGATTCTGTGTGCCAGAGAGGTCCCCCGAAGGGGCATGTAGGCAGGCACGGTTGAGAGACCAAAAACCAGATCAGGCCAGTAAAATCCCCCATCATGTAGCCCCAGGAAACCTCAGGATGTGTAAACCCACAATAAACAAAGGGTCCTCAGCCCCGAGATGGTGACTTGAGGGGATTAGCATGTCTGCTCCAAGTTGAGTAAATATTCCATCAGGCGAAGACCATTTACATGAAGTCACACCACAAACTAACACAGCCGAAGATCCTGACACGTTGGCAACACCTTGAAATCCCATCACACAAAGGAAATTACCATGGTGCAGCTTCATTATCGCTCCAACACCCACTGTTCTCCCCTGGAAAGGATTAGTCCTCTAGGTATTTTTTCCCCTACAAATAGTCCCAGTTTTTGAGCAGTTCTTTGGATCACTCCCAGTCATCCCAGCAGACCGTTTATCCATCCGTTGAGTGATCCTCTCAGCCCTCTCCATGCTGAGCCCCACTTCTCTGCTGCCTTCCCAGACCCAGGACTTCAGGAAAAGGTGCAGTATTACCCCAACTACACCCTTTCAATACCCCCCTGTCCAATTTCCTCTCTTTTGCTTCTTAATAGCTCTTGGGTGTGTTTGTGAATGATTGCGTGAGATTGCGTGAGATTTTCATTCAATAAAGTCATTTATTGGACATTTTTGTTTGGTTTTTGGCTTGGCCTGACCCAGTAAAAATTGAGTAAAAAGACCCCGCTAGGTTACCCTACCTCTTGCATTGCTATTGCTTGTGCTCTGGCTAGTTTCCATTCCCCATCAGTGGAGCACATCGAGGTGTCCCCCAAGGGACCCCAGAAATCAGGGTAACACAACAAAATGGTTCCCTCCCCTCAGGCTTCCAATCTAAAGAAGACTCAACACTAAAAGAAAGGGAATGGAGGTGTGTGAGGGGATTAAGTCAAGCAGATACTGCCTCTTACTCTCTCCCTTCAAGGCCAGGCTAGTGGTAGACAAGAAGACAGGCATGGCTCCGTCATGCCCAGAAGCAGATGAAGGATCCTTCGTCTGCTTCTGGACATGACCGAGCCATGCCTGTCTTCTTCTCTCCCTCCAAGGCCAAGGCCAAGGCCATGGCAGTGGCAGGTGGAATGGAGAGAAGGCCTCTCATCTGCTTCTGGGCTGAGGCATGATGGAATTGTAGCCACCTCTTCTCTCCCACAGAAGCCAGGAGACAGGCAGTTGAGATGTACACTGTTGGCACTATATAAATAAACAAACAAACAAATAAATAGTAGCATCCATATTTTCAAACTGAGCACTGTCCCTGAAGAAATCTTTCCTGCTTCTGACTTAACTACAGATCTGTCTGTGCAAATCTGGGGCATGTCCTAGTGCAGGGGTGGGTAAAGTGTAGCCTACAGGCTGCATGAAACCCATCAGATTCCTAAGTACAGCCCTTCAGGCCCCCAGAAGACCTTTCCGGCCCGAGCACCACCATTTCTTTTAAAACGGGGAGGTAATTTGGGGGTGCATTTTTACCCCAAAAAAGTCCAAAATTGCCTAAAAATACAGGTTTTTTTCCCTACCCTAACCCTGAAAAGTGTCTGTGAAGCTTTCCCAAAACACACACACACACAAAAGGAGAAAAAATAGGCCAAAAATAAGGCAAAAAGAGAACATTTGAGGATGTCATTCAGAGGACTTCAGATCCCTGAAACCTTTCTTCATTTTATTGGAAATGATTTCCCATTCACATTCCAAGCATTCTTAATAATAGCTCTTAACCAGTACCGTTACAGCACTGTTAAAAATTTAAATCCATTTTACCAGCTTAGCTAATTCTTGAAAGGTCATCCAGATCCAGACAAAGGTGGCTGTAGTTATTCAGGACTTGAAATTATGCCAGGACGGCCACAAAAGAGAGCGCACAGAGAACCACCAGGCTGTTTAGTTCAAATATCATCTACACTGACTACACTGATTGGCAGTTGCACCCTAGGGTTCCACAGAAGGGAGTAATTTCCCTAGCTGGAAGTGTCAGGAACTAAACCTAGGATCATAGAATCATAGAAATGTAGAGTTGGAAGAGACCACAAGGGCCATCCAGTCCAACCCCCTGCCATGCAGGAAAACCCTCAAAGCCCTCCCGACAAGTGGCCATCCAGCCTCCTCTTAAAAACCTCCAACGAAGGAGACTCCACCACACTCCGTGGCAGCACGTTCCACATTCCAGGATCTTCTGCATGGAAAGGGTGTCCTCTAGCACTAACCAACAGCCCTTCCATAAGGGGAAGGAACAGACTGGAGCATCAGACTCCGCTATTCCTAGTAACTGGTAACATGTCATCTTTTGCCCTCTCTTAAAAAGCAGGTTGCCAGCTCCTCACTGCAGCTTTTAAATGTTTTTTGAGGGAGTTACCCTTTTGAAGGGCACAGTGCAATCATCTATTTTCATGCAGAGTTGCCAGATTCCCTAAAGGCTGTTCAGGAGGTATTATGAACCTGAAATGGGATATCAGTGTACAGTCTTAGAATCATAGGGGTGGAAAGACCACGGGGCCATCCAGTCCAACCCCCTATCGTGTAGGAACACACATCAAAGCACTCCCAACAGATGGCCATCCAGCCTCTGTTTAAAAACCTCCAAAGGAGACTCCACCACACTCTGAGGCAGCAGATTCCACTGCTGGACAGAAGTTCTTCCTGAGGTTCATGTGGAATCTCTTTTCCTGTAGCTTGAATCCACTGCTCCTTGTCTTAGTTTCTGGAGCCAAGTCAAATCTTTGACCATAATTCTGCCCTGTTCCAGGATATGGAACTGATATATACTAGTAACTTTGTCAGTGTCCACTATCACATATCCTGTCCTGATTTGGCAGGGAGAATCCTAATTAATACTCCATTATCCCACTTTTTCAGCTGCTTTTTAAATGTCTCAGTTTCTTATTTCTCCTCCCCTTTTCTTCCTTTCTCCTCCACCTACTTCAATTAATGCAAACTGATTTCGGAAGGCAAAAATAGTTTGCACTCAATTAATTCAGCAGCAGGAGAGTGCAAAAGAGGGCAGAATCTTGCACTTCTGAGGCAAAAGCAAAGTGCTGCAGTCTCTTCTGGCTTGTGTGTTCTTCCTCATCAATAAGTTTTTGCCATCTTGACTACGGTCTGATGTTGCTTGGCCACACATGTCCCAGTTTTCATCTCTGAACCATTGGATGGCGTGCTGTAACACCAGTAGTAACAACAGTAGCAGAGCAAACAGGGAGAAAGAAAGGCCTAAATAAATTATTGGCCCATCAAATTTGTCAAGCTGTCAATGAACAAGAGAGGTTGGGCTGTGATGAAAGCAGGGAGAAGACAGATGGAGAGACAGTCTTCTTCTCAGACGTGGCAATGTTCACAGGTGACGCTTCTACTCTAAATGTCTTCTAAGGTACACAATATTTTATAAAGTGTAAGTTTTGGTAGACTGGGCTTTGTTTCTCAGGGTAACACATCAAGGACAGAGCCAGAGTGTCTGGGATGGAAGATGGTAGCAGTATATTTTGACGTGGCTGTGTCTTCTTTCTGAGTGCCTGGACTAGAAAACCCCTGATATAACATAGTATTGGGGAACAGGGCAGGAGGGAGGTAATATGACTGCTGCCAGTACTGCAAGCCATGACAAATTTGCTTCTAAATTTGCTATGGATTAAATTCACCATAACCTAGTTCTGTTGGCTAGGAGTTTTGAGCTGCACCTTCAGCATGTTTTTAAAAGCACACTGATTTTCTGAACATTTATTCCCTTCCACCAAAGGTAAAACTACCCAGTTTGGCTCCAGACAACACAGTCTAGCTGATCCAGTGCCTAAATTTATCTCCAGCATTGACAACATAGAGACTTCCTGAGGACCTCGCTGCCCTTATCCCACAAATAGGCCTGTGAAGCTCACACTTGGAAAAGAGAGGTATGAGTTTTCAAGGGATTTGTAGGTTGTTGTATTTTCAACTGGAGAATCAAATTTTCTTGTTCTTCTTTTGTCACCCTTTGAACTTAGGGCCATTGGGGGTATGGCCCGATGAACCTACTCTGATAGTCTGAAGACCTTTCCTCCATGGCCATTTCTGCATTAGACTGTTATAGTGTTTTTATTCCACTTTCGACATTCTTTGGAATCCTGAGGTTTGTAGTTTAGGGATGGGCATTTAGAATTCTCAACCAGAGAGCTCTTTGACCTCAATAAACTACAAACCCCAGAATTCCACAGGATGTTGAATGTGGAATATTAGCACTATAACAGTGTAGTGAGGAAATGGTCTCTACCCTCCAACACTGTACAGATGAAAACCAGGACATATGTGGCCAAATAGTACTAGAGCGTGTTCAAGATGGCAAAAGTTATTAATGAGGAAGAACACACAAGCTAAGAAATACTGCAGCAGTTTGCTGTTGCTCAGGACTACTGGAAAGGGCAAGATTCTGTTCTTTCCCTCCTCTCTTGCTTTCTGAGTTAATTGAGTGCAAACTACTTTCCCACTTTGACTTCAGCTTGTCAGAACTGAAGTAAGCTGAGGACAAAGAAGAAAGTTGGAGGTGGAGGAGGTAACTGGGACATTTTAGAAAGTGTCTGAAAAAGTAGGGGGATAGAGGATTTACGAGGACTGTTTCTGCCAAATCAGGAGAGTAGGGGGTATGTGTTGTCAGGCTGCTGGATGTTTTTTCAAAAGATCTTTGTCTGATTGAGAGACCTCAAAGCCCAGAAACTGGCCAGGAGCTTTAATAAGATGAGCAATGGGGCAAGGCTTGAAAAAGAGAGAAACGAAGCTGAGCGTGCAAAGAAGCAGAACTTGTGAATAACAGAAAGCTGGCTTGGTAGAAAATCAATTTCCCAATTTGCAGAAATGAGGAAACAGGTATGGATAGATGCTAGAGTGTGGTTAACTCTGTGGTCTGCACTGTCTCATGCACCCCAGACTGGACAAATGGGAGGGAGAGCGACCACAGGAGCTGAACTACAGTAACCTGTAGCTTCGTTAAGCTTCATTGTAATATTAACTTTCACACCCCCAAGGTGGGATCTGGTATTATAATTTGGGTCTGCCCATATGCACGTGCACCGTGCTTGAATGATGAACTGTGTGTATGAAGTTCCTATGCGTATGGAGTTATCTCCTCCCCAGGAAAGAAACTACATAAGATGTGGGTTGTTTTGTGTTTGTGGAACACTTGATTTGTTGAGTGCCTTGTGTTCTGTTCTGCAGAACTTTCAATAAAAGAACTTTGATCTCTCTCTCTCTCTCTCTCAGTGTGGCTTACTGGCTAGTACACTGGGCACGAACCCTGCCCAGAGTCCCTTCTCCGGGAAAAATCCAAGTGACATGATGAGGAAAGGTTTGGTTTCAAAAGTTCATTCAGAAAAGTTCTGTGCCCTGTTGCTTGGACTTACAAAGGGAATATCACAATAAGGGCCTTTCAAGTTTTATTACAGTCAACAAGGCAACCCATATGCTTTTTAAACACTGCTCTCTAGAACAGCATTCTGCAACCCAATGCTCTCCAGATGTATCAGATGACAACACTGGTCCTCCTTAACAACTGACTGAGGATGATGGGAGTTCTAACCTGGCCAAGGGCCTTTTCACACTACACAATTATGGTATTATGATTGCACTTTAACTGTCATGGCAGCATCCTACAGAATCCTAAGATTTGAAGATTAGGAAGGGCCATTTAGAGTGGTCAGTGTGAGCACAGAGGCTGATGCTGCTAAAAAACTTCCAGTTAGACAGAAGAAAGGGAGTACAGGGCTTGCTGGGCAGGCATTGTAAAAAGGAACTTCCCTGTTCTGACTGAGGTATTTATTTACTTTGATAACCAAGGTATGCCTGTAAGTTTGTTGTAGGTTCTGCCTTGTACATTTTTCAGTTATGTCTATAAGTAAACAAAACACACTCCTGGACTTTAGGGCCCTTTCTGTGTGGCATTTGCCATGCGAAAGGGCACCTGGAGCATCGTGCAATTGTGAGGAGCAATCTGCACGACGCACTCACAAACATGTGATGCTCCAGTGACCGACAGGTGCCAATCATGCACCTTTTCATTTTCGGCCAGAAGCTGAAAATGGTGCATGATCGTGTATTGCTCCTGGGCTCTGTGCGCACTTACCTGGCGTGCGGAGTGTCCGGAGCTGCACCAGTCGCGCTTCCTGCCCCAGCGCAGCCTAGGAAAGTCCCAGGCTGCACTGTGGAAGGAAGAGGTGGGGCTCTCGCGCAAGCAGGCAGCTTGTGTGGAGCCAAAGGACCCTGGATGTGAGAGCCTCTCGCTGGAGGCTGCTTGCGTGATCCCTGCACCCCAGCGCCGGAAGAAGGTAAGGTGTGGAAAGGGCCTTAATCCATGAAAGATAAACAATAGCAGATTAAAGGTATCACCCTATACACCAAAGTGGGAATCATGTCACACTCCAGAAGTTGTTAGACTGCAACACCCAGCAGCTTTAAACAACACAGCCTATCATGAGGAATGTTGGAAATTGCGATCGAGCAACATCTCTGAAGTCACATGATTCCCATCCCTGATTTAGACAGCAGGATTTACTTTGTGAGCAGACATGCATAAGAGTGTACTATATAAAGATATGACAAGCTGAAATTGGATTGGAGCAAGAATAGGAAATTTGATCTTCTCCAGATATTTTGGACTGTGGCTCCCACAAGCCACTGGAGGATATCAGGTTGCCTGCTCTTAGAGAACATGGAGGACATCAGGTCGCCTTCTGTTAGAGACCAACCTTCTGCAACATGTTATAGGGCCATGGACTGACCCATAGCATCCAGCGTGAGAACTGATAGGTTACCATTATGTCTCTCCTGCTATGTGAAATGTTGGAGGATCTCTTGGAGGAGAATTGAGAGATACCTCTTTTCCACATCCACAGGGCTTCAAGGTTGAAGTACTGGATTAGCTGGGATGATGGTGTCATTGCCTTGTCTTCTGTTGAGGCTTTCCTGCTCTCTCTGGGCTAATCTACAATTCCCACAAATAGATAAGGGAAGATGAGTGGATGAGCATTCCCTATTGCATTGGAAGATGTTATGTGGTGATTTGTCTTGAATGGCCAATTCAAACTTCTTGGTTGATATAGATGCAGACATCCCTGCTCCTAGTAAGATGACCATGGAGACCAGGGTTTGATTCCTCACTTGGCCATGGAAACCCATTGGGTGACCTTCGGCACATCACACACTCTCGGCCCCAGAAAACACTATGATGGGTTCGCCTTAAGGTCGCCGTAAGTTGGGAACTATTTCAAAGCACTCAACAACAACAACAGAATGAAAAGAAAAATTCTAGAAAATGTTTTTGTTTAGTTATTTGTTTGTTTCAGCAGAAACAGTCTAGTATCCAGAAGGGGGGAAAAGCAAGAACAAGAAAAGAGAAAAAAATTAAACTAAAACACAACACTAACTAAAACACTAGTCATGAACTTACTGAACACAAAAGGGCTCTGATCTCCTGAGCCAAACTGAAATTAAAAGAAAAAAAAAAGAAGAAAATATATTATTCTACCATTACAGATCCAACAAAATAATCCTGCTAGAATTACTAGTAACCATAGTCACAGATTGTTCTATTACTAGATTTCTTATTGCTCAAAAAGTCCATAAATGGTTTCTAGTCTTTCAAAAGACCTTCAATTGGCCTATCCTTTAAAAGGCACATTCGTTTGGCAATTTGGGCTAACTCAGCAACCTTAATAATCCCTTTTACTATCACTGGTGCTTCAGTCCTTGTCTAGGTTTGAGCAAACAATATTCTTGCTGCTGTTATCATATATGAGAGAAAAAGATGCTAGAAAATGTTTGTGGATCTGGATCATCGTGGCTGCCTGCATTTTTGGACTTCTTTTGGAGGCAAGTTTACCAGGAGGGCCATGGTGAGCACCTGCTTTTCAAAATTTATCATTGTGCCACTGGACACAAAGCACATTACGGGACTAGCAATCGCTGCAGGTTCAAAGAGGACCTGGTACACTGTCACTCCTTCACCACAATTGAGATTATCTACTGGCAGCAGTAGTAAGCTGTGAAGTCCTCTTCCCTTTTCTTTTTACTTAAGTCCCCAGAGCAACATTGTGATGGGGACATTATCCATACCCTCCAACATTTCACAGATGAAATGAGGGCATGTGTGGCCAGGCCACATCAGAGTGTGATCAAGAGGGCAAAAGTTACTAATGAACAAGAACAGAAAAGCAAAGCGAGAATGCAGCACATCATTTTTGCTTGAGTCTGCTGAGAAGGACAAGATTTTGCCTCTCCTCTCCCCTCTGTTCAGTTAATAGAGGACAAACAATGTTTGCGCTGTGAACTCAGTTTGCAGTCACTGAAGTAAGCTGAAGCCAAAGGGGGAAAGTGGGACAGAAGAGAGAAACCGTAACATTTTAAAAGCAGCTGACAAAGTGGGAAGAAAGAGGAGGACTAATAAGAATTGTCCTTGATTTGTGGATAATTTGCAGAGCTTGAAAAAAAAAATGTTTTAACAGATCACCAGAATCGCCAGCCTGGATGGGCATTGGCTGTATTGTCTGGGGAATTCTGGGAGTTGTAATCCACAAGTTAGTTGTCTAAACTCTGGTAATTTAAATGGCTTGCGGTTCATGGAGCTAGCAGTGTTGTGTGCGCTGTTGGCTACTGGACCCCCACACTTCTCAAGGATATCAGCTAATGATTTTAGCCTTGGCCGGTGCCCAAAGAACTTGAATTACTCATAAGTTGTCATATGACTTACCCCGCCCACCTGAAGCTGGAAAGAAAGAATCGTGAGATGATATAAGTAGCCATTACTCTTGATTTGACCAGGGCTTTGTGAGTCAGATTAGGCTTATGGAAACTGAGTCGAGCTGATAACTGCCAGTTTTCCTTTCTGTCATTACCCTCACTCCAAGAACTATTAGTCATACAATCACTAATGATACTATATGATTCAGCACTGGCTCCAGGGGTGGCCGGAGACATTTTACTGCCTGACACAGTACACATTGGTGCCCCCTACGTTTCCACGTGCAGAACTGCCGGTGATGGCAGATGAAGCTTAAAATTTTAACACTGGTGAAAGATATTTGCCCTCGATTACACAATGTACCTGAGGCGAGTGGAGTACTTCTCAGGCTATGTGATGTGGAGCACGGTGTAGGGTTATTAGTTTAGGACTGCCCCAGGACCGTGGGTATCCAGACGAAAACCTGAAACCTAGAGATGGTCCTTGTTGATGCCATCTGGTGCTATTCATTAAGTGCCGGTCATAAGTTACTCACAGCTTTTCATTCAAACACAGAGAGAGAGAGGTTGAGGGAGGGAGAGAGGCAGGGAGACAATACATATTTTTCTCTTTGGAAATTAAGAGAGAAACTTTAGCTAAAGGGTCTGTTCAAGGTGAAATGGGGGTAGTATGGATAAAGAACTGGATAGTAAATAGTAAATAGGATTACTTGTTTGATATATAACAGCAGCAAGAATATGGCTTGCTCAAACCTTGAAATGGATTGAGGCCATTTCCGCACGACAACGCTCTTCTGTGTTGTCTCGCTGCAGTCCCAGGTCCAGAAGAGAGTGCGCCAGCAACACTCCCCTCTGCACCCACTCGGTCCACACAGAAGAGAACACAATGGTGCCACATCTTCTTTCCACAGCGCAGCTGGGCTTTTTCCATTGCTGCACCACGGAAGCCAGCATCACCAGTGCGCTTCCACATGGCCAAAAGTAACGGGAGCGCTGTGTGGTTGCAGATGCAAAACGGGTTTTTTCCGTTTTGCGAAAACTGCGTGAACACGACACTCCGCAACAGGATAGCAGCAGGACAGTGACAACGTCATGCAGAAGCGCGACCTGCTGACTGCTGCTATCCTGTGGCAGAAACGAGACAGCGATGTCATGTGGAAAGGGCCTGAAACACCCACGACAGAAGAATGGATTGTCCTTCCTTCCTTCCTTCCTTCCTTCCTTCCTTCCTTCCTTCCCTCCCTCCCTCCCTCCCTCCCTCCCTTTTTTTTGCTAATTAAACCATTTTTCACCAATTAAGCCATGTCAAGGTGTGAGGGTGCACAGCCTGCTAACAATATGGTCTGTAAAAACTGGAAACTCAGAGCCAGGTTCCTAAGGACCAACAATTACTTTTTCCAGTGTGCCAGGGACTAGCACCATAGGGGAGAGGGGCAAAAGGCAAAGGAATGGGGGGAGCCCCAGAATGGAATGGGAGGGGGAGCGCGGGGTGGGTTATCCATGGCTTTTCCACTTTTGCAAGGGTTCTGTACCCTGAACCACTGTAGCCTTTTACGACTGGATAGCCCCAGGCTACCTCATTTTAGGCTATTAAAAGAAATAACATCACAACAATTGGCGTACAGGATTGTTTGCTTTTGTTGATATGATTTTATTTCCCAGCCAATATAAACTCTTTAAAACTTCCTTTGTTTCGCCTTCTGCTTTACCATATGTTCCAGGGAAAGAAAGCATGAACAAACAGTACCTCTCACTTGAAAGCGTTGTGCTGGCATTGAAGCCTTCCCCACTTACCGCTGTTAAAACAAGTCTGACCCTGACTCTTGGTTTCCTTGACCGATAATCCAGCCCTGTTTACATACATTTATAGCTTGTCTTGTCTTGCCTGTATTGTCTGTGTATTTATCAGACAATAGCTGTGGGGGCTGTAAGAAAGCAAAACCTTACTCCTAGTTATCTCAACTAATGTCCCTATCTAGCCACCTCGTATCTAATTTTTGAGGGGGGGGGAAGTAGTTTCAGTAGTGTTCAATATGTTTGTCTTTTAAGCAAACATTTAAACCTTAGAGTTTTATTGCCAATTTTATAGTAAGGAAAAAAAGTTAAAATGTAATAATAACCAATCTTTTTTTAAAATTTCCTTTTATGAAATAGATGATAATCTGTCATGTTGATAAGTTGAAGAGTTATTGCTTGCTTCAAATATTGTTCTGTATTTAAATTATGAGACTTGTACATATATATTTATATAACTTTATAGTGTGTGTTATTTATCTATATATTATAAATTGCTAAAATATTTTCTGGAGGGAGGCATATTCAATTTATATTTCATTAAGGTTACCTAATATGCATTATGTGCAGTTCATATTAAAATGTATTTTAATGATTGTATGTAAGCAGGTAAAAGCCAGCATAGGCCATTTCCACACTAGCCTGTTATAGTGCTATTATTCCACTTTCAACATCCTATGGAATCCTGGGGTTTGCATCTCAGGGATGCCCCTCTCTAAACTGCAAATCCCAAGATTCCATAGGATGTTGAAAGTGGAATAATAGCACTATAACAGGCTAGTGTAGTTGTTTGAGTATTGGACTATAACTCTGGAGACAAGGGTTCAAATTCCTGCTCGGCCACAGAAACCCACAGGGTGACCTTTGTGAGTCACACTCTCTCAGCCTCAGAGGGAGGCTTGTAAAGAAACCCTCCATGATAGATTAGGCTTCGGGTCACCATGCTTTGGAAATGACTCACAGGCACACAACAACCACACTGTAAGCAGATTTACAAGACATCTGAGAGAGAAGACCTTATTCCTTCGATGTGACAAAAATGCTTTTCCTCTGGTTTTTTTCTTTCTTGTCTCCTGATGTTTCCATTCTTGTTGCTTTGTCGTTTGACTATGCATTACTTGTTTCCTTATTTGTTTTGTTTCAAGATAAGAAGTAGCTTTGAGTGGTTGTTTACCTGGAAGTGATATCTGTATCTAAACAAATAAATAAACAAGCAAACAAATAAATAAAAAGTACCTCATCCTTCCAGAAACCTGCCCAGCACAACCGTCCAATACAAAGATGAATAACTGAGGGGAAGGAGCTCTCTAAACTCCACATTCTCCTAAGATTGCAATGCTATTCTCTGCTTTAGAAAGAAAAAGGATCAAAAATTTTAGAAATTACACATGTTGTTGGAAAATCCATTTGTGCTGGGGAATTGTATATAGTTACCTCATTGTTGTTGATGCTTCTGCTGTTGCTGTGTGCTTTCAAGTCATTTATTACTTACAGCAACCCTAAGGTGAGCTTATCACTAGATTTTCTTGGCAAGATTTGTTCAAAGGGGGGTTGCCGTTGTCCTTCTTTGAGACTGAGAGAGTGTGACTTGTCCAAGGTCGCCCAGTGGCTTCCTATGGTCCTGTGGCGATTCAAACCTTGTTCTCCAGAGTCGTAGTCCCAAACTCAAACCACGATACACACTGGATCTCCATGTAGCGACATACTTGGGAGGCAACTGAGCTGAAATCAGTGATTTCTTCTAAGCCGGCGTGTTGAACATTGTGCTGTGCCTTTTGTGAAGAAAACAACATATTATTACATTATTTTTAAGTGTGGTATTGCTATCTTACTGCTTTTTAGTTGTTTCTCAAAGCTGCTGCTACTACTATTGCTAGGAATTTTGCTTAAAAATACATTATATTATACATTATACATTATATTATACATTATAATATTACAGAACATGAGTTAGCATAACATTGTTCAAATACCCAGCATACAACAACAGGAACGGGACTTATGGACATATCTGGTATTAAATTTGATTTCATCTTATACATGTCTAGATTGCATGCTAAGAGATTTATGTTTTATAGGTTCTGATATATGTAATACAAGGGTACATATGTTATAAAGACTATTAATAATAAAAAAATTTAAAGCCTCAAATTCTTCTAGGGGATTTCCTGCCCTTGCTTTAAGAGAAATGGGTACATGTTATTCATTGCACTAAAAAAGTATCATCACCTAATTAGCCAGAATCTTATTGGTGTGCTGTGCTTGTGGGAACTACAGTGGCATATGGATGGTTGGAGGAAATGGCAGCGGAAAATTAGGCTGTTCAGAGCTGGCAAGCTTTGTCTCCTTTCCCTCACCTTGGAAAAATGCAGCAGCTCACATATTGCAAGAGGTTTTGCCTGAGTTTACAGGGAAGGGCAAGATTCCTCCTCTCCCCCTGCAATTGAGTGCAAGCTACTTTTGCACTTTGATCTCAGTCTGCAACAACTGAAGTAAGCTGAGGATGAAGTCGAGAGATCGGAGGAGCAGAAAGAAATTGGGATATTATAAAAGCAGCTGAATAAGTGGGACCACAGAGGTTTGTTTGGGACTGTCCCTGCCAAGCCAGGACTGTTGGAGTGTATGTGGTGATGGTGGTTACGATGATGATGGTGACAATTTTTAAAGGCTTCTAAGTTCCCCCAAGAGATCCCACGCCCCTGCTTTAGGGACAGTGAATGTGTTATTCATTTCATTTTAAAAAAGTGACATCAGCAGTCAGAATTTTCTTAGTATACAGGCTGAACATCCCTAATCCAAAACCCTTCAAAATCTGAAAAGTTTTGAGTCAGGAATGATGGTGATGCCAAGTGACCACAGATTGTCCACATGGGTGGCTGAGATAGTGACACTTTTGCTTTCTGATGGTTCAATGTACACAAACTTGGTTTCATGCACAAGTTTACTAAAAAAAAGTTGCATAAAATTACCTTTAGGCTATGTGTATAAGGTGTATATGAAACATAAATGAATATCATGTTGGGTCCCACCTCCAAGATATCTTATTATGTGTATGCAAATATTCCAAAATCGAGGGGGAAAAAATCTGAAATCTGAAACAGTCCCCAGCATTTCTGATAAGGGATGCTCAGCCTGTACTATGCCAGTGTAGCTATGCTGGAACAGGTGGTTTTAGCTGGAGAGGAAAGCCCGTGGGAAAACCAGGCTGCTCAAAGCTGGAAGAAACACAACTGCTAATACAGCTGACCAGCTGGATCCCAGCCATTATGTTAAAACAGCAATATTGTAATACTGTTAGTCAAAAAGTAATGGGTTAAGATAGCATCTTCTTTCCTTGTCAGATATTGCTTTGAAATCTCACTCCTGAACTGTCAAATTTTTCCAAGCTAAGTCCTCAGCTCCCTGACTCTAACTGGGCTTCCTCTGACTAATACCATAAGCAGGGAGGGGTGTCAGTATTTTTAAATTAAGAGTTAGCAAGCCTAATTGGGGTGGGGCGGTGGGGAGGAAAAGGTTTGAAAAAATCTGGAGGAATCAACAACTGGTAAAGGAAAAGTAGAACATGCGTGGGTGTGTTGCGAGGGGGAGAAGACATTTTTGTTTGTTTTCTTAAAAATATCCTCACAAGGCAAACTGTGAGGTGAAGCAGAATTTTATTTTATTTCGTTTTTTTAAGTTTTCCAAGAAGGCTCCCTTAGTTTGCACAATGGAAGCGTCTGTGCTACAGCTGGACTCTTGAAAAGATACTCTGGCCGCAGAACAAAGCTGGCGTCAGCCAGTTACAGTAACAGCCTTGACGGACGAGGTCCTTCCCCTGCCAGACTGGGCCGTTCCGAAATCCAGCTCAATTGGTTGTACAGCTACTCTTCCAGCTGCTGCCAACTTTGAACCACTGCCGTAAATTCCTCTGAAGGCATTATCTTGTTCACTGTGCGCTGGCTAGGTCAGGCACAGAACTGCCCCACGGAGAGAGGAGTGTGTGTGTATAAGAGTCAAAGTATATTAAAAGTTGAGGCCCAGAAACAACCATCCTTCTGTGTTGTTCATGAAAGGAGTTTTTGTAAGTCCACAGCTTGCAGCATCTTCTTACCCAAATCCCAGCTGCAAGCAGGTTATATTCACACACAGTCCTCGTAATCCAGATGTCTATAAATCAATGTTAGGGTAGCCACATGGCCTTTGTTTTTAACAGACAACAGTCCTTTATTTGAGGGACTTGCCAGAGGTCTTCTTTGGAAGATGTCCTCTGAACTGCTATTCAGTCCAAGACTGCTTTAAAGATAAAGAGCCGTAAAGAGAGAGATCATGGACCTCCTAGTTGTTGCTCTAGGCCTTGAAGTCATTTTGAAGGTGACCCTATCAGGGGGTTTTCTTGGCAACGTTTGTTCAGAGGAGGTTTGCCTTTGCCTTCTTCTGAGGCTGAGAGAGTGTGACTTGCCCAAGGTCACCCAGTGGGTTTCCATGGCTGAGTGGAGGTTCAAACCCTGGTCTCCAGAGTCATAGCCCAATCCCCAACCCATTATAGCCCACTGGTTCTCTACCTTGAATTTACCCATCCACATTTAGCACATGGGCCATTTCCACACTAGACAGTTATTCCACTTTCAATATCCTATGGAATTCTGGGGTTTGCAGTTTAGGAAGGGGCTTTGAAGAAATGGCCATGGACAGCAGGCACACAGTTCACCAGGTGACAATTTTCCCAGTTAGGTGAAGTATATTGTAATTTTGTCCAAATTTTACATAAATCTTCCAATTTTGCATTTGTAAATATAAATCAGGATATCCTACCCTCCAACTGCCCCAGTTTAACCTTTTGTCATCTCAGTTTTTCAGCTTTCTAAAAAATGTCCCAGTTTTTCCTTTCCTCCTCCCATTTTCCCCTTTGTTCTTAGCTTACTGCAGTTTCTGCAAAATGATTTCAAAGTGCACAATAGCTTGTACTCAATCAACTCAGTTGGGAGATGGAAGAGGGCAGAATCTAGCTCTCTCCTGTACACTCAGGCAAAAATAACATTAATAATTTTTTACCATTTTGGACCACACTCTGATGTTGCTTGGCCACATGTGTCCCAGTTTTCAACTGTGAAATATTGCCCAGTATGGGATATGCAATTTTTGTGCAGGTAAACACCCTTGAAAAAAAATATGTATACTTATACATATTATGAGTTATATGTATACTTATAGCTATTCATGTCTAACCTATGCAATAATCAGGGCAGATTTTTTTTTGTAATCTCCATCAGCTTTGCCATCTTCCTCCAGTTATTTAACCTACCTATATTTAGCTAAGTCATAAATAAATCCAAGGATTTAAAAATAATATGTAGAAATATTCCTCCCAACCAGACCAGTTTGATATATTCTTAGTCTCTTTCCGCAGCACCCTCCCATTCCACCAAGGGACGGGAGAAGGACAGGACTGCGATGATGCTTCTGCTTGATGTCATTGTGGTCCCACTCCTCTCCAGGTGGCACAATTGTGAATTGGCAGGTTTTCCTCATCAATGACTGTGACCGTGCCACCACCCCAAACTTACCTGACCTGCAGAAGGGCAGGAAGTGCGAGGGTGGCACTTCCTGCCTCAGCGCAGCCTGGGAAAGTACTTGGGTGTGCTGCGGAAGGAAGCAGCGTGTCCATCGCGCTCCCTTCCACAAGGAGCCAGTCCTGTGCAGAGGGGAGTGTTGCCGTTGCTCTTCCTTCCCGGCAGAGCCGCTGCCGAGATCGCCATGGGATGCCACTGCAAGAAGGTGTGCCGCAGAAAGGGCCCTTACACAGATAGGGTACCAAAAGCCAGGCTCACAAGGTCAAAGTGTTAGGACATCCTTTGCCGTCTCTTCAAGTTTCACTGTTTCCTGTGAGTTTAGGTGCAGTCCTCACAATAGTAGAGTGGATGTGATTCCCTAGCTATAACATATTGTTGTACGCTGTTCCAGTTATGATGGAAAGAATTTGCATGGTCTGGAATGTGCAGCTAAAAGCCAGTTGCTTTGCTAAAGATCTGCCTCTAACGGAGATGAATTACTAGAACTGGTAATACTGATATAAAAAATCAACACATTTAGCTGCATTTTTGGACTCTCCTTGGGGGAACGGCTATAGTGATTATTATGATGAACACCTTCACTTTAAAATGTACTACTATACCACTTCTCCTACAATAAAAGGGGAAGCTGTTCTATGCTCTTTGAAGTAATATACCACAACTGTAATTTTTGGTTTCTTTGTTGCTTGCTCTAGAAAGGGCATTGGAGTCAATTAACACAACTGAATCAAGTTGGTTGTGATTACCTGAAACCTCACTGATGTCAATGGGTCTACTGCAGTAGGCTTGGAGATAATAATAACTAATTTAAGTACAATTGATTTCAGTGGTATGCTGTAAATATGACTAAACCTATAACCAAAGCGTTAGTGTTTTTAAACACATTCACGCACATTCACACATGAATCTAGTCCATTCTATTTTCGCATTCATTTGTGAACTCCACCCTTCCCCAATCTACATGGGAAAAATTATATTTTAATACTTGAAAGATATTTTCTTCCATGACGTACATTGCTAAAGGTGTAATCCTATTGGACTCAGGAAGACAGCTTATGCGCCATTGGATTTTTTTCATATTCCTTGCTCCAAGGACACAAAGAAAAAGGTGTGCCCTCAGAGGGGAAAATCAGATTTCATATATTGTCTTTTTGAGGTCCAAAGCCCATGTATCTAGGGACCTTTCACATTACTCAATTATACCTCTATGTTCCACATTAACTGCTGTGCCAACATCCTATGGAATCCTGGGGTTTGTGGTCTGCTAAGGCACTAGAGCAGCCTGGCTGAGAGTTCTAAACACCCCTCCCTAAACTGCAAATCCTAGGATTTCATAGGATGGAAATATGGAAGTTAAAGTGAAATCATAGCACTACCATTCTGCATGCCCTCAGGAGTGGGTTTTGTCAGTGGCTGCCCCAAGACTCTGGAACTCTCTTCCCAGAGAGGTTAAACTGGATTTTTCTATTTCAACAGGTCTTTGAGGATTGATTGTTTAGGTTGGACAGGCCTTGTATAGTGTGCTGGATTTTTCTATTTGATATACAGGTTGAGCTTCCCTTATCTGGAAATCTGAAATCCAAAAACCTCAAAAAACTGAAACTTTTTGCTGCTGGCAGCTCACTTTCACCTTTGAGGCAATGGCTGCAGTATTTCTGCTCATTTGTTTCTCTGGTCTGAGTGTCCCAGCTGCAGCCTCAAAGGTGGAAGTGAGTGGCTGCCATCAAAAAGAGAGACGGAGGCCATTTCCACACTATACTGTTATAGTGCAGCAATAATAATAATAATAATAATAATAATAATAATAATAATAATAATAATAATTTATATCCCGCCTCTCCCAACGGATCAAGGCGGTACTACAACAGTATATAAATACATTAAAAGCAATTAAAACATAACCCATTCTCCTCACCTACCAACCCATCTAAACCCCCTAAAACACATTAACTATTAAAAACAAGAAGACAGTTGGTGGGAGGCAGTGGAGCACTAGTCTGGGAAGGCCTGTTGGAAAAGAACAGTCTTGACTGCTTTTTTAAAGCAGTCAAGACTAGTAATGTGCCGGGTCTCTTCCGGCAGGCCATTCCATAACTTGGGGGCGATAGAAGAGAAGGTCCTCTGGGTAACTGCAGCCAACCTAGTTCTGACTGGTTGCAGTAAATTCCTCCCAGAGGACCTTAATGTGCGGGGCGGATTATATGGGAGAAGGCGATCCCGCAGGTAGGCTGGCCCCAAGCCATGACAGGCTTTAAAGGTAAGAACCAACACCTTGTACTGTGCCCAGAAACTAATAGGTAGCCAATGTAAGGACTTCAGAATTGGTGTTATATGGTCAGTTTTAGATCTTCCGGTGACCAACCTGGCTGCCATATTCTGAACTAATTGAAGTTTCCGGACTAAGCACATGGGTAGCCCTATGTAGAGCGCATTGCAGAAGTCAAGTCGTGAAGTTACCAGCGCATGCACCACTGTTTTTAGGTGTTCCAGGTCCAGGAAGGGGCGCAGCTGGCGTATCAGCCGAAGCTCATAACAGGCACTCCTGGCCACCGCATTAATTTGGGCTGTCATCTGAAGCAGCGAGTCCAGGAGCACCCCAAGCTGTGGACACAGTCTTTCAGGGGAAGTGTGACCCCGTCTAAGACTGGTTGACAAACCTCCATACCTGGGCTAGGGCCCCTAACAGCGAGTACCTCTGTCTTATCTGGATTCAGCTTCAGTCTGTTTTTCCTCATCCAGTCCATTACTGCTTTAAGGCATTCATTTAGAGGCGAGATGCCACCCTTAGTCGATGCTATTATCCGAAGCATGGAGAGATATATCTGGGTGTCATCAGCATACTGATAACACCTTGCGCCATGCCTCCTGATGATCTCTCCCAGCGGTTTCATGTAGATGTTAAATAGCATTGGGGACAGGACAGTGCCCTGAGGGATGCCAGATTTAAGCTCCTTTTTCGTGGAGCAGCTGTCCCCAAGCATCACCATCTGGCATCTACCTGAGAGATAGGACCGGAACCACTTAAGTGTGGTGCCCCCGATCCCCAACTCTCTCAGGCGTTCCACTTTCACTTCCAACATCCTATAGAGTCCTGGGGTTTGCAGTTTAGGGAGGGCTTTTAGAATTCTCAGCCAGAGAGCTCTTGGGCCTCAGTCAACTACAAACCTCAGAATTCCAGAGGATGTTGAAAGTGGAATAATAGCACTATAACAGTGTAGTGTGGAAACGGCCTGAGGATCTGAGAGATGAACAAGAAAGAGTGCCACAGCTACCACCTTGAAGGTGGAAGTGGGTAGCTGACACAAAAAAGGGAGACTGGGGATCTGTGAAATAGCAGGAGATGTGGATTTGTGCTGAGCACTACACTTGGATTCCCACCATCCCACAGATCCTCAATCTCTCCCCAGCCTTGCATCTCATATACAACACAAGTAGTGAATGAACGAAATGCAAGACTATTCCCAAAAGGTGCTATATTCCAAAATCTGAAATAAGGGACACTTCTGGTCAAAGCATATTGCACAAGAGATGCTCAACCTGTATTTGTTTTGCTCTTGTGTTTCAATTTTTTTGATAGTTTTGATCACTTTTTAACTTCTGAAGTTAAATGTTAATATTTAACTATTTTTAAAAATCTACTGTAAGTCACCTTGAGTCCTGAACTGGGGAAGAGGTGGAATATAAATAAGCATAATAAATTAGTGGTGTGATAAGACCGCAGAAGTCACAGTGGATGCACTTGCAGGTTCCAAGCCTTCCCAGTCAGTGCTGTTCACCCAGAGCATGTATGCCAGATTTAGACTGTGTATCCAATAGGACGAAAGCTCAAAAAATGGAAAACAAGCAAACAAAAGAAACGCATGCACACACCATTTGTCCTGCTGCTACTCCCAGTGATGGGTAGAAAATGTAGTTCTTTTGCTGCTGATTCTTCCTCTCACACTCCATAGATTTACTCTGTTCATGCATTTTCTCTCAAAATAAGAATCTCTAAAGCATTTTGATATACTTGAGCCAAGAACACATTTAGGATGTTTGGAAATAAAAGAAGCCTAGAACAAAACTTAAAACACTGTATGATGGTCAAGGATTTCCTAACATTAAATTGTATTATGAGGCTTGTTGTGTTTTGTGGCTGAAAGAACAGATTTTGCTTAGAGATGGGAAGATCTTGGAAGGTGAAGATCGTGATTTAAGATTTGGTTGGCATGGTTATTTTGGGTATGATTAAGTCAAAGCACATACTGAATTTAAACTCATTGTATCACAAAGGCTTTTTTGTGAGTTTGGTATAGACACAAGCAAGGCTTTTCCCCTTAGATGCTACTAGTTACCTCATTGTAGGAGATGTGGAAACAGAAGATAACTTAAGTTTTCATCACCACAGGTGGGATGTAATAATGAGATCAGATTAAAGTGAAATTCTCTCTCTCTCTCTCTCTCTTACAAACGCACGCGCACACAGAGAGATCAGTTCTTTATTGGCTGGAATCCTGTTGGTAACTTATGCATGAGCTTACATATGGAAGCCAGTGGACATTTTTGTCTGATGCTGAATGTCCACATTCAGTACAAGACTGAGAAAACAGAGTTGTGCACACAGTGTCACTGATACAAGGATGCCCACTGTGCACAAAGATGCATTGTGTGTGGATGAGCGTGGGTGGGTCACATTGCTCATTGTGAATGGGCGCATTACACAGAATTGATTGTACATTTGGTTGCACATGTGGTGTCTTGGTTCAGCAGTGTGGCATTGTCAACACAAGAGTTACACCACAAATTATGGTCATTTTCAAAGAAGTAGGCATGTTAATCCCTTGCAACATAAAAAGGAGGAAGAGAGGAGGGGGGAAATAAAAAAAAGAGACGTAGCAGCACCTTTGAGGCATTTTTTAAAAAATTTAGCATGACTTTTCATGGATATAGACCCACTTCTTCAGATGCAGTACAGAGTGATATCCAGGCCTCAGGATATAAAGGTTATTTTACACTGGTATGGGAGCAAGAGTGGCATGGAATGTAATTGGATCTGGTAAGATGCAGGATCTTGTCCTTGTATTACCATCCGTGTTAAGCCTCCTGTTGTAAGTGAGTAGTTGTTTAAGATTTGGAGGCTGTCTGTAGGCCAGTAAAGACCTACCTCCCAGACCTTGTGAGAGGGCTATGTTATTCTCCAGAACTGGCTGTAGCTCATTGATGATGCATTTGGGTGGCCTCAGTTGGGGACTGTAGGTGACCACTAGGGCTGTACTGTCATTTTTACTATAGCACAATTAACAGGTAACTTTAAGGCCCTTTCTGCAGTAGTCTCCCATCCAAGCATGGGGACGGAAGAGGAGTGGGACTGCAATGACGCTTCTGCATGACGTCATCGTGGTCCCGCTCCTCACCCATCCCCTGGTGGGACAATCATGCATTAAATCATTGATGGGTTTTCCCCATCAATGACGCGCAATTGCTCTACCATCCTGGATTAACCTGCCCTGAGGAAGGGCAGGAAGCGTGATGGTAGCACTTCAGCATGTCCATCACTCTCCCTTCTGCCAGGAGCTGGTCTGGTGTGGAGGGGAGCACTCCTATCGCACTGCCTTCCTGGCAAGTAGGGTGTGGAAAGGATCTAAGTGTATAGATTTCTTCCACATATCCCTGATCTCAGCCATGGAATTTTTTCTTCCATGCCCACAGACACAGGGCTGGCCAGTTAGGCAGAGTGAAGCAACCACCTCAGACAGCACATACCTTGAGGGCAGCAACGGCAGTTCCTTGGCCATTGTTTCTCAGCTCCTGGTCATATTCTACTGGGGAAGAACGGTCATGTTGCCCTTTCCCTGGCAAACCATCTTTGGTCATCCCCACTCACGTACCACTCAGACCAAGTAAATTTTTAAAGAGAAAGAGGGAGCAGTTTCAGTCAATGCAAAGAGTGGTAAATTTTCACAGTAAAATGTCTCTGAATCCTGCCCTCCATAGTCACTTGGTATGTAGAAGCGAAAACATCCCAGCTATATTTGTTGTGAATGAGCATGTCTGATTCAAAAACAGAAGTTCTATTCAGTAACTGGGGGAGGAAGAGGGGAGAGCAGGTTATTTTTAGGGCCATTCTTCCCAGATGTAGCCAAATATTTTCCTAAAATGGCAGCCTCACATTGCCCATGTTGCTTTGGCCTTTTCCATTTTCCTGTTGTTTGATGAGACAGGCATACCTACAGGTAAACAAACACACCTGGCCCTTCCTGCCTGTGAACTTTTTGCAATGGAATGTGCCATTTTTAGCTTACTGGGGGTTTTCCTTTCCAAAATGTGGGGATACTGGGTGAACCACAAAACTTTTTTTCTTTTGTGCATATCTGAAAACTGACCATGATGCTCTTGCCAGCCAGTTCCCTTATTATAGAATCTGACAGTCTTCTGGCATACAGATGTTGGTGTGGATCCACATTGACAAATCAGTTTTAGCAGCTTTCATTTCCAGAAGGAAAGGGTCTTTTGTAAAACCGATGGGTTTAAAACACTATTCAACACCATGCTCCTACAAAATATTTTGCCTTTATTCATATCATTTATATCTCATCTTTCCTTCAGTGGATGCAAGCCAGCATACCCAGCTCTCTTCTTGTAATGTATGTGTCTTCAAGCTCCCTGCCAACCCATGAATTTTGTAGGGTTCTGTTGGATAAGTAGTACCTTCAAGCGGTAGCTCAGCACTTGGCATTCCCTGCTGGTGTCTCTTCCAAGTGCTAACCAGGCCTGACCCAGCCTAGCTTCTGAAATCAAATGGGATCTAGTGCCTCCAGGGTATAATTAGTTCTATTCCCTACTACATTTTCATGATAACTCTGTGAGGTAGGTCAGGCTGAGAGATATAGACCGACCCGAAGTTACACAATAAGTTTTATATCTCAGGAAGAACTAGAACCTGGGATCTCCCTCCAAGTTCTGGTTCAAAACTCTAACCACAGCACAAGACAGGTCCCTAACATTATGCTGCTGGTAGAAAAATCCATTCTGACCAGCTTCTGTGAAGTTTTTCCCAAACTCTGAGGGAACGGGAAGTCTAAGAAGAATGGCAGATTACGATATTGTCTCTCTGTTGATTTTGAGTCCTAGCTTTTCTCTGCGAGTCTTGCCTACACTACAGCACTGACCAAATGCAGTAGCTGTGTAACCTTCTGCTGCTTTGTCCAGTCGGTACCTGGGCACAAGACAGTATTGCAGAAATACAATTCAGTGTTTTTGGGTGCAGAATATTTGTCGATGAGAAGCTTTTCTTTGCTTTGGATCTTTTTTTTCTCCCTGTTATGTATCTTTGTCAAATGTTTATTGTGAACCACGTTGGAAGATTTTACAAAACTCTGCTGATAGCAGTTGCTTCAGTACTTAAAACAGAAATATCGAATGCCAACGAACTAGTTCTAATATTTGCTATAATTGAAACACCTGTCTATCTATTTGTCTGTCTGTTACGTACAAATCCATATATTTGATCAGAATCACAATCATCTAATAGGACCAACATGAAAACTTCTAGTAAGTTTTTGAACCCAGTCTATGAACTATTTTTGAGTGCCTTCTAAGGAAACACTTTGATTTCTGTATTTTTGCTCTAAAATGCACACTAATGAACCAATTTTGACCTAACTTCATGTCGACATTTTTTGTGAATGTTTGGAACTAGAGGACAAATGTTGGCTCCCCCCACCCCCCAGTTGCTGGTTTTGATCCAGTTTGCCTGAAACCTGCTGTGAAAGGAACCATAAGGACCGAAAATGCTACTGGTTGATATTTATTTTAATTCAAAACATATGAAAAATCATCCAGATTAATCTGGGCAGTGCCAGATAAATTTCGTAGTGCGTAATATATATCAAGATAGTATGCGCAGCTTAAGGGCTCCACCCAGTGGCTCGTGATGGAAGAGGAGCCACTGTAGATGCCCAAAGCCTGAAGAATGAAGGGAGTTGCTTATTGTGAACATAATGAGCATCTGAGAAGGAACTTACTAGCTACACCCAATGCGCATCTAGTCAAGCACCCTGTTTGCAGCATCAGAGGCCAACTAGATGCCTCTGAGAAACCCACAAACAAGACATACGAGCAATAGAGTTGACAGTCAGACCATATCAGTGTAGACAGTTGCACATATCAGACCAAATATGTATAAAGCTGCACTAATCTCTGTTGTATTTCTGACCCAATGCAAAAATGTTGGCATTGACTTTTAAGGACATGTATAATTTGGGTCTGGGTTATTTGAAGAACAGGCTACAACCACATAAATATCTCTAGGCTGTAAGATAACCTTGGAGGTTCAAGTCATTTACCCACTGCTAACTTTAACTTGGAAGCTCAGCAGGGTCAGCCCTGGCTGGGGCTCGGTTGGGAGACCACCAGCAAATACAAGGTGCTGTAGGCTATGCTGCAGAGGAAGGAACTGGCAAAACTACCTGAGTGTTCCTTGCCTAAGAAAATCCTATGAAATTTATGAGGTCACTGTTAAGTCAACAGGTAACTTGAAGATCAATACATGCCCGCATGTTTAGTAACGTGATCAGGCAACTGAGAGATGACCTTCTTAGTGGTGGCCCCTAGCATGTGGATTCCCCACCTTGCAGGATATATAAGCCTGGCTTATATGGCTGTCTTCTGTGGCTTTAAAAAAAATTCTGCTTTTTCTGGTCTTGTTTGAAAAAGCTTGCATTTTCTTTGCCTCTGCTACAACAGAATGTATTTCTCATAGGCATCAACAGCTTGATACTGAATTTTACTGTCGCCTATGCTGTAAATATTGCATGTTGTAAACTGACTTGGGAAGACTACGGTCTTGCAAAGTAACTAAGAAAAATATTGCATTAAAAATAATGTTATCCTCTATGATTTTGTCTGAACCTCTCTTAAATCTGTATCTGTATCACATCTTTTGACAGTGAATTTCATAATTTCACTATGAACTGTGCTAAGAAATCTTTCCTTTGGTTTATTCCAAATCTTTTACCTTTAATCTTCATTGGATTCTGGGAACAATTTTCTCTTGTCTTTTTCTCCACCTGAGAATATGTTTATAAACATGATACTCTCCCTTACTGACCATTTTTTCCTGAAATAAATAGCCTTGCATCTTTTAAAGATGTTGTTTCACTCCATGACCAAATCTACACCATAGATTTACTTTTTTCCTACAAACCATAGGCCCATTTACATTACCCACTTATACTGCTATATTCCACTTTAATTGCCATGGAATCCTGGGGTTTGTAGTTTAGTGAAGTGCCAGAGTTCAATGTGTTCCTGCAAATCCCAGGATCCCATGGGGTGTTGACATGGCAGTTAAAGTAGAATATAGCACTATAACTGAATAGTATGAATGGGCCTCAGATAAGTGTTTTCACAATCCACCATCACCCTAAAATCTTATTCATCACTAGCTGAGATACCATCAAATGTATTTGTGAAGTTAGGATTTCATTTTGTTCCAATGTGAAGCATTTTATATTTGATGTAAAGCCGAAGGCTTTCACGGCCGGAATCCATAGGTCGTTGTGGATTTTCTGGGTTTTGAAGCCGTGTTCTATTAGTATTTTCTCCTGATGTTTTGGCTGCATCTGTGGCTGGCATCTTCAGAGGATCTGGTGGCATGGAAGTGAGTCAGAGAAGATATACCTGTGTAGTCCCCAGGTGGGAGGGAGCAATTTGCATCTGTTACAGGTGGCCTGTGTGATGGCCTATTGTGAAATGGGATATCCCCCAGGGTTGTATTGTTAGTCCCTGGCCAACTGTAGCACATGACACCTGTAACAGATGCAAATTGCTCCCTCCCACCTGGGGACTACACAGATATACATACTCTGTCTCACTTTCATGCCACCAGATCCTCTGAAGATGCCAGCCACAGACACAGGTGAAATGTCAGGAGAAAATACTAATAGAACACGGCCTCAAAGCCTGGAAAACCTACAGCAACCCTTTTTATATTTATTTACTCTGTAGTATGTTTGTCATTTTATCATTCATTGTATTGTATTTTTATCACTCGTACTCCCAGCCAAGGTAGCTCTTTTGAGAGCTTTCCTGGCCTTCTGCTTTAACTACCCAGGAAGAATTCTGCTATTGTCAGGAAACATGGCCACCATACTGCTTACTCCTAAATCTGTTCTTTTGTGAAAAAAATTCAAAGCACTGTTCTCCATACAGTTCTGGGGGAAGTCGACTTTCCATCCTTCAGTTATGACATCTATCCATTTTTTACAGGGATGGACAAAGATTCTCACATTCTCTTGCTTCTCAGTTCAGTCACTAAAGTCATTACATGTATCTCACTGCCATTAAAATATAGCTTTTGGACTGTATTATTTGTGAGTGGATTCTGTTCCTGACAGAGTAGCTCTCCAGACGTTGCTGAACTGCAATTCCCAGTATTTCTCGGAACTGGTTGTGTTAGGAATTGCAGTCTAACAATAGTTAGGGAGATGCTCCTTTCCTACGCTGATGTATTTCTACTCTCACCTACTTGTTGTTTAATTCTTACAAAGCCTTTCAAAATAAACAACAACAATAATAATTGTGTGAGCCATGCAACCTTTTTCCAATCCTAGTTCAAACATGTTACTATATATGCAGATGTATCACGTCCAAAGGAAGGTTTATATGTACAGAATGGAAAGAAAAATAAAATCAAATACAATAAAATGAAATAAAAGTAACTCTGCTTTGTGGTACTGAGGAATTTCCTGATCATGGTAAATCCCAATGGCTCTTCAGAGGAAAACATTTCAATTTCCCCTAGGTAGGGTCAACCTGCTAACAATCAAGTCACATTATAAGTCACTTTGCACCAACAAGAACAGCTTCACTCAGGGATCTGAGAACTTAAAAGCGCAAGGAGAGTTTCAGTGTTGGCAGGCAGGTTGTTATTCATTTTGCCTACTTGTAGGTCCTTGTGGAGGGAAAGCAGATGAGTTCTCCCATCCATTGTCACTGAAACACTCTTAAATTGTAATCACAATGTATACTTAGAGGTGTCCACCATGTCTTGTCAAATTTATTCCCAAGTAAGTGTGCATAAGAAAGAATGCAGGCATTCTTTGGCCCTTTCGGCACCTTACCATCTTCTGGCGCTGGGGTGCGGGGATCGCGTGAGCAGCCTCCAGTGAGAGGCTCTCGCGTCCGGGGTCCTTCGGCTCTGCACAAGCTGCCTGCTTGCGCAAGAGCCCCTCCTCTTCCTTCTACAGCACAGCCTGGGACTTTCCCAGGCTGCACTGGGGCAGGAAGTGCGACCGGCATGGTTCCGGAGGCTCCGCACACCAGGTAAGGGCTCACGGGGCCCAGGAACAATGCGCAATTCTGCACCATTTTCAGCTTCTTAGCTGAAAATGAAAAGGTGCGCGATCGGCTCCTGCTGGACCCTAGAGCATTGCATGATTGTGAGTGCGTCGTGCAAATCGCTCCTCACAATCGCGCGACACTCCAGGTCCTCTTTCGCATGGAAAATGCCATGCGAAAAGGGACTTTATTATGCCTGAAAGGGCTCAACAAGAGTAGTTGTCTCAATATTTCTTAGTAGCTGATTATTTAGAGCATTTCTGATTGATGATTCCTGAAAAGGATCAACTACAGCAGCACTTCTTAACCTGAGGTCCATGGACACCCAGTCACAATGGCCACAATGTCCTCTCGGGGATTCCATGAAGGCTTGAAGAAATGTTATGAACTTTTACAGTTAAAACACAGAGAAAGGCAGAGAGAAAGACAAATTTGTACAGAATCATTCTAACAAAATTATTATAATAGGAGTATGTGCATTATCTTATTTTTCCCTTCTCTCCAAATCTGAAGACCCTTAATAAGCAACTTTAAGTAAATATTTGATGCAGTTTAGGATTTTAAATCTTGATGGCCCACAGCAATAAAATATATTTAAAGGGAGTCCAGGGTAAAGAAATGGTTAAGAACCGCTGAAGTAGAGGAGTCTTTCATTTGTCAGATCACTGCTGGATGGATGAGGGGTTGAGCAGCCACCTGGCTAAGGCCATTTCTGCACTATACTGTCATAGTGCTATTATTTCATTTGCAACATCCTATAGAATCCTGGGGTTTGCAGTTTCAGGAGGGGCCAGGTGGCCCCTCCCAAAAATGCAAACCCCAGAATTCCATAGGATGTTGCAAGTGGAATAATAGCGCTATGACAGTCTAGTGTGGAAATGGCCTTAGTTGGGAGCTCCAGCATCGCTGCCACTCCAGTTCTTGAGTCCATAGCTTCACTGCATCGTCATTCATGGACAGTTTTCCTTGTCCAGCTACATTACGTTGGCTGGAGCAAAAAGCAAAAGACCCCAATGGGAAAGATCAATGGATTGTTGGGTGTTTTGTTTTGTTTTTTTATTCCAGCTGTTGTTTGTATGATTGTAGGGGGAAAACTATTTGTTGCCATCAAGTTAACTTTGACTAATGATGACTCTATCAATGAGAGACCTCTAAGAGCCCCAGTGATCAGCTGCCCTGCTCAAGTTTTACAAATTCAGGTCTTTGGCTTCCCTGATTAAATCAACCCACTTGTAATGTACTCTGGCTCTTTTCCTTGTTGCTGTTGTTTGCCTTCAAATCATTTCCAACTTATGGTGGCCCTAAGGTAAATCTATCATGTGGTTTTCTGGGGCTGAGAATGTGTGATGCACCAAGGACACCCAGTGGGTTTCCATGGCTGAGTGAGGAATCAAACCCTGGTCTCCAGGGTCATAGTCCAACACTCAAACCACTACTCTACACTGCCTCTCCTACTGCCTTCTATTTTATCAAGCATTATCATCTTTCCCAATGAGTCACATCATCATATGACATATCCAAAGTATGACAGCCTCAGTTAAGACTTCTCCTCTTCCAGGGAGAATTCAGGCCTGATTTGCTCTAGCGCCCCTTTGTTGACTTCTTCAGAAGTTCATGGTATCCATACAACTCTCTTCCAGCACCACATTTCAAATTACTTGATTGTCTTCCAGCCAGCTTTCTTCACTGTCCACCTTTCAGCCTCATACATAGAGATCAAAAGTCCCTCCACATTCGCGGGTTTGACTCTCACAAGTTTGACTGTTCGCAATGCCCGCTTGCTTCCTCCCCCCATTCTCCCCCTCTCATTCCCTGGCTGGCAGCGGGTGGGAGATGAAGGGAGGAAGATCTTCTCCTCCCCATCACCATCTCCTGCCTGCTGCCGACCATGCAATCACCCCAGCAGCAGATGGGAGGGTGAAGGGGAGGAGGAGATCTTTTCCTCCTGCTCGCCATCTCCTGCCCGCCACTGCTGGCACGATCGTTGGCATGGGCGGACGGGAGAGTGCAGGGAAGGGGGAGTGCTCACTGGGGGAGGGATTTATTCACATTTTTTTACTTTACTCAGGGGTTCTGTGACCCTATCCCCTGCAAATGTGAAGAGCCTACTGTACTATGGCTTGGATTATTCTGACTGTGGTATTTAATATATATTTTAAAAATATGCATGGCTGAAATTTGGAGAAATTGTTTATGACAGTTCAGGTGACAATGCCTATATTGCTGGACATGTTTTCTGTGGATTCTGGGACAAAACATGACTCAGGGGAAATTAAAATGTCCCACATATAGGCTTATCATTTACAGATCTGTAAAACTACCAGTCCTCCTATCAAATGACAAGTAAATTTATTCAGGATCTTTCGATAAAGAGTTTTGTCAAGAACCTTTTGAATTCCATGTAAAACAATTACAGATCCAGAACTCACAGGACAAAAACACACTGGGACATTTTTATTATCAGGGACATCAATGACATTGACTATTCCCATTCAAATTTCCCCATCTAAAAGAATTATCTCTGTTTGAAAGTTGTAAATTTTGCAGTGGCTAGCCAAAAAATTGATTTTTCCAGCAATAATTCATTGTTGGGGACAACTCTTTATATAATTCAAAGTCTTTTGGTCTTAAATATATAGTTAAGACTGGTTTGCTTGCAGAAAAAGCCCTGCTCCTACTGTTGATAAAAAGTCCTAAGACTTATTTCTTGATAAGGATCAATGTGGCTACCCTGACTTTTTGTGTGGTCTTTGTTGGGCTAATGATATTGACTTATGGCAAGCGTATGTATGAAAGACCTCTAAGGCAAGCTGTTATCTGCTCAGGTCTTGCAGATTCAGGGCCGTGGCTTCCTTGAGTCTATTTACTTGAAATGTGGTCTTCCTCTTTTCCTATTGCCATGGGCAGTGTGCGTGGGCCCAAAGTCAAGTCATTCTGGTGCACTGGTGAGAATCTTGGACCAAAACTGGAGAGACCTAGACCCGTTTGGCATCTTATCATGATTCTGCACCCTGTCGTGATCCTGGTAGTGCCACTGCTGGGATGGGAGTGGGAGCAGAATGCCCCCCTCTGCACCTGGCCAGCTGCTTGCCATTGGGCAGCATTCAGACTCGCTCCTTCCTTCCACTTACTGGGCTGCACTGAGGAAGGAAGCACTTGATTGTGCGTCCACCCTTCCCACGCGGCCGCCAGCAACGCGATCACTGCAGGATGGTAGGACATTATCGATTTTTTCCCCCCGTAATGGTTCACTGCAAGATCGTGATGGCTGGGGATGCAAGACCAGTGAGACCTCAATGACATTGTGTGATGGCACATGTTGTGGACTGGCAGCAACACCTCCCCACGCTAGGATGGTGCCATCGTGCAGAAAGGGCCCTAGATTCAAATCCTCACTCATCCATGAAGTTCATTGGTTGACCTCTGGTCAGTTCCTCTCTTTCAGCCTAACTGACATCACAGGCTTGTTGCAAGGAAGAAAATGGAGCAGGGAAGAACTTTGCGCCTTGAGCTCCATGATCTGTTTCAGTATTTCCAGGCTGATTGGAAAGATCTGAGAGCAGGGCTTTGCTTCTCCCAACCTATCTAGAAGTGCCAACCTACCTATGAAATGCTGGCATTTTTTAAAAAATTAACCACAACTAAAGAACCAGGACATCTTGTTGGTGTTTTTTAGCTGGTTGGCCTGCTCTAGAGACTTTAACAGCAACCTGATCTTCAAAAATTTACAGCTCATTCTTTTTACAGCATGAAGATTAGCAAGATTAGTTAATATCTATATAAACTGAGCAGTGGTGAAAAGCTCAGGAGAGGTAGTGGTTGGTTTTTTTCTCCCCCAAGTTGATGCTCCTCATTCAAAAGCATGATTAGCAAGAGGACAAGAAAAGCAAACAAATAATGATTCCAATTAGGAACTCCAGTGTGCATAGAAAACTCCACTCCACTGGCTATTCCCTTCCAGTCCTCATTTCAGAAACACTTGGATTTTGTTACTATGGGATTGGGCTCCTTCTCTGAGGATCTCCCCACTCCTTTATTTTTCCAGACAGTCATAATACCTTGGCGTTCATTAGGGAAATGCTGTTGCTAGGACACACACCGGCATTCTTTCATTGGTTGCCAGAATCTCTACGAAACCAATCAGAAGTCGGTCGGGTTTGTTCGCCCACACGCACGCACAGCAACAAGCTGTAGCTCACCTATTCATTCGGAGCTCATAATGCATCTTTGGCTTTTTCTCCAACCACTTGAGCCGGAGACTAACCCCCCTTTTTAATTTTTTTCTTTTTAAAACTTAATTTGTGAAGGTGCTCCCAGTGCAAAAGCACTCATGTGCATGCACGTGTGCAGGAGATGGAGGGGTGGGGTGGGGTGGGTGAAAAAAGAGTTTCCAATTTCATACCATTTCCCAGTAACTGGTACGGTGGAACACTCTGCAAATGCGACATTTGCTTGCGGCTCCGCATCCAAGCCTACCTAGAATAAAATAAATGGATGCAGGTAGGAGGATTTGAGTTTGGGAAAATGGATTGACTTTCAATAGGGGTGAATAGTTAGTTAAGCATCGGCAGAGACCTCAGACTAGTGATTCCCATTTGTGAATTCACTACCATGCACTAAAGTACGTAACGTCGAGACCATTAGCTCAAAACCAAGACTTCATAGCAGTAGCCTGAGGAAGGCAGTATTCAAATACATCAGTATATAAATATACCTATGATCCATAGATCTTAGGCTGACTTTTCAGCATCAGCCAACTTCTTAATGTTACTGGAGTTAGGTGACCAAGTTTTCTTTCTTTCTTTCTTTCTTTCTTTCTTTCTTTCTTTCTTTCTTTCTTTCTTATTCCCTTTTCTCCCAGTTCAGGTTGCAACATGAATCAAAACCGAACACAATTAAACTCCGGTAAGTTAAAACACAGAAGAGTAATTTAAATAGAATTAAATAAGCTCTCACATATTAAAACCAAGCAATGACAGGATTCAAATGACAAGAAAAGAGATTTTGCTTGAATATTAGGAACAACTTTACTGTAAGAACTGTTCCACAGCGAAATAGCCTCAGAAGATATTGGACTCTCCATTTTTGGAGGTCTTTGGGTGGGCATCTTTCAGAAGTGCTTCGGTGGCATATTCGGTGGCATGTCAGGAAACTGGAGTAGGTGACCTGTGTGGCATTTCCAGGTTGAAGATCTTATGAATTAAAATAGCTTCAACACATTTTTAAAATATAATGAAAAACACAACATGCACAATACCCCCATTAAAAGACTCTTTCATAGCGAATGGTAGGCAAAAGCCTGTCTAAATAAAAAATTCTTGTCTCTCCACCAACAAAAGCAAAGCACAAAGGGGACCAGTCTAGTTTCCCATGGAAAGGACCTCTACAACCTAGGAGATTCTCCAAAAAGACCCTTATAGTGTCCTCACTGAATGTGCCTTTCAGAAATCCTTCTCCCAGAGACACGAAAATTCAGACAGGATCAAAAGTGGAAATGCAAGTAGACAGGATCTAGATTAAACAGGGATTTATGGATCATAACCAGAACTTTGACCTGTATCTGGAAATGGACTGGTAGCTAGTAAAATTTTCCATGGAGCCAATGCCAACCAGCAGTCTGGCTGCAGCATCTTGGGCCCATTAAGTTTCTAAACATTTTCCAAAGGCAATCCCAATAGAGCGCATTATTGTAATCTAAAGGAGATATAACCAAAACATGTGTCTCTGTGGCCAGATCAGACACCTCCAGGAATGGGCATAGTTGGCATGCTAGTTTTAAGAGGACAAATGTACTCTCAGCTGAAGTCTGGGCATCCAGGCTCAGGGCTGAGTCCAGAAGTACATCTAATCTGTGAACCTCCATTGTCAGTGAGTGTAACCCCGTCCAGCAATTAATTGAATACCAGTTCCCTTCAATTTGCTTCTCTGCATCCACTCCATTAGTGACACCAGGTACTGGTTTATCACCAAAATGGCTTCTCTGGAATTAGAAAGAGATAGAGTTGGAGGTTGTCACCATACTGTTGGAGCCCAACCCCCAAACTTGATGACATTTTTTTCATTGTGATCCAACTGTGCAATAGATTAACTGGTATGACATTGCAAGAGCTCTACAACCCACCTGGAATCTTAAAGGCCTTTGCTTTGTTAGCAGGTACAAATATGGCTGCGTTATTCTTTCTTTCTTTGGCAGTGTTCAATTGCCAAACATGCACTGAATATCTCCTCCTCATTTACACTATCCTGAATCATTATCATTGCATTGACCCCCTTGTTTGATTGACTGTGACACCGGCCTTTAAAGTAATTCTTTGTGTAATTCTTTCCCATAGCCTGGACATTGGTCTTTTTATCCTTCATGCAACCTCCCACAATATATGCACTGAATTATGTTGTTTGTGGTAGCAAGTTCCTGATTCCCAGGGCCTCTAGGGCCAAGTTTGTGTGTCTGTCTGTACTTGTGGCTTGGCTTAGACAATTCTGCTGTTCGTACAATCTGATGACATTTTTCCAGAGGGAGGTGTGCTTCTCTTAGCAAACTGTTCCTCAGGACAGAGGCCTGCGTGCACACACCTTTCCTATTCTTTTTCTCTCTCCAAAGTAAAAAGTGGATTCTCAAGTTTTTAGAGCTGTGTTAACAGGCATTTATTGCTTCTTCATCCCCTTGGTTTTTGGTGAAAAACTGGTATGTCTTTATGTTCTCATTTTTCTTGGGGTCAAAAAAGACGTAAAAAGCTTCTTTAACTGCTTTAATACATCAGAGTTCCCTGGTGTCAGTATTTACCTTTGCAGCCCTTATCCCCCACTAGGTAATAAAACAAATTTACCTTCATTTTCTTCTCTTTATCGGTCCTTGTTGCCTCATATCCGTCCAGTCTGGATTAATCCTCTGCATTCTCACTTTTTCAGTTGCCTTCAAAATGTCCCAGTTTCTCTCTTCTCTTCCCACTTTCCATCTCTGTCCGCAGTTTACTTCAATTGCTGCAAGCTGAATGCAATTAATTCAATGGAAGAAGGGGAGATGTGAAGTGAAAGAGTCAAGCAAAAGCAAACTGCTACAGCCTCTCCCAGCTTGTCATGTTCTTCTCCATTAATAACCTTTGCCATTTTGACCACATTCTGATGGTGCTTGCACATATGTGTCCCAGTTTTCATCTGTGAATTGTTGGAGGGTATATTAGGTTTGTATAAAGACCACTGTTGGAATCTCAGTTGACTTGCTACATTACTTAACTTTATGCTTACCTATGTAGGTGTAGCAGAAGTACTAGGAAACCCTTTTACTTGTTGGGAGTTAAGGGTGTTAGCCCTTTGGGAAAATTCTATGAAAGCTAAAGCTATTAGGAGTTAGCTTTCTTTTAGCAGAATTGCAGAAAAAAGCATGTCCCATTCTCTGTGTGGCTTCCTGAACCGCAACTGACTTGGAAAGCAAAACAAGGCAGGCAGTTTCAGGTTCCAGACTTAAAAGATTTACTAATAAACTTTACAAGTACATATGCATTGGAAAAACTAGATCCTAACTAATACAATACACATCAGTCTCACTGTGCATCAGTCCTGTTGTGCCACCAATGTGCATCAGGCACTTTGCTGGCTCTGTTACCTAGTAACCCAGAGCTACCTAGGCTCTGCTACCTACCTGCTGTGCGGAAAGGCAGGAAACAGCCCCTCTACTGGATGTGGACATTACACTACTGTGCAGTTATGTATGCCCACTTACAAAGACATAAGTACTCCACAGAATTCCAGCACAGAATTTTATTTCCACTGTTTCTATGACTGCCAGGCTTTTTCTGTTGAAATCCAGTTCTCCTAGAAACACTTCATCACACAACTCTTTCTTTCTTTCTTTCTTTCTTTCTTTCTTTCTTTCTTTCTTTCTTTCTTTCTTTCTTTCTCTCTTTCTTTGAATCACTGATGGTTTATGTGCATGTAGACTGGGGTAATCTGCGTAGGCTTCAGAAACAAAACCAGCAGCATGAGGTAAGACCAGGAAGAGTGGAGAACTGACAGTAGATGAGGGTTGGGCAAAGTGAGGACAATACTCCCAATAACAGCTCTGTAGAACTTAACATTGGTCATTTCTGCCCTACATTGCCATAGTGCTACTATTCCAGTTTCAATATCCTGTGGAATTCTGGGATTTGTAGTTTACGGAGGCCAAAGAGCCCTCTGGCTGAGAATGCTAAAGCCTCCTCCCTAAATTGCAAACCCCAGGATTCCACAGGATGTTGAAAATGGAATAATAGCGCTATAACAGTGTAGCGTGGAAAGGGCCATTGTTTACATTAAGGTGAGAGCTGTTCCTCAATTATACTGACAATGTCACATGAAAGGTGGGGCAGAAACAGCAAGGCTGTGAGAAACTATTCAGTATTGTCATATTGAAAACTGGAGAGGGCCCCTTTCCTCTATTGGCTTCAAAGAAGAGACACTTTCTTCAGGCGTTGCTTGTTACTTGGTTGCATGACAAGCAACGCCTGCTGAAATTTCCTCTTCTACACATCCCGTGAAAATACAAGGGCCTGCTCCAGTTTTCGGTATGGCAGCTCTAGCTGAGAAAGCCCTGTCGTTGGTCTCATTAAATGGGGGGAAAGAACGATCACCTGGCTTATGGGCTGGCTTGTCATTCTGCCGCCTTGTGCTCTGCTGTGGGCGTTGAGGTAAAAATAAAGAGGATGGGAAGAGCACGTATTTTGTGCTATAGGCTAGCATCTCGTAGAATTCAGGAAGGTTTTCTGACATTAAACAGCGAACGGTGAAAGTGAAGTGAAGTGTTACTTTTAAAAAAGAAAGAAACACCACTATAACAGTAACTGGAGGGGGGCTTGGGATGACAACGGTAACTAAGGCCATTTCCGCATGGTGTCGCAGTCACACTATGGGGACAGGATGGCAGCGGTCTGCACATTGTGCTTCCGCACGACATCGTCACAGTCCCATTGCCATCCTGTCCCCATTGCAGCCTATACCCTTAATGGATTAAATCCATTAAACACCCACAATTGTGCGATGCTCCCATACCTACTTGCTACACAGAAGGGCAGGAAGCATGATGGCGCACTTCCTTCCACACTGCAGCATGGGAAGAGGACCAGCGGCAGTGCAGAGGGGAGGAGCATGTCCCTCATGCTCCCTTCCACAGGCAGCCAGCCGGGTGCAGAGGGGAGCATTCCTGTTGTACTCCCTTCCTGGAAAAAGTGCTGCTGGGACTGCAATGGGATGGCGCACGAAAGCGTCATCTTGAGGCAGTGGCCTAAGTGCTATTTCAAAGAAAACAATCTAAGTTCTACCCATGTGAACCACAACTGTCCATTAGTCAGCCTGAGCAAGGTATCTGTCTATGTGCATCTGCATGTACACTCACACCAGTGTGCCTTCACCTTGCAACTCTCCTCCTATTCTGTCCTTGTTTGTTACATCACACACAGGCACCTTCTATCCATTCCCTCTGCTTAGCCAAGAGTGATAATGAGCTTCTCTCCCTAAATCACCCATGAAAGTTCTCCAGCTATTTCCTAGCCATTACAGCGCCTGCTGAGAAAATATGCAACAAACATCCCTGTAAGTTTAAACTGCATGGTGGTGGAAGCACACTGGACTGTGGTGCATCTTTTCTGTTGATTTGTCAGTGACAGCATGATGTTGTCGTTATCAATGGAGACCACCGGGGACAGGTGCCAGGACAGGAAGGCGTGGTGGTGCTAGATATGTAAGCAAAACAGTAGACTTCTTCATGGGCGGTTGTGGGAATGAATGCAAGAACCGCCATAAATTGCTTTGCGAAACAGAAGTGACGGATAATAGGATAGTGTTTATCTTTCTCTTATTGTGTATCCGTTCCTAAGGAAATCAGAGATGAGCACCAAGCTCTGCTGGGGTGATTTTAAGTTCATGGAATAATATGCTAAATGCAAATTCATTTTGCAGTCTTTGCCTATATGGAGAATAGCTGCTAAATGACTTGGGTTGAAGCGTTGATTTTGAATTGTGACATGTTGCTCATAAGGACGAGTGTTGCTAGACTGGAAGGAATGAATGTGTGTCTGCCAGCCTGCTTTCTGTCATTGGTGTGTCTGTGTTGTGGAGGAGGTAAGGGGTGGGGGAGAGGGAGAGAGAAATGTCACTTCTGTGACATCACCATCAGTTATCAGCATGAGCAGCTGCAACAATATTTCTCAGCAATAAAGGCTCTGTTTCCTCTTTTGTTCTCATTCATTATTAATAAATATCAAGGATGCCCTGTGCACGCAAATCCAAAAACCATCAATATTTGCATAAATGCAATACATATTCATGTAAGTCACTCATCCAGCCAAGCAATGGATTTAGTATGACTGGTTTTGCGGCTGAGAAATTCAGATCTCTTCTGACAGTAGCTTAGTGCACCACTGGTTCAGAAGATGTGCCCAGGCTGGCATCAGCACTGGCAACTCTGGGAACTCATCAGGGCCTCAGCATTTTGAGAGAGGCCCACCAATGATGCTCCCTCAGACCCCTCAGACCAGCACTTTGAGCAAGGACAACATCTCGACTGAACCAGCACTTTAATTTCCCACAGTGCCTGCAACTTAGCCTCATTCTGGGGCACTGTGGAAAGTTAAAAGGGTGAGTAGACTCAGTGACTGCTCTCTGCCAGTTGAATTTTCACACACGCCAACATTTCACAGATGAAAACTGGCCCACGTATAGCCAAGAAACATCACAGTGTGATCAAGATGGCAAAAGTTATTAATGATGAAACTAAGAGGGGGCCCAGCAGTTTACTTTTGCCTAAACCTACTGGGAAGGGCAAGATTCTGGCGCTTCCACTCTTCTCTCTCCCACAGAGACCATTTCCGCACGGGGTGAGGGAATCGCCCCGTGACACTACTTACCGGGTCTTTTGGCTCCCTGGTCCGGTCCAGGCTGCTCCAGAGCAGTGTGTGCTCGTCGCTCTGCACTGCTCCAGGGACAAAAATGGCGGCTTCCGGTTTGTTGAGGGTCTTGACCGACCGCTGAAGCTCGCCAACCTAAAGCCCACCCCCGGCAGATCGCAGGCTCGCATTGGTGCGAGCCTGCAAATCTGCACAAGGGAGCAGGCTCGCACTGGCGCGCTCCGTGCTTTTGAAAAACCGCAAGAAACAGGTTTTTCAAAAGCACACTGGATGACCACTTGGGGTCTTTCCAGAGTGGGCTGAGGTGCGGAACTACACTAAGTAGTCCGGACCGAGTCCGCTCCCAGGTGCGGACATCCTCCCTAGAGGACGGACTGCACCGTTTCAAATACCCCATGCGGAAATGGCCGGAGTAAACTGAAAAGAAACTAGCTTAACACTTTGAACTCAGCTTGCAGAACTTGAGGTAAGATGAGGACAAAGGGAAAACTGGAAGGAGGAGACAGAAACATTTTAAAAGCAGCTAAAAGGGGGGGACAATAGAGGTTTAATCAAGACTGTTCCTGTCAAATTGGGATAGTTTGTTGGTTATGTGCTGTGTCACTACACTGACATAGCCCCTGTTCTTAATTGTGTATCTAATTTCTGCATGGCAAACCTAACTAATAGTATAATTCTATTGTATTATTGTAGAATTTCGTTAGGAGGATATTGGCAAGCTGGAATGTGTCCAGAAGAGAGTGATCAAAAGGGTAAAAGTTCTGGAAACCAAGCCCTACGAGGAATGGCTTATGAAGCTTGATAGGTTTAGCTTGGAGAACTGAAGGCTGAGGGGTAATATGACAGCCACCTTTAAATATTTGAAAGGTTGTCAGGGAAAAGATGGAGCAAGTTTGTTTTCTGCTGCTCCAGAACACATCGATTGTGCTCCAGAATATATCAATTGATTTTAATTGATTCAAATTACAAGAAAAAAATGATTCCACCTAAACATTAGGAAGAACCTCCTGGTGGTAACAGCTATGCAACAGTTGAATAAACTGCCCCAAAGAAAGGTAGACTTTCCTTTGGAAGTCTTCAAACAGAAGTTGGATGACCATATTTTGGAAGTGCTTTAGTTGCACATTACTGCATGATGTGTGGTTCCAACTTTAGATTCTATTTCTTTGAGCGATTTTGGAAGATACTGGAGCCCCACCAGGTCTCTCTCAACACAGTTTGCTGCCTGATCAGCGCCTGCCCTACCACTGAGCAATATAAGTTGGCACCACTTTAGGCGTCAGCTGTTGGGTGTCATTAAAAGGTAGCGAATGTTTGCTTCTTACTGCTGTATTTCTACTGCCAGGCATGGAAAGAGTTTGTGGATTCTCCCACACATACCTACAAAGAATTGTATCAATGAGTTTGCTTATTAGTTAAAAGAAAGAAAAGGCTGAGCAGTTGCATCCATGATCCTTAACATTTGTTTCTTGTCAAGTTCCATGCAAAAAGGATCTGAGTGAGCAGGGATTTTTTGGATTAAAAGCCAGTTTGCTGATTGGTTCTGAACTTTCACAAAAATTTTGGGGTTGTCGACCTAAGTGTAAATATCAAGTTGGTTCAAAATATTCATTCATTCTAAACAGAAACCCAAAGCTTTTATCCGGGAGACATTGACAAAGTTGATGAACTGGGTCCAAAATCTTAATAAGTCTTTGTTCTGGAGCCATTTGGTAACACGCAAAGTTTCTTGATTCCTTGATTAAGCATGTTAATTTGTATATCCTGAGAGACTGACAGAAGCTTTAAATGATAGTCTGTGTATATGAGTGTCCTTTCATCCACCTATTGACTCATGCCACCTTTTGGCTCCTTGATGGTATCAAAATCCATCAGAATTGAATAGTAAACTATAATCAATTGCTACCAGCAGCAAATAAACAATAAAGCAGACCTATATTACAGATAAAGCATTTTCTGCTTCATGTGCCCAAATAATTTGACTGGTTTTGGGTACAATACTGACTGATGTAAGATGGGTATCATTTTTTTTATTATGCTTCATATATCTGAATGTTTCAGGCTGCCTTTAATATGCTTGGTATAGGCAAGTCCAGAGACCCATAGCCTGGAGTGGGGTGTGTTGTGGAAAGTGGAACCCATAAAATCGCTTAAGATTCCTTCCTGTGGCTCCTGAATCACCCCAGAAATCTCCAAACCCTCCCAATTTTTTAAAAAAAATTCAAAGGGATGTCCCCAAACCAAGAAAAATCTGCCAAAATCACGGCAGTTTGCTTGTCCTAATTCTCCAAAAGCCACACACACACACACACACACACGCTCTCTAAAACACACAAAAAAAATCATCCTTCTGCATGGAACAGCCAGATGTAAGAGTAGAATAGACAGCCTTCATGTAGTGAGAAGAATCCTGATCTGACAAGAATTTTCACAGTTTGGGATTTATTCTGCAGAAAATTCACACATGATTGCACAGAAAACAGTATTTCCTGTACAGAAAAAATTTGTTTCCTGTGCAGAAAATGCTGCAATTGAGGACTTATTCTACAAAATTTCCCTGTGGTTGATTTGCATAGATAAAAAATTTCTGAACAAGAAACAACTTTAAATAAGAAATAATATTTCTGCTAAAATATTATTTTCTGTACAAAAAATTCTGTTTCCCACACAGAAGAAGCTGTTTTGCAAAAGCAAATTGTACAGATCATAAGCCCCAAATTGTGAACAGACTTCAAAAACTGCGATTTTCAAAAACTTTTTTACACTGGGAAGAAAATTGCTAAAATTACTCATTGCTTCCTTTGAGATAAAATGTGTGAAAAATTACACCTCTATTATATCCTGTGGAATCTTGGGGTCTGTAGTTGGTGAGGCACTGAAACTCTCTGACTGAGAATTCTTAAAAATGGTCTCTAAAGTGCAAATACTGCAATTCCATAGCATGGGTCCATGGCAGCCAGATTGGAAGCATAGGCCATTTCTGCACTACACTGTTATAATGTAACATGTAATATACATGTGGCCGAGCCATATCAGACTGTAGTTGCAATTGCAAAAGTTATTAATGAGGAAGAACACAAAAGCTAGGAGAGGGTGCAGCAGTTTTCTTTTGCCTGAACCTACAGGTAAAGGCAAGATTTTGGCCCTGCCTTCTCTTCTCCCTCCACCCCGACTAAGGCCATTTCTGCATAAGGTCAATACATCGTAGTCGCTTCGAATTCTCACCCTCCCATCTGCACATTGTACCAGTTTAGCTTCATAGTTTTCCATGTGGTTCTGCACATTTTCAGCTCCTAGCACGGTTCAATGCGACGCTGTATTGTAAAACTGGAAAAACTCTAATGCAAATTTCCCAAACTGTTTCTGCTTCATTTTTGCCTACGTACAGAACTGTAAAATTGATTCACAGGGCAGAAGTGGCTGGCTGGGGGTGTTCCCAGGCTGTCATTTCCATCCCTATCTCTCTCCACCCATCAAAGGACATGGTGCTGTCATTACTGTCTTCGGGTGTTAAGTGGACAGCAGGAAGAGAGTGCTAATGAATCGTTAAGAGGTCTTTTTTCCCCTCGCATCAACAAACATACATACTGCAGAAATGTAGCAAAGAAAATGTGTTTGAGCGTGAGCGAGGAAGACACGATCTTGTTTGATGAATGAAGGTAATTGATTAGAGGAAGATCCTCAAGCAACTTTGTTTCTCTTTCAGGCTGCCTTTCTTGCTGGAGCTGCCTTCTCGCTGCAGCCTTAACTTTCACTTTGTGAGGTAGTGAAATTATTTGGACAGTTTAATTTGACAGCTAATTGACAACTTAGGCCTTTTTCGCACGGCATTTCCGATGCAAAAGGGCCCCTTGAACATCGCACAAATGTGAGGAGCGGTCCACACGACGCACTCACATTTGCACGACGCTCAAGGGCCTGACACAGACCGTGCACGCATTTTTTCATTTTCATCTTGAAGCCGAAAATGCTGCACGGTCGCGCATCGCTCCGGGGCCCCATGCACGCTTACCTTGCATGCGGAGCCTCGGGAGCCGGGCTGGTCGTGCCTCCTGTCTCAGTGCAGCCTGGGAAGGTCCCAGGCTGAACTGCGAAAGGAAGAGGCGGGGCTCTCATGCAAGCAGCTCATGCGGAGCTGAAAAAGCAAGGAAGCGAGAGCCTCTTTCCGGGGGCTGCTTGCACAAGCCCCTCACCCCAGCACCAAAAATGGGTGAGTTGCGGAAAGGGTCTGAACTTGACAGCTTACTTTGAAAGACCGGTTTGGAGTTGTTTTGTATGGCTTTACCCTCTTTGGATGTTGCCAGTGGATCTTTTGAGTACTAATGTTGATTTTCTTCCCTTTTTGGATTCTCTATGCAGTTTAGTGTGCATTTTGGGTATGTTTGCTTTTTGACCCAACCATTTAAAATATGTTTCTTTTATGGTGAGGCGGGGTGAGAGAGGGGATGGGAGCGACCAGGGACTTGCTGTTGTGGATGGAGCAACAACTTTTCTTTGTGGTAATACGATGTAAATGGGGTGTGTGCAGACAGCAAAGTTTCTGAATCAGAGTATAAAAACACGCTCTTGACACACGGTGAACCACTCCTCCCCTCTTGTGCGGAAATGGCCTAAGCTAACTGAGTGCAAACTACTTTTGCACTTTTAAATCAGTTTGGTCCAATGGAAGTGAGCAGAGGAGAAGGGGGGAAGTGGAAGAAGGAGAGAAAAACTGGGACATTTTAAAAGCAGACGAAAAAATGGGATGACAAAGCAGGACTATCCTTGCCAAACTGGGACAATGGGGAAGTATATGTTATACCTTGTACTCAATATGGTAGTGGAGCCAGGGCCCAGTGGACCAGTATGTTTTGATTAGTGGACAAGAAGTTTGCATCTGCCATCCCACTCTATAACATGCTTTGTTTTCTCAGAGTTTAACTACAATTCTCATATCAACTGGAGAGGAATGAGTTTTCTTGGCAACATAACACTGTGAGCAATTCCTATTATTTTGCAAAATATTTTTGGTTAGCTTGGTGTTGAATGGGTTATTAAGACCCATTCTTTTTATAAAAGACCAGCTCTTGACAGAGATTGAAAGCTTCTAGAAGAGGTTTGTTGATTTTGAGGAAAATATTTTTCCCATTACTGGGAAAGGACCATTAAGATGAGTGCCTGCACTTCAAGATATACCACTACATCACCGGTTGTATTTCAAGGAGATCCTGACTTGGTTACTCATGAAAACCGCTTGTGTTCTGAACAGTGTCTCTCTCCCGCATTCTTTGTTCATCATTATTAACTGGTAGTTCCATTTAGTGGTGGTTGCCAATAGTGAATAGGAAGGTACATTCAATTTTGTCACTAGACCAGATGTTACAAACCCTGTGGCAAGGCAAGCAGTATTGTAAACATTCTTCATTATGGAATAATCTGTGTTAATATCAAATCAGCTTTGTTGACTACCTGTTTTTACACCAAATCTCTAAGCACTGAGTCCTCAAGGCTGGAAGGTCCTACTTTCCTCAATAGCTAAACAGCTGAAAAGTCAAGTCAACCTTTCACCAATGAACACAGAGAGGTGCCTTATCCCATGTCAAACCACTTGGCCAGCTTGTGACCTTCAGCCATCCAGATGCTGATGAACTACTCCTTCCATCATACCTCACTAGTAGCCAGCTTGACTGGGGCTAATAGGAATTGGAGTTTAACTTTTTGAAGGGACATAGGATCTTTGGCCTGGTCTCCACTGATTGGCAGTAGATTTCCAGGATTTCAGGCAGGATTGACCGGTTTGGCCAACTGGTTTTGCCTCACATATTTTCAGGTATTTCAGGCTGAGTCTACCACAGGTGATGAAGTTTAGGACCTAAACTATGAATGGCTGAAGTCTGGGGCTGCATGTGACTGCAAGGCTGCTTTCGAGGCTTCTCGATCCTTTTCCCTGGCTGTACTTTTCCTGTCCAAAAAATGCAAATCATGTTTCTTAGAAGCCTCCAATGGCCCTTTCACACCACAGAAATATAGCATTACGACTCCATTTTAACTGCCATGGCAACATCCTATAGAATGCCAGGACTTGTAGGTGAGGGGGGCTCTAGAGCTCTCTGTCTGAGAATGCTAAATGGCCCTCCCTCAACTTCCAGTCCCAGGGTTCCAATAGAAGTCACCGAGGCAATCAAAGAGGAATATACCAGTATAATTGTGTAAAGTAAATGGGCCCCGGGAGTGGCAATTCACCTTTTAAATATATAGTGGGGCTCCTCTGGACTGTTTAAAAGCAGTTTTCAAAAGCAGAAGTGGACTTCTGGACATTTCCACTCTTGCTTTTTTTTTTTTTAGTGTTTTTGAAACTCTGTAAATCCCCTAGAAGGTCCCGGGGCAGAAAATTGATCTCCTAGGCCTACCACAGTTACCCAATACTGCCCTAAACACCCTGGATCTGAGACATTTCGGAAAGCGATTCAAATATGTATGCCCAGCCTTCTGAGGAAAATGCCATTTGGGACTCCTCTGAGTGTCAATCCCTATAGTTTAGGATGTCTAAGGCCATTTCCGCACTAGACTGTTACAGTGCTATTATTCCACTTTCAGCGTCCTATGGAATCCTGGGGTTTGCAGTTTAGGAATGTTGAAAGTGGAATAGCAGCACTATAACAGTCTAGTGCGGAAATGGCCTAAGAACTCTAGTCTTATCTTTAGGCAGAATGAGGCAGTTGTCATAGGCGGCAGGCGCTGGGAAGTTTGTGTTGGAAGAGACGGCTCGGTATTCAGTTCCCTGCCTCATCCTTTGTATCACTAGGGACGTTTTCATAGGCACTAAAACTTTGATAGCTCCAGGCCCCGTGTCTAAACTGCCTAATGGATAAGGCAACCCTGAACTTCCTCAGGTGCTGTGTAGGATGTCTGACTTAGAAGGTTTCAGTCACTTGCATTTGAAATCAGAATGTCAGGTGCATTAAATGTGATGATAGTTTAAAAGCGAAACCAAAAAAATTGAAGGAAAAATATCCAGATTTAAGGTCAGCGTGCACGTTGCTATAAGGAGGAAACTGTCATGTAATTTCACTGGGCAGATTGAAGAAATTAGTTTGGAAAGCATCTGCTACTTCACTATGGTGAGACTAGGGTGTTATGTACTTTCTGCTTTCAAATAGCCACTCTGCATCAATTCTATGCCAGCAAAAGCTCAGATGCGAAACTTATATGCATTCAAACAAGTTCAATCATAATTGTATGCTATCTCTTACTGTGTCAGATGGTTCCATGTATACATACACTGGGTATAATCCTTAAATCTATCCTGCAAAATGGGGCCATTCTTATTACTCCCATTCAGTAGAGTCACCAGGTGTTCAGGATGATCGGGGTATTTAACTGCATCTTGTTGGGGGGAAAAAACCCAGTATCACTGAATTGAAGCATTTTTTTCATTTACCAGGCTTCAGTGGTTATCAGTGGGTACCTGTGGAACTCAACTGTGTAAATATTTCTCATAGAACTCCATTCCTAGAGACGTTTCCCTGCCTCTATCTTTGCTTTATTTTTCACACACAGTAAAACTCTTCCCATTTTTGCCAAGAACTTTTAGGGATTTATTTTAAGTTGGATTTGTAAGTGCCTCTTGCTTTATTAAATGGTGTTCTTTCATTTCATTCTCTAAACTGTTGCAAAAACTTCCCTGTACAGAGTTCTGGTTCATGTCAAAGCCTTTATGCACACAGCAGCATATACTAATATTTCCCCCTCACAGATTTTTCCATGGTCCATGTGGATGACACAGACCATTAACTGCTGGAGCATTCAACAGCAGGATTGAGAGAAGCAGCCACGGCCCCACTCTTTATTCATGAAGTTTTGATAGAATATGTGAGTCACCTGCTTAACTAGTGCTAAAAACTATGGCTAGAATCTCGCTGGTGTGTCACATATATGTAACTTCCCCTGCAGAAGCACTGGACATTTTTGTCCAGTGCTGAACATTTGCATTTGCGTAAAGCTTGGTGAAATGGAATCATGAATGTGATACTATTATGTATGCAGATTTATATTGCGCATAGATATGCATTGTGAGTGAGCATAGGTGCACATTGCACATTCAGTTATGCATTTGGTGGCACATTGGCTTCTTGGTTCAGTGGTACACCATTGCCATTCACAAAATAAAGGTTGCATAGCACAATTAATACATAACTCTGCGTACAGAAATTCATCCTACACAACATTATAGAGGAGTTCAGTCTGTGCTGGAATAGAAGAGTGAATTGTGTCTCCAGTTTCTACTGTTTGACTGATTGTGCTTTTTTCACTTAGTAGCCATGGTTCTGAGAGTATAGTTGCCTAAGCATTGGACTACAATCCTGGAGACATAGAATCATAGAGTTGGAAGAGACCCCAAGGGCCATCGAGTCCAACCTCCTGCTATGCAGGAACACCCATCAAAGCATTCCTGACAGATGGCCATCCAGCCTCTGCTTAAACACCTCTAAAGAAGGAGACTCAACCACATTCCAAGGCAGCCTATTCCACTGCTGGACAGCTCTGACTGTCAGGAAGTTCTTCCTGAGGTTCAGGTGGAATCTCCTTTCCTGCAGCTTGAATCCATTGCTCCTTGTCCTAGTCTCGGGAACAGCAGAAAACAAGCCTGCTCCCTCCTTGACATGACATCCTTTCAAATATTTAAACATGGCTATCATGTCCCCTCTTAATCTTCTTTTCTGCAAACTAAACATACCCAGCTCCCTAAGCCGTTCCTCCTAGGGCATGGCTTCCAGACCAGGGTTTGATTCCCTTGCTCAGTCATGGAAACCCACTGGGAGACCATCACACTCTCTCAGCCCCAGAAAACTCTGTGATGAGTTCACCTTAGGATCACTGTAAGTTGGGAATGACCTGAAGGCACACAACAACAATAACCACTGTTCTCTGGGTTGCATATAACACATTCAAAATTTATAAATACACACCAAAGAACAGTGATTAGACCGAGCACTTAATAAAGATTAAAAGATTAAAAATTCTACTACATATACAACTAAAATTGAACCAGCTGAACTGGCAGAACTACAAAATACACAGGTATTTGGTGTACGGGAAATAGTGCTTGCAGGAAATAGGTCACAACTGATCCCGGAGAAGTGTCATTGTTTCCCGCTCTGGAGTGATAATGGATCACCTTTCTACTGTACCAGTGGTGTCTCTGTAGCTTTAGGGCCCCAGGATCACAGTCACTTCTTATTAGTGGCCATTGATTTAGGTAACACTTGTTCAAAGTGAAGCCTCAAAAAACCAGCTCAGTTCCATGTTATATTGACTATGATACGACTAACAGATGTGCCCTGAGAGTAGCACACATTAAGACCTGAGTTTGCAAACTTGAGAGGAAAAGAGTAGAGAACCAACACAATTTTCCATCTGCTTGCCTCAATGGGAAAGGAATGGGGAAAACAAAGATTGACTTGCTACGACTCTACAAAGACAGACTGCTAAAATAGGGGTGGCACCTTAGCCCCAAGAAGTCTTTGGTGGGTACCCCCACCTTACCAACTTCTGCCAAAAGAATTCAGTTTTTTGCCCACCCCCCTATACCCTCTAGTCATAGGAGCATTCTCACTATATTTGGGGTCTTCCTGGGCTTCTGGAGGTTATTTTGAGTAATTTTGAAGTGAATTTTTTAAAAAATTGGCTCTGGGTTGATCTAGGGAACTCCAAACATGGTAGAAATACCTTCAACCCCTGTAAAGGGCATTTTGGAGCAAAAAACTCTGATCCCTGGGGGACCCAGGGAACTTCAAAAATGGATATCAGGGGTTATACTTTGCTCATCTCTTGCTAAAATATAATAAAAGGGGTTAGGAGAGGATATATTTCACATAAAAGTCTTACAGAGAAACTAGACCAAGGAAATGTACAGTGAGTCCCCTGTATCCTCTGGGATTTGGTTCTGAGGCCCTCTGTGGATACCAAAATTCATGGATGCTCCGCTATGTACAATGGTGTAGTAAAATAGCATCCCTTATATAAAATGGCAAAATCAAATTTTGCTTTTGGGATTTTTAAAAAATATTTTCAAAGACATGGTTAGTTGAACCTGGAGATACAGAATCCATAGATACAGAAGGCCAACTGTGCATCAAATGACTGAAAAACACACAGAGGGGAAGAAACTATTAAGCAGAATGCAACCATCACTTCTCTTTGCTGCAATACCTTATCTATTTTTTTCTTAATGACAAGAAAGAACCTGTCTATTCTAACACACTGACTGACTGGCACTTTAGTGCTTTTTCAGAGTGGGTGGTTAAGTCACCCACTGAAGAAATCCACTGAGTGATGTTGGGCAGGTCACATTCTCTCAGTCTCAGAGGAAGACAAGGGTAAACACCCTCTGAGCAAATTGTTAAGAAAATCCCATGATAGGTTAGCCTTAGGGTCATGATAAGTCAAAAATGGCTTGAAAGCAAACAACCACAAGTATCACCTCCCAGACCACAAGGGCTTCCAACTTTCTTTGGCAGGAGTTACATAATTAGAGTGCTGCCACAAAGAGAACCCTGTTACATGTGCGTACAACCAAATCTAAGGAAAAAAGGAGGGGACTCAAACAATCATGGTCCAGTCAACCTGACATCAATACTGGGAAAGATTCTAGCGCAGATCATTAAACAGTCTACAAGCACTTATTAGAAAAGAATGCCATGATCACTAAAAGTCAACGTGGGTTTTTCAAACATAAGTCACGCCAAACTAATCTGATCTCCCTCTCCCTCCCTCTCTCTCTCTTTCTCTCTCTAAACTAAGCTAAATTATTAGCTTGGTAGATGAAGGGAATGCTGTGGATATAGCATATCTTGAGTTTATTAAAGCCTTTGACATGCTTCCCCCATGATATTGTTGCAAGAAAGGTAGTAAAATGTGGGCTAGACAATGCTACTATTAGGTGGATTTGCAACTGGTTGATTAATTGAACCTGAAAGATGCTCATCAATAGGATCATAGAATTGGAAGAGACCATAGGGGCCATCCAGTCCAACTCCCTGCTATGCAGGAACACCCATCGAAGCATTCCCAACAGATGGCCATCCAGCCTCTGCTTAAAAACCTCCAAAGAAGGAGACTCCACCACACTATAAGGCAGCATATTAAACTGCCGAACAGCTCTGACTGTCAGGAAGTTCTTCCTGAGGTTTAAGTGAAATCTCTTTTCCTTTAATTTGAAGCCATTGCTCCTGGTCTAATCTCTGGAGCAGCAGAAAACAAGCCAATGACTCCTCTTCATTTTGGAGAGAGGTGACTAGTGGGGTACCACAAGATTCAGTTCTGGGCCCAGTGCTATTCAGCATCTTTATCAATGATTTGGATGATGGAAGATGGCATTCTTATCAAATGTGCAGATGACACCAAGTTAAGAGGGGCAGCTAATACCCCTGAGGACAGGATCAAAATTCAGAATACATTGACAGATTAGAGAGCTGGGTCAAAACTAACAAAATGAATTTCAACAGGGAGAAGTGTAAGGTGCCACACCTGGGCAGAAAAAGTGAAATGCACAGATATTGGATGGGTGACACCAGGCTTTACCATAGGCCATGTGAAAGGGATCTAGGAGTCTTAGCTGAACATGAGTCAGCAGTGTAATGCCGGGGGGGGGGGGAACCAATGTGATTCTGGGCTGCATCAATAGGAATACAGTGTCTAGGTCAAGGGAAGTGATAGTACCACTCTATTCTGCTTTGGTCAGACTCCACCTGGAATAATCCTGTGTCCAGTTCTGGGCACTGCAGTTCAGGGAGGATATTGACAGGCTGGAATATGTCCAGAAGAGGGCAACCAAAATGGTAGAAGGCCTGGAAAACATATCCTATGAGGAGCAGCTTAGGGAACTGTTACTCCACTGGAAAAACCCTACCCCGGGGTCTACAATTTTGATATTCAATATAATTCCATGTGCCTGAGAGGTCACCTGGATGAGCACGTAGGCAGCCATAGTCGAACAATCGAAAACCAGGTCAGGCCAGTAAAATCCCCAGTCACGTAGCCCCAGGAGACCTCAAGCTGTGCAAACCCACAATAAACAAAGGGTCCTCAGCCCCTGAGAAGCTGACTTGAGGGGATTAGTGTGTCTGCCCCAAGTTGACCAAATATTCCATCAGGTGAGGACCATTTACATGAAGTCACACCACAAACTAACACAGCCAAAGATCCTGAGACTTTGGCAACACCTTGCAATCCCATCACACAAAGGAAATTACCATGGTGGAGCTTCATTATCACTCCAACACCCATTGTTTTCCCCAGGAAAGGATTAGTCCTCCAGGTACTTTTTCCCTACAAATAGTCCCAGTTTTTGAGCGATTCTTTGGATCACTCCCGGTCATCCCAGCAGACTGTTGCTCTGTCTGTTGAGTAATCCCCTCAGCCCTCTCCATGCTGAGTCCCACTTCTCTGCTGCCTTCCTGGACCAAGGACTTCAGGAAAAGGTGCAGTATTACCCAGCAAACCCCTTCAATACTCCCCTATCCAGTTTCCTCTCTTTTGCTTCTTAATAGGTCTTGAGTGAGTGTGTGAGTGATTGCGTTGGTGCATGAGACTTTCATTCAATAAAATCATTTATTGGACATTTTCATTTGGTTTTTGGCTTGGCCTGACCCCATAAAAAGACCTCGCTAGGTTACCCTGCCTCTCGCATTGCTATCGCTCATGCTCTTGCTAGTTTCCATTCCCCATCACGTGGAGCACATTGAGGTGTCCCCCAAGGGACCCCAGAAATCAGGGTAACAGAACTGTATATATTTAGCCTCCGTAAGAGGAGGTTAAGATAATTATGTTTAAATATTTGAAGAGATGTCATATGGAGGATGGAGCAAGTCTATTTTCCCCAAAGACTAGGACATGGCTTCAAACTTTAGGAAAAGAGGTTCCATCTAAACATTGAGAAGAACTTTCTGATGGTAAGAGTAGTACAACAGTGGAATACACTGCTGCCTGGGAGTGTGTTGGAGTCTCCTTCTCTGGAGGTTTTTAAACAGAGGCAGGAGGGGCATCTGTCTTCCTGCATGACAGGGGGTTGGACTTGATGGCCCTTATAGCCGCTTCCAGCAATATGATTCTATAATCTCATGAGGTATCATGACATACAACAGGGCCTCCTCAATTTTCAGACAGGTCCGTATGGGAGAAGCCAGTATTTCAGATAACCGGTCCTAAACTGTGTGGGCTTTGTAGATCAAAACCAACTCTTTGAGTTGAGCTCAGAACCAATCAGAAGCCAGTGCAGATCTTGTAAGATGAGTATTATGAAGTCTCTAAAATGCACGCTCAGCACCAGTCTGGCCGCCATGTTTTGCACTAGCTGCTGCTTCTAGACACTTTTCAAGGGCTGCCCCACATAGAGCGCATTACAGTAGCCTAATCAGGAGGTAACTAAGGTATGAAGCATTGTGCCCAGATCTGCTTTTCCCATGATATGCTTTATTATAACATGCGTTTTAACTATTTGCTGTGTGAAGAAGAAATTTACTTTCCATCTGTCAATGAGTCTCCTGCCATTGAACTTCACTGAATGATGCTGGGTTCTACAATTATGACAGGGAGAAAAAACTACTCTCTGTTAATGTTTAGTTTATACATCTCTCATGTCCTCTCCTGGCCATTCCTCTATTATTTCTTTCTGTAGCCTTCAAAGAGAAAGATTACCGGAAAGAAGGCAAAGCTAGCAGCCTTCCTTCTCTCCCCTTTACTGGATGCACAAAATACGTTGGTATACAAAATACTTTGGTATGGAGGAATATTTGCTCGGTGCTTCCCCATAGAGAATACGAACTTCTGTGTTCCACACACGGGTTTGACATCAGTTTGCGTACCTTAAACCTTAGTTGGTTGGGGAGATGCTATCAGTGTGAAACTACGTTTTTTTCCTTTTAAAAGAAGCAGATTTAATTTTTATTGCAAAGGATAAAAACAACCCCCAATATGCTTTGCACCACAGTGCCTTTTTATAATAATAGTAATAAAAAAAGATAGTGCCTCCAAGGAATGCTACTCCAGCTGTCTTGCTCTCCGTGCTGGCATTTTCAAAAGTCTTTTTGGAGATGGCAAAATGACTTTTTTGCTCCCATCAAGCAATATTCACCCTCGCCACGTCGTTCCTCAGTTTCCTACTGTGGTTGTAGTTATGATGTATTCTGCCTTGAAGCAAAACACTCCTAAAGGATCAAGGAAAGATGTACGGAGATGACGCTTCAGAATGCCAGTGAAAAAGCATTTTCATTCTGAAGACGTGATTCACTTAATGATTAGCTTTCCAGTACAAACAAAGCATTGCAAGCCTCCTGTGGGTAGTAAAGCCCTCAAACTTGTTTTGTTTTCTTGTACTGAAAGCCAGGGTGGTTTAATTCAGCTTTCTTCCTGATGAAGGAAGATGGGTGTAACCTGCAGTGGTCACTTGACATCCAGAGACGATCAGAGGGTTAGCAGTGTCCTAACAGAGAAGAGTGGTTCTTTCACCAAAGAAAGAAAAATGCAAGAATCTGAACCCTCTCCTCCTTTTAAATGCTTTTGGTGCTGAAATTCAACATTCAGATTCAACTGTTTGTGCTTCATCATCTGTTGAAGGGAAACATGTTCATTTGTTAAATGGATGAGCAGCTATGGAACAATAATAAATGCTAATGCATGTCAACTGTCAAATGCTGACTGCCGCTGCATGTGAATTTGTCAGATGTTGCTAAGTATTGATTATTTTAAAGTATTTTATTAACATGTGTTTAATATATAAAATGACCTATAAGGGATTAAAAAGATGAACAGTAAATAAACAGACAAAGAAACTTTGATATCTAATCTAATACTAAATTAAACAACTAAAATAAAAGGGGCCAAAAATGCATTTATAAATGACTTCTAACTCACCAGCTTTTGGTTCTAAGACAAACTGCAAAATATAGTTTTTCAAGTGTGTCTCTCATTATCACACTACTACCTAGTATTTAATAGCTATAAGCTTAACTTTCAAAACTAATCATTGACTTTCCCCGTTACCCTGATTTCTGGGGTCCCTTGGGGGATGCCTTAATGTGCTCCACGTGATGGGGAATAGAAACTAGCCAGAGCACGAGCAATAGCAATGCAAGAGGCAGGGTAACCTAGAGGGATCTTTTTACCCAGTTTTTACGGGGTCAGGCCAAGCCAAAAACCAAACGAAAATGTCCAATAAATGATTTTATTGAATGAAAGTCTCATGCACCAACACAATTACTCACACCCTCACTCAAGACCTATTAAGAAGCAAAAGAGAGGAAACTGGATAGGGGGAATATTGAAGGGATTGTAGCTGGGGTGATACTGCACCTTTCCCTGAAGTCCTTGGTCTGGGAAAAACAGTGAAGAAGTAGAGCTCAGCACGGAGAGGGCTCAGGGGATTACTCAATGGACGGAGACACGGTCTGCTGGGATGACCGGGAGTGATCCAAAGAACCACTCAAAAACTGGGACTATTTGTAGGGGGAAAGTACCTGGAGGGCTAATCCTTTCCCGGGGAGAACAATAGGTGTTGCAACGGAAAAGAAGCTCCACGATGGTAACTTCCTTTGCGTGATGAGATCACAAGGTGTTGCCAAAGTCTCAGGATCTTTGGTTGCATTGGGTTGTGGTGTGACTTTCTGTAAATGGTCCATGCCCGATAGGATTTTATTGCTATTGGTGCTTAACTTGGGGAAAAGACACTAATCTCCTCAAATTGGCTCCTCAGGGGCAGAGGACCCTTTGTTTACTGTGGGTTTGCACAGCTTGAGGTCTCCTGGGGCTACTTAACTGGGAATTTTACTGGCCTGACCAGGTTTTTGATTGTTTGACCATTGCTGCCTACATGCCCATCCAGCTGACCTCTCAGGCACATTGAATCATATTTTAATATCAAAATTTTAGACTCCGGGACAGCGTTTACCAGTGAGGCAACACTCCTCAACAGTCTCTTAGATATATAATCAATTTATCTCAATCATTTTTAAATTTAATCAAAGATCCTTCCTTTCTTCCTTCCAAGATGTTAGATTTGGCAGAAATTGACATATTAACTATTTTAAATAGTTAACTTACCCATTTCTGCCAGATCCAACATCTTCAACAGCTAGCCTTCATGGGAAGGAATAGCCACACTTTTCCATTTATGTGCATACAGCACACGGCACCAAAAGTGCTGTATGCAAATATTGATTTGAATATATCAAAAACCATCAAATAATGACTTAAACTGGAATCCTGTTGGTTAGTGCCAACTAGAGTATATCTATTCAGTGAATTGTTGAGCGGTAAGTCAACACATAGGTAAATCCTGTTGATTCAATGGATCTACTTTAGGTTGGACTAGCAATGGAATTCCAGCTTTGTGCTGTCCAACAACTTGTCAGTGCTGTTATAGTCAGATGGTGTCAAATGCTTCTGAAAAATCACTGGATTTTCAAAAGTTGATGCAAAGTATCAAATACAAGCAAATTGGGATAATATCTGCTATAAGAAATGAAAAAGGTTAATCTTTTCCAGAAGAGAGCAAAGGGTGGCCTACAGACATGGGACCTGCAAAGAGGTAAGAAATGGATTACAGTGAGCCCTCCGCTTTTGTAGGGGTTAGAGGCACAAGACCTCAGCGGAAGTGGAAAAATGCAAATAAAACTAAAAATCACAAACACTATTTTTTTTTTAACTTGAGAACACTTTTCTAGGAAGGGGACCACAGAGTTAATCTGGAGGACCTAGAGATTCGTAGAGAGAGTGCTTCTCTTAGCGGTGCTAGCCACACTGGAAGACCTAGCACAGCTTAGAGAAGTGCTGCCTCTAGGAATCTCTGGTCCTTCAGCATAACTCTATGGTCCACTTTGGGCCATAGAATTGTGCTGGAGGACCTAGAAGTTCCTAGAAAGAACATATTTTTCCCATTGCAGGGGCAAATAGGGAAAGGCTTTTTAAAAAATAAATAAAATAACCCACAGGTGATCGGATCTGCAAGTGCTAAATCTGCAAAACTGGAGAACCCACTGTATTTGGATTTTTTCTTCTTCTCACCTCCAAATACTCACAAATTCCCTCTAGTGGGGTTAGGGGCACTTTTGCCACATTTTGGGCTCACTGGGCCATTTTAGGGCCAGAAGAGCCCCTTTTTTCAAAACAGGAAATAAACAGCAACTTCTGATCTTCTGATAATTTCATGTTGTTAAAGAAGACCTCTCTTGGCCCTAAAATGGACCACATGGGCCTAAAAACATGGTGAAACTGTCTCCTTACACCTTATAGGGGGTTTGGGGACAGTTGGGGGCATAAGGGGTTTTTTTTGTGGTGGGGGAAGTGTGGGTCTCCAAGTCGTCAGAGGGGGGCTAATGCCACCCATAGCCTCCCATAGTCAGTGGCAGAGCTTGGAGTGTGTGCAGAGGGGGCAGGGCTATGGCGCGAGGGGCGTGGCCACTGTGCAGGGGCGTGGCCAGGGTGCGTGAGGGCGTGGCCGGGGGTGTGGCCATGGCTACAGGCCAGGATGCCTGGGGCAAGTCTTCCCCCCGCCCCCACATTCCCACGCCACTGCCCACAGTTGCCACATCAGCCACTCAGATTCCCCTAAAGAGTATTTCTTAATTGTATATAATTAATTTGCATTCCTGCTATACAGTTTTGTGGCACAACAGAGAGACTGTTATGCACACAGCAAGACATAGCTTTGCAGCTGTTCTGAAAAAGATGGATCAGTTTGCCCACTTCTATCAAAGAAGGCTGAGGCGAGGAGAGGACAAAATGTAATTAATAATATCTTGCTATAAATGGATGGCAGTCAGAAATGCAAGGAGCTTACCCTGCCAGTATTATAGCCTGCCTTAGGTGTATGTGGCAGGCAGCCACTTAGGAAACCATCCTCTGGAACGTAGATATTTCTTTGGCATTGCAGGAAATTAGAGGCATCCCAGCTTTGGCAGGAGTCTACCAGTGGGCATTTTGTGAGGGCTAGGATGTTGCCTCAAACTAGAAGTTCGGCTGATTTAGATAAAGGGACTTAACCCTTGTTTTGAGAGGTTTAACCCTGAGGGTACTGTATCTGTACTCCAGATGACCGGTGCAGAAGAGAGTGGGACTATTATTTCCCTCAACTTGGAAACAATTTAGGCTCGAATAGCATTAGCCAGTACATCCTAAGAGGCAGGTTATAAGCCTTATGTGCTGGAGTTTCAACCCCATCATCCCCAGTAGTTGGAGCAACTGAAGTTCACGCACAACGTATCTGGAAGAGCCAGTTTCATTCTTGATCCAGAAGCTATCTGTTGAATAAAGCATCAACCCTCATTCCATAAGGAACTAGACTATGAAGTCAACGGGGACCTTCCCACACCAGAGAAGCAAACTCCTTGCTTACTGGTCAAGGGCAGCCCAATGACACAGGGCTAGACTCCTTGCAAGTTGCTTGCCTGTCAAGTATTGCTTGCCACCCAAAAGGAATCTTACGTGGTTGGTGCATTCTGCTAGAAAAAGAGCTGACAAGCTCTTCTGCCAGCTGGCTGCGCTAGGATGGCAAGCCAGGTGTGTTTCCTGTTAAGCCTAGCCAGTTGGAGGCTGCATCAAAAGCAACACGCTACGTGAGACCAGGAGCAGAAGGCCCCATTTGTGCTGTGCCACATCTATGGACTACTTCAATGCACAACAGAGGGGGAGTTCAGAAAGTGTCCCAGCATCTTGATGTCTCAGAAGCTCAAAGAAAAAAAGGGGACCTTGCTTTAAGATTTGGTCTTGTTCTTGAGCCAAGAAATGCATAAAGGAAAAAAAAAACATGAAAATTTTCTCCTGCTATGGTAGAGGATCTTAGCACAGGCATGCTGCAAACTACTGCTTAAAAAGTTTCTGTGCTTTTCTGCACAATAAGTCATGTGGCTGTGAAAGATCTGTACAGGTCAAGGGGTAGGATGGGAGTCAAATCAGAGACAGGCATCTCACTAGGCTATATATAGGTGGGCAACATGGTGTTGCAAAACTCCCAGCTCCTACCACCTTTCACCACTGACTACACTGGCTAGGGATGATGGGAGTTATAGTCCATCATATGGGACATCTGGAAGTTATCCACCTGTGTACTTCGTAATCTACAAAGGGAACCAGCTATAAAGCACAGATACATTTCCACTAGATTTGTCACAAGCAAGGCATCTTGTGCTGCCTGAAAGTCCATCCTTGCAATATTCTGAATTGTGTCGTTTTCACAGCAGGAAGAGGTGCTGTATTGCCCATGAAACAGAAAACCATTCACTGTACTTTTTAAAAAAAATATAATTTATTATGTTAAAGTTATACCTACAACTGTAGTTTTCAACATGTCGTTCTCTATATACTATGTTCTTGTGTCTCCATGTTACAGTTAAAGGTTCCAAAGAAAAATTGTACTGGCCTCTGTTTAGATTATCAGACGAAAAGTGCATTGCAAAGACCAACAGATTTACCAAAGATTCAGTTAAGTAGAGTACAGCCCTCTGCATCATATACCTCAAGTGGGCAGCTATAGATACAGTACATATGCTTAAGAGTGGGGTTTAGGCAATGAGGTCAAAGGCAAGTTTGAAAATGCAGAAAGTAAATTTGTGAGTTAGTTATGCTATTATCCATCCAACTGTTACTGATAACACAAACACTCTGGCACTAGAAGGTACAATTCGTTAAGTACTTTGAGGCAATTACAGAAGTTTGAAACAGGATTTCTTTATGGGATACATGTGTTAAGTGGCTGATTTAGGGCCAGGATTTTTGTGTTTTTGGCAACCATTTGGTGAGTGGCGAGTGAATTCTTTGTATTTAATTTCCCTCTGGTCTATTTAAACCCTACTGCCTAATCATATGAATTGCATATGCAACTGAAATTCTGGTTAGCACTTTGAGTATCTGATTACGTTCACTCAAGTTCACGTTTTGTTAGACTTTAAAGTGCTCAGGGATTGTTTATTGTATAGCTGCTGGGGTTTTCTTAATGAAAAGTAAATTCACTGTCGTAAACATATTACTTGAGGCAATCCAGCCCAATATTAATTCTTTTTGTAAGTTCAGCTTATACCTGTGTTTTCCTCTTAAGTCCTAATTCACACAAATACTTGCTGCAGGCAAACAAACAGCCCCAAAAGGTCTCAGTGGGTGAAGAGGAAATGATTGACAACATATTAACGGTTAATATCATCATCACCACTGTGACTTATGTTGGTGAAATACTTAAAATTCCCTGCTGAAGAGCTCTAGTCCTCTCTTCAAACTTCAGCTTTAGAGCCCTTTAGTAAGGAATTCTAAATACACCATCAGATTCCAAGTCCCAGGATTCTATACAATGAAGCCATGACAGCTGAAGGGATATTGAATTACTGTAACCGTGTAGACTAGATTCATTTCAAGTCTCCAGGGTCATGTGTCGCCCACCTCTTCTCTACAGGTCAAAACAACCTGAGTGACCAGCAATGCCTTCTTCTTATGACTAAGATTTGTTTCTTCATTCTTCTTGTTTCTGAAGTAGTGTCCTGTGGAGTGAGTCTTTATTCAAGTGAATGAGGCAAAGGTGCTCACAGCAACACCAGCCTCGTGCTCTCTTTGGGTTGTGCTACAACAGGGTTAGGCATGTAGATGGCTCACAAAACAACCAGCCAGAATACTTCCCGCCTTCATTTGCAGTCTAAATCAAGGTCCTCAGGCCAATACTGGTCATCCATATAGCAATCACTGTCTGTGCCGCTGTCTGGAGGGCTGGAGGGGAGGCAGGAAGCCAGCTCTCGTTCCCACTCCGTGTCCACCAACCTATAAAGCTCCATTGAAGTCTGTGCATCTTCTACTGACGAATGGCCTTTTTTACTAACCTAAGAGAAGGAAAGGAAAAACAAAGGACATGCTGATTCAAACATTCCAGTCCTCAAGCTGTATGACCACTACATCAGCCCAAGATCAAGAAACCTGGGTAGAATTGTTGCAGTTATGGTCCTAAGCACAGTTGCTTAAAATTGCATCATATCACATTCAATGAGGTTATATTGTATTTTTAGTCAAAACAGCTCAAAACAGGGCCTTCTAGATGTTTAAGATGACAATCTTGCTGTACCTTACAGCTGGCCCATGCTGGATAACATCTCTGCAAACTTTTATTTCTGAAACTTACCAGGTAGCCCAATGGATCCAAGAGAGAAAATCTTTATTACCTGTATTTTTTTGGAGAGTAGCTCACTAGCTAAGCTTTTAAGTGACACACTGGCTTTTACAGAGAGCCCGATCTTCTTCAGCAGCAGAGGGCATCGGCTTGTGTCACGTATCCAAGCTCGAGGATGAAAATACTTTAAGGCCCGGAAGTCATTGTGGAGGGCGTGTCCCACGACTATTTTGTCTTTCAAGATCTGTACGATCTGCAAAGATTTAAAAAGGTTGTTAGCTTGTTATCACAAGAAGGTTTCAAAAAGGCTATAAGGACGTGCCTTACTTTGTTTTTTAAAGGACTGAACAAAAAAGGATTAAACAGATGTTTTAAGAAAACTGGAACCTGCAACAAAGTACTGTAGCATAGGGTGTTCCTCTTTACCAACCAATTTCTATATAATATTAATACTTTTTTTGTTCTTAATGAAGGCATTACAGAAATACTGATTTGGGAAATCCTCTGTCACTGTTGTCCTTAGTTATCTCTGGTTTTCTTTTTCTTCTTAATTCTTGTAATTAATTGGTTTTACTGTGCCTTTTGAATTATAACCCATTTCAGGATTTTTTATTTAAAATATGAAACTCTATAAAAATGTTCTTAAACACAAAATATATCACTGGAGAATGAAGGCCCATTAGTGCCTCAGAATTAACTGAGTATGGATCCCTTCATTCTGAGTAAGAACTAAGGGGAGCCAACATAGTATGTTACTTTCAGCATTGGACTACGGCCCCAGAGACCAGGATTCAAGTCCCTGCTCGGACATGGAAACCCACTGGCTGATCTTGGACACATCACATACTCTCAGCCCCAGAAAACCCTGTGATAGGTTCACATTAGGGTTGAAATAAGTCAGAAACACTTCGAAGGCACACAACAACAACAACAGCACAACAAGAACTAAGAGACTTATTATACCCTTACTCATGGAGTACAGTCTTGGGACCTGAAACAGGTCAGAAGAAACATCTTTGTCTGGACAATCCCAAAGCTTGTTAGATGCAGTGTATGTGTATCACTACTAAATTTGGCAATTTGTTGTTTTGTGCCTTCAAATATTTAATTATTAGTAACTAGCAAATCTTTCATTTCCAAATTTCAGGCTGCCCATGCCATTGCTGATGCAACCAAATTGGTACCACCTATACGTGAGAAGGGATTTATGAGCTCTGGACAAACAGAAAGATGGTTAAATAAAATCATGCCTCAGCCTCAGAGGCTACTGACAGAGGGGGGGGGCCTTACTCCTAAATTATCAAACTACCACTGCTATAGACTGTAAAGGAGAAAAAAAAGCAACCAGCATTTGCTGGACTTAATCTCCCACTATCACCTCCATTCTTGTCTTTTTAGCCTGAAGGAACTGTCAAATTAACAATTTGTAATACACTCTAGGAGACTTTTTGGCTGAAGATAAGGGTATAAATATTCTACATAAAATGAAAAGAGAGCTGGCTCTACTGGATAAGCTTTGCAGGCACCCAACACCCACTGCCAACTGTGGCCACCTGCATCAGATCTCTGGCCCATTTTTTTGGGGATGGGGTCCATCAGGAGCAGCTTGAGGTGGGCTTCAGGTTCAAGGGCCTGAAACAGAACAAGAGGCAGGAAACCCATGCTATGCCTCCTGAGATCTCACTCAACCACGGCATACCTGTGGACAGTACTATTGCTCTGTTAATCATACGTATCATACCTACTGAATTTTGGCAGTGAACAGTGCCTGTCAACCCTCAGTTTCCAAAATTGAGGCTGTCAGTGCCATTGCTTAGGTTGCCAAAATGGCACCACCAATGCATAAGGGGATCAGTAAAATTTGGAGAATCTTGAAGTTTTTTAAACCGTGCCCCCCCTGCAAAAAAAAAAAAATCTTTCAAGGGAGATTCCAGAAACTATCCAGAGAGAACTGAATGTGCTCAGTGGCCACAGGACACAGTGTGATTGATAGGAATGGGTGGGTGTAAAACACAGAACTAGGATGGAGATGGAATGGTATAAGGTCTGTTAGGGAATATGGATGGCTGTCCAAAATAGTGCTCCATGTTGCAACATTTAATTGCAGGTTTCACTTAAAATATATTCTTCAATATAGCCTGTAACTTTCAGAGCTATGTACAGACACCTATTCCTGAGTGTGTGTCTTATGCTTACCTCTCCCTGGGCCACTTTGAATGGAATTGCATTTTCCATGTGCTGCTGGGTGATCCCACTCCACCGAGTCCTATAATCCACCACCGGAAGCTCCGGACGGATGTATTTGTCATAGATCACATCTCCATCATAGCTCACCACCGTACACCGGGCCAACTCACTTATTTTCCCGGCTGGTCCAGTGCCCACCATTTCACAGTCAATAGCCACTTGCCTTCTGGGCTTCTTGAACTTCTGGCAGGATAAAGAAGCCATGTCCTTTGCAGAATTGCTGGGGAAGGCAGTCCGTTCCTTGTGATCTTGAGAAGATGAAGGTTGCTTGGCTGAAGGAAAGAGAGAACTGGACAGGGCGTGACCAGGCCCATATGGACTTTTGCCACATCCTCCTCAAGCAATGGGCTGTTCTGGCTGGCTTCCCACAATACAGTGCCTTGTGATTTACCAGTTCTGTAGTTATCCACTGTCACCAGCAGGGTTTTCTCCCTTGATCTGCTTCCCGGGTGTCTCTTCTGCTCTAGAGCTCTTCGTGTTGTAAAACGCTGGTGTTTCCGGCTTTTCTTTTTAGCCTGGATGGCACCTGCAGCACCCTCATGAGTTTTATGCAGAACACTATTTGGGCTCCAGGAGCAGGAACATTTGAGTCCCTCTTCATCCATCCTCAAGCCACCTACCTGGTCTACTTTTCCAGGACTTATCCCCCCTGCTGTGTACTCAGGGTTTAGAGGGCAGCCTGACAAAAGAAGAGGCAATAGGGTTAGGAATGTTGTTGGGGAAAGGCTGCTAACCCAACTGTGAGAAGACAAAAGCCATTTCCACACTAGGTCAGCTGGCCCCTCCCGAAACTGCAAACCCCAGGATTCCATAGGATGTTGAAAGTGGAATCATAGTGCTGCAACAGCCTAGTGTGGAAATGGCCAGAGAGAAACAGTGGAGAGGGGGAATGGTGTATTATCTACACGTGGAACAGTATTGCTGGGAGAAAATATTTGGAAAGAATGCCTTATTCCATGTATACCTCCCTATGGAGTGGTACACAGATCGGGATCTCTAGATCTTTCTGGGGTTTCCAACTTTAACAAGAGGGAAAGGATTTATAAAAGCCCCCAGGGCTTTGTACTAACTGATTATATCTCTCAGCCTCTGTGCTCTTCATCTGTAAAACCAGAATACCAGTTGGTTGCTTTTGACCAGATCTTTATCCCCCTCTTCTATCTAGTTTTAGACACATTAGAATTCTGTTAGTATTAGAATGCTGTTTTTCTTTTATGTGTTTAACAGGTTTATTTATTTATGTTTAGTTTAATTACATTTTTAACCTCTGGATGTTATGAATTTTTAGCTGTGTTTATTTTAACTATTGTAAGCTGCCTTGAGAGCCAGCAGGACATAGTGGTTTGAGTGTTGGGACTACCACCTTGGAGACCAGGGTTTGATTCCCCCCTCAGCCATGGAAACCCACCGGGTAACTTTGGGTGTGTCACAAACTCTCAGCCCTAGAAAACCCCATGATAGGTTTGCTTTAGGGTTGCCATGGCCATTTCCTTTGTCTTAAGGTTGACGTAAGTCGGAAACAATCTGAACGCACGCACAACAACAAGCTGCCTTGAGTTCCAAAATGAGAAAAGGGCATATAGGTATACAATGATGACCATATACCACACAAGGCCCTCTCCTCCATCCTAACAGTCACTGCTGTGGCCACCATGGAGGGAAGAATACGCAGGCACAGCTCCCTCGTGCCTATGCCCAGCAACTAACACAAAGACCTCCCTCCATCTCAGTGGCCTTGGAGGGAGAGAAGAACAGGCAGGCATAGCTCCACCATGTCCAGATCCAGCAACTGATAAAAAGCTCTTGTTCCGTCCCCGTGGCCACTACGGTGGGCTTGAGGGAGAGGAATAGGCAGGCACAGCTGCATCTTGCCTCAGCCCCAGCTGCAGATGAAAGAATAGATAGCAACTGCTATTCCCTTTTCCTTATGTCTTACCACCCATCCACCTTACCTTATTGCCACTTCCGCACTAGCCTGTTATAGCGCTATGATTACACTTGCAACATCCTATGGAATCCTGGGGTTTGCAGTTTTGGGCCCCTCCTGAAACTGCAAACCCCAGGATTCCATAGGATGTTGCAAGTGGAATCATAGCGCTATAACAGGCTAGTGCGGAAGTGGCCAATGTCTTACTTAAGAGTATAAGCCTTATGGCAGGGCATTCCAAACAATGTGCCATGACACATTAGTGTGTTGCCTAAAGGATGTAGGTGTGTCGCCTACAATCTTGCAAATGTATGTTATTATTTATAAATCATATATTTTTAAAAATATATGAAAGGTTTTCATGAGATATGTTGTGTCCCCGTACATTTTGTTATTACAGCCGTGACGAAGAACTGAATTACTGTGGCACAAAATGATGCATTTCTAAAAAGTGTGCCACCAACATGAAAAGTTTGGAAAGCTCTACCTTAGGGCAAGGAACTGTCACATCAATAATGTGGGAGCCTTGGCTGAAGGGCTGGGCATAAATGCTCTAAATAAAATTAACAAATAATCCCATAATGAAGCTTTCCTTAAAAAAAGAATCTGGGGAAGATGATGTGAACAGTGTGCTGCTGGGTCCTACCGCTTCTGCTAGCATCAGCTGTCTCTTTGCCCTGTAGGTGCCTACATGCTTTAAAAACTCACTCCAAAGAGCTCAGAGCAAGTTTTTTCTGTCTGCCAGAAGGCTGTAGGGGAGAGCAAGCAAGTCCTAATTATATATTGCATGTTTAGTTAGAATAACATAAGGCCAGCATTCAAAAACTGTGTCTACAGGGCAGTTTAACAAACAAAAACAAGTATAAAATAAGACCAGCTGAATATACTGAAAAAAATAATAATTTTAAATTATACAAAAATATAAGTTTTTTTTTAAACTGTTCAATTCATTCTCAAACAGCAAACAGAATAAAATAAACCAAAAGATAAATAAGAGTAAATTTTTAATTTGCCTCCAACAAAAACAGAGATGGACTTCAGAATTTCAGAATTCTGGGAAATCTGCTAAAAACGGTTTTGCCTGCAGGAGGTACTTGTCCAACTCATCTCTGGAGGATGAAACCTGGGGTAGGACCTTGTTGTTGGATAATGAATTGGACTGGGGTGGGGATGCCATAATGGAGACGTACGCCCAGAGTTGCACAAGCTAGAGATTAGCAACGTCATCAAGATGTTTATCTGTGCGTCATTCTTCCATGGGAAAGCCAAGTCCAAAGCAGCTTACAGAAAAAGGCCATTTCCACACTGGACTTTTATAGTGCTATTATTCCACTTTCAACATCTTGTGGAATTCTGGGGTTTGTAGTTTGTAGGCCCTCTAAATGCCCCTCCCTAAACTGCAAACCCCAGGATTCCATAGGAGGTTGAAAGTGGAATAATGGCACTATAACTGTCTAGTGTGGAAATGGCCAAAATAGCATAATCCAAAACAGCTTTTCCAAAACGTTGAGAAACCATTCCAACTCAGGTTATACAAACTGGTATCACATCTCAGATTACAAAACAAAATCAATAATGAACAGTTCACTAGTAATTCACCATTATTGAAATTATCCTACACATTAGGTGTCTGCAAGCCACTTTTTTCAGGGCAGAAGAGGCAGCTGAGATGCAGATGGCAAATTAAGTCATAAACGACACATGACTCGTCCCCCTCTCACATCTTAGAGGCAGTTTGGATGCTCACTGTGTGACACAGCCTTCCTCAGCTGCCTTCAGGATTATGGGATCAGTAGTCCTACACATCCGGAGGGCATCAGGTGGGGAAAACCGGTATTAAAGCACTATTTTCTTTTGGGAGAAAGAATGCCAAACATTTTTGGACTACAACTCCCACCCACTCTGCCCAGCAGATGCCGGATGCCGCCTCCCAACCTGGATGCTACCGCCCTGAATTTTCCGTTTATGTCGGACATCTTCCCGACCATCCCTTTCCACGCCTCCCCCTTCTCAACTCACAGAAAGTTCAAATCTGGGACTGCAACTCCCAGCATCCGCTGCTGGCTGGGGGGGTTTGGGGAACTGCAATCCAACCCTCCCCGCCCCGGACTTTGGATCAAGTTATTTGGTGAGGGCTGTCCGGGTGCAAACCCCAACGCGATTCCTCCCAAGTCGAGCCCAAACTCCCCCACCCACCCACGCTCTTCCACCAGCGGTTGCCGGGGGTCTGCCAAGACCGGCCAGGGGCCCGCTCGGCTGCCGGCCGCCGCCGCCGCCGCCTCCATCGGAGCCTTCCTCCCTCCTCGTCGCCACCGCGCTCCCAGCTCCCCCAGCACCCTCGTCCCCATTGCGGGCCGCGGGACCCCGGCCCTCCCCCGCTGCCCCACGGCGGCCTTACCCGGGCGAGCCGGCTGCCCACGTGCCCCTCCCGGAAGCGAGGGCTCCCGGCGCCGAGCCCACATGCCCGGGCAAGTCCCGGGCCCCGGGCCCGCCCCCGCCCCTGATTGGATGCCTCGCCCAGGGGCGGGGAGGCAATTTGCATAGAGCGGGCCGCCCCGCCTGTTGCTCCGGCCGCTGCGCAGGTCTCGCGGAGCGGCGGCCGTAGCGGACTGAGCGCGAGGAGCGCGGCCGCTCTGCGCTGTTATCGCGCTGTTATCCCGCTTTCAAGATCCTAGGGCATCCTGGGCCATTCCCGCACTAGACTGTTATAACGTTATTATTCCACTTCGAACACCCTATGGAATCTTGGGGTTTGCACTTTGGGGAGGGGCGTGCCTAAACTGCAAACCCCAGGATTCCATAGGATGTTGAAAGTGGAATAATAACGTTATTATAGTCTAGTGCGGGAATGGCCCCGGGGTTTGCAGTTTAGGACCCGCGCTAAGGCCATTGCCGCAGTACGCAGCTATGGTGCTATTATCCCACTTTTAACATCCTGTGGAATTCTGGGATTTGTAGTTAAGCAAAGAGCTCTTCGGCTGAGAAGTCTGAATGCCACTCCTTAAACTGCAAACCCCAGGATTCCATGGGATGTTGAAAGTGGAATAAGAGCACTATAACAGTGTGGTGCGGACATGGCCTAAACTGCAAATGGCAGGGTTCCGTGGGATCTTGAAAGTGGGATAATAGCGCTATAGCAGTCCAGTGCAGAAATGGCCTCAGTTGTTAATGTGCTTCCCCGAATGGAAGCAGCCCTGGTAGGGTGCAGTAGGTTTTATTCCCGCAGATCCGGCCGTGGAAGTCTTCTTCCGTCTTTTTTCTTGGGTCGAAGTGCCACTGGTTGCAGTTTGGTTTGCTTCCTCCCAAGAGTGCCTGCAGTCTAATTATGCAATCTGAGTTTATCTCTCTGTCCTCATGAGACTGTTACAGTGCTATTACTCTACTTTCAACATCCTATGGAATCCTGCGGTCTGTAACTTAGGCCCATCCCTAAACTGCAAACCCCAGGAGTCCATCGGATGTTGAAATTGGAATAATAGCACTATAACAGTCTAGTGTGGAAATGGCCTATGTTTTGTGGAAATGAAAATAGGGTCATCATGCTCTCCAAGAGGGCCAGCGTGGGTGTAGTGGTTTGAGCATTGGCCTATGACCCTAAGGGCCAGGGTTTGAGTCCCCACACAGCCACGGAAGTCCATTGGGTGACCCTAGGTGGGTCACACCCTCTCAGCCCTTGAAAACCCCCTGATAGGTTTGCTTTAGGGTTGCCATGGCCATTTCCACCCTACGCTGTTATACTGCTACTATTCCACTTTCAACCTCCTGTGGAATTCTGGGGTTTGTAGTTTACTGAGGCCAAAGAGTTCTCCCGCTGAGAATTCTAAAGGCTCCTCCCTAAACTTCCAATCCTAGAATTCCATAGGATGTTGAAAGTGAGATAATAACACTATAACAGTGTAGTGCAGAAATGGCCCATAAGTTGGAAACCACTTGAAGGCACACAGCAGCCTTTACTGTTGGATCATTTGCATTTTTTACCTTTTTTTTTTTTTCAGGGTATCCTAAACTCATCACATACTTTTCAGGGTTTCTTTGCTTAGAAGTTGCTCTGCATTCTTCCTTATTAAGAATTTTTGCCCTCTGGTTGCCTGGCTACACCCTTTTGACCATAATCTGATGTCGCTTGGCCATATCTTTCATGGTTTTTATCTGTGAAATGTAGACGAATATAGATGTAGCAGTAGAAAAATACAGGAGGTTTGCAAATGGGGGATGGTGATGTTTGCCTGGATGCCCACAAAATGCAATGTTCACTGCAAGGCAGTTGTCCACTATAGACTTTACTGGGGGAGTGCATGGTTTAAAGGCCCATATGTTCATATATGTATGATTAAACTGCAAAAACAACATTTAAAAAGGGGAGGAAAAAAAAGGTATTCATGTGGCACCTGTTCTGGACTTAACAAAATTTAATTTAGCAGGCCATGAAAGGTTATGTCAAAATAAACTCTTGAAAGATGCCACAGTGCTGCTTTTTGTTTCCTTCCACTTTTTATTCTTAAAAAGACTAACATGGCTATGACTTTAAAAAATTAAATAATAATTTAAAAGTGGAATCCTATTCATGTCTGCTCAAGAAGAAGGCCACTTGACTTACTCAGATGTAAGCGGTACTTTGGACTGCCAAAAAGATGAAGGCCATTTCCACACTGCACTATTATAGTGCTATTATTCCACTTGCAACCTCCTATGGAATCCCGGGGTTTGCAGTTTAGGGAGGGGTTTTACTTTAGTTTCTAGTCCGAACTTGTGGTATATTAGATATCATTTGATATCAAGAATTTGGCCTTCACTACCCATTCCTCTCCATGTGCTTGCGGACAAGCGCGCACACGGGCACGGCCGAAAATAGCTGAACCATTCAAAACCAATCCAGGCAGGCCAGTATTTGCCGGACTGCAGCTTCAGGAGACCTCCAAGCAAGCACCTTCTTAAGATCACATTATGCATGCACGCTGTTTACAAAAGATCCCCTGCCCCGAGCAGGCAGCTTGACGAGCCGAATACTCAACTCTCCAGCACTCCGCGTTTGCATACTGTCTACTCTATTGACAACGCTGTCATAATTCAATCATGCAAAGTACTGACCTTTCGGAGGCTGTGTCTTCAGCCCGAAACCCAGTGTTTTCCCCGGGAATGGCCTCGCCTAGAGGCACATTTTCCCCTATAAGACCCCCTGATTTTGAGCACTTCCTCGGATCGCTCCGACTTCCATCCCGCCTTGCTGCTGCTCCGTTCGACGAGCCTTCCCCTCAGCTCCACGTGCTGAGAATCTCCACCTCTAAGGATTTTTCTTCGGACTATCCAGGCTTCAGGACAGGTGTAGTATTTCCCATGCAAAACCTCCTCTTAAAACCCTCTATCCAACTCCTACCTTTCTTTCTTAGGTCTGTGTGAGTGTGTTTGCGTACATCCGTTGTGACTGTGTTATCAAAATAAAGAAAAACAATTTTAATTTACTTCTGTTTGCTCATTGACTTGGCCTGACCCCGTAGACATTGGGTTCAAGATCTCGCTAGGTTGCCCTGCCTCTTGTATTGCTTAGCTTGTGCTCTGCTAATTCCCATTCCCCATTGTGAGCACATTGAGGTGTCTCTCCTGGAACCCCAGAAATCAGGGTAACAGGGGCATTCAGAATTCACAGCCAGAGAGCTTTTGGACCTCAGTAAACCACAAACCCCAGAATTCCACAGGATGTTGAAAGGGGAATAATAGTACTATAACAATGTAGTGCGGGAATGGCCAAATATATGGGACTGAGAGCAAATCAAGCCTGAACTCTCCCCAGAAGCCAAAATGACTAAACTGAGGTTATTGTACTTTGGACATATCATGAGACAACTTCACTCATTAGAAAGGATAATGGTGCTGGGAAAAGTAGAAGACTCTGTGAAAAGAAAAGAGTGTATTACAGATGGATAGGCTCAGTTAAGGAAGCCACAGCCCTGAGCTGGGTTGTCAATAATAGGATACCTTGGAATTCTCTCATTCATAGGGTCACCATAAATCAAAGCTGACTTGATGGTGTTTAAGAACAAGGGACTGCAACCTTAAGATCATTTGTTATGGTTTCTTTTGTTTACCACGTAACAGTAAAAATAATGTGATCCATGGAAAAGGAAAGAGCAAGTGTGCTACTGAAATAAATTTGTGTGTCCTACCGGTGCAACAAAATGGCTTTTTCCTTCTGTTTTAATTATATATTTCTACAATTTAAATGTACGTGTTGGGTGAGGCAGTTGCTCCAAGACAGGAATGAAATGAGGGACTGGGATTGGGAGGACACAGATTGGTCAAAATATAAAAAAGTATGCATGGTATGGAGAAAATGGAGAGATTTCTTTCCTTTTTCTATGATCCTGCTAGAACCCAGGTATGATCACTGAAGTGCCATGGTGGGGCATTCGGTACAGACAAAAGAACTGTTTCATCGCACAGCATGTGGTTCTGTTGTGGGACTTGGGTATTGCAGGATGCAGTGATGACTGCCAGTTTGGACTGTTTTAAAAAGGGATTGTGCAGATTCATGGAGGATAAGGCTTTCAGTGTGGTGTAGTGGTTTGAGCATTGCACTAGGATTCTGGGAGACCTGTGGCCATTTCCGCACTAGACTGTTATAGCGCTATCATTCCACTTTCAACATCCTATGGAATCCTGGGGTTTGCAGTTCAGGGAGGGGCCAGTCGGCCCCTCCCTGAACTGCAAACCCCAGGATTCCATAGGATGTTGAAAGTGGAATGATAGCGCTATAACAGTCTAGTGCAGCAATGGCCCAGGATTCAAATCCCTGCTCAGCCATGGAAACCCACTGGGTGACTTTGGGCGAGTCATGACCTCTCAGCTACACAGAGAGTCAATGGCAAACCTCCTCTGAACAAATCTTGCCAAAATAGGTTTGCTTCAGGTTGGAAATGACATGAAGGCACCCAACAAGAAATAACAGTGCCGTCTAGTCACAAGGGCTCTTTATGATGACCTCATCTATCAGGGGCAATATGCCTCCGAAGACCAGTTGCTGGGAAACACATGTGGAAGGATGATGTTGTCCTGCTGTTGTGTCACTCTAGGCTTCAAAGGCAGCCTGTGGATTGGCCACTCTGGGAACAGGATGCTGGACTAGGGAAGCCTTAAAAGGATCTGCGTTTTGCTGCATCCCTTAAGCACGTGGGCTCAGCGCACGGCTGGAGAGACTTTCATTAGCAGCTCTGCCTGTGTCGGCCTGGGTTGGAAATTGGCTGTGGTGGTGGGAGCCCTTCCAGCCTGTCTCTTCCTGCCTTCCCAGCCCTCAGCAGAGGAGGGAGGGTTTTTTTTATATACATAGTACTGGCATAGACTATAGACAGGCTGTGCATTAAGGCTGGCAGGCTGGAATAGCAAGGCAGCTGAGACAGTGTCTGGCTGGGATAAAAATGCCGGCCTGTCTGTTGGATGCTTTCAGTCAGCCCTTCAAAGGGATGAACTTCAGTAAATCAGGTTGAGGGCGTGCAGCTCTCAACCATGCCCTGCAGAGGACTTGTCTATCCCAGTGCTGAGAGGATGTAGTTTTCCAGAAAGACAGCAGCACTTGTCTTATTTCCCCTCCTCCCTCCCCCAAACTAAGAACTCCCGTTCTACAAATAGAGGATGGGAAAAGCTATTACTTTCTGTTTTATCTGTTCCTTAACAAGGGAGTTCTTGGAAAAACAATTTCAGAATTCAGACTTCTTATCTAGTAGTGCAGATGCACCATCCTCTTTTAAGGAATGGAGAAGCCGACCAGGATACAGAGTCAGACCATTAACGCATTGGGTTTTGGGCATGAGTCTTTCCCAGCCGTGCCTGGAGATGTTGGGGATTGAGCCTAGGGCGTTCTTCATCCAAGCCGGGGCCATTTCCGCATGAGTCTATTATATAGCGATGATTCCGCTTTCAACCTCCTATGGAATCCTGGGGTTTGCAGTTTGGGCGCACTGCAAACCCCAGGATTCCATAGGAGGTTGAAAGCAGAATCATCGCACTATAACAGACTCATGTGGAAATGGCACAGGTTCTCTACTGAAGACCAGTGGATGCTTTCCTAAAGGTAAAGTAAGATCCCAGTCCTCATGGTTCTAAATAGAGGGTTCAGTTAAATAGAAGCTATGGGGCCAGTGTGCTGAAGTGGTTTGAGCATTGGACTATGGCCATTTCTGCACTACGCTGTTATAGTGCTATTATTCCACTTTCAACATTCTATGGAATCCTGGGATTGGAAGTTTAGGGAGGGGCATTTAGAATTCTCGGCCAGAGTGCTCTTTGGCCACAGTAAACTACAAACTCCAGAATTCCACAGGATCTTGAATGTGGAATAACAGCAGTATAACAGTGCAGTGCAGAAAGTCCCTAGGATCCCTGCTCAGACACTGGCAAGTACACTCTCTCAGCCTCAGAGGAAGGCAAAGGCAAACACCCTCTGAACAAACCTTGCCCCCCTCCAAAAAACCTGTGATAGGTTCACCTTAGGGTTGCCATAAGTCAGAAGTGGCTTGAAGGCACACAACAACAAAGGACAGGGGGAGATTCTTTCTAGTGATGGTGTCTCTCTCCTTTGAAAACAGGCTAATGGAAACGAGGGAACAGTGTGTGTCTGTAACGCACGTGCTTTCTGCCATGTCCCTTTGTTCCCAAAGCCCCTGCTACTATGTCCCTGATGACAGGGGCATGGCAGCAGGCACGCACACACACCCAAGCTGCCCCCTCATTTGCAAACAAGGGAGCAGTTTCAGCACCTGCATCCCCTGCTGCTGAGCCCCTGTTGCTGCTGGTCTGCAGACCTCAGGTTACGAACCAATTGTCTACACTGTCTGGCAGCATAGCCCTGCTTAGAAACTGAACCCCAGGGATCTTTCGTATGCAAAGCATGGGCACTTGCACTGAGCTACAGCTATATCATCTCCATCAGTGCTGCTTCTGTTGCTTTTCTTCCTCCTCCTCCTTCTCCTCTTCATTCATTTAAACTGGCAATAGAAACAAGTAACATACAGATGTCATTTGCAACCAGCTCTTTGTGCTTTTTTTTTTTTTTTGGTCTTTCTTACCTTCTCACCTGGGCGCTCTTCATTAATTTGGGAGGCTTTCCAGTGTTCCAAAGATCCTGACTCTGTCTCTTCCCTCTTTGTCCTCAAAGCCACTGGAAGTCCAGCGTGGAGGAGAGAGATGGTAATTTGCACTCTCCTCTTGTGCAAATAAGATTTCTAATAGGCACAGATACCTGCTGATTTCTCAGTAGTGAGATAACAGAAGGCAGCACTGCTGTATGAGACTGCAAGAACAATGCCAGATGGGCCTTTTCCTTCTGTTCAAGGAAAACGAGGTGGAGAAAGGAGAAAGAGACTGGAAGAGGAGGCCTAAAGGATAAACAAAAAGATCCAGTTTTTAACCAGAGGGAAGCTGCCCTTAGAACTGTTCGCGGTGCGTAGACTCATCCTAGCACATTCCACTCATGTGTTTTCAGCATTTCAAAAACTGCAGAAGCTTTTAAATTTGACTTCTGGTCCAACACTGTTCCTGAATGCTTGGGTAACAGACATAACCAAGGGTGCCATTGCTGAGCTTCAGGGGGTCCTCCATTTCTCCCCCTGTGTCATGAAGATGCTTCAGGCTAGCAGGGACCCATGCCTTAAGTAGTTTCCATTTAGACTCCTGCAGTTTGCCAGTGTGGGGCAGCCGTTCAAGGGTGTGGAATAACTGCAACTGATACAAAAAGCTTCAACCTGATTGCTTTCTGGTGTGTATCGCAGAGGCCACATCACACTACTTTTATTTCAGTTGTACAGGCTTCCAGTGTGTTTCTATGCCCAATTCAAGCTATAGATTTTTTTTTTTAACTGCAAAGCCTTAAATGGTTTGTTTCCAGGATGTCAGAAAGGTTGCCTTTTCCCATATGAACCTTGCGGCCCTTCTGTGTGCCCACCACCAAGAGAGGCCAGTCATGTAGAGACAGGGGGGTGATGGGGGTGGTTTGCCCTGGCAGCAATGTTTTTGGGGTGTCCCAGCTTGTAGCCATGCTCCCACGCACCACGGCCATGCTCCCACGCCCCGTGGCCATACCCCCATGCCGTAGCCCTGCCTCCCTCCCTGCACTCCAAGCTCTGCTGCTGAGAGAGGCTAAACTGGTGAGAATGTGATTAAAGGGGTTCTCCATGATAGCACCCTAACTGTGGATTTCCCTCCTTAGGGACGTGTGACTGATGGTGTCTTTGCTCACCTTCAAGCATATGGTAAAGATGTTTTTCTCCAATCAGCTTTTAAAAGTTTTTGACGTGGGATTGATTGCAATCTCTGATGTTTTAACAATGCTTGATTCAGTGATGTGGACTCGAGTGGATCGACATGGGCGTAAGTCAGACTTAAGTTGCTTCAATGACTTGACTCGGACTCGACTAGTCAATAAAAGATGGACAGACTCGACTCAATTTGAGACTCGTCTTTTTTTTAGTGATGGACTTGCTGCCCAGCTCCCCTTCCAGCTCTTCCCCAATCAGCAGTGAGGGAATATTATGTTGATGTCCCAGTCAGAGCTGCACAGGCTCCTTATCCTTGCCTCTCTGCCTCTCTTTTGTTTCCCTCCTCTCTCCAGAAGCCCTTTATAGGAAAGCAAAAGAGCAGGACGAGTTAAAAGGGGGAAAACAGGGCTTTGCACCTTCTTTCTGGTGGGTAAGGAGTGGTCTCTGCATCTGGGTTGAGGGGACAGTTAGGGGTTGAAGTCCCATCAGTGTCAATGTGAACTCATCCTCCTCCTCTCCTTTCCCCACTTAGCCACTGCCTTGCTCAGTCAGAAGCAGTTTCCTTCAGTTTTCCTTTCCTGTTCCTCAGTGGCTGAGGGCTTCCTTTTAAGCCTGCTTGCTCATGAGTAAACAGGGAAGAAAGAGTGTGCTTTACAGCCATGGCAGAGTGGAAAGTAGTTTCCTTCAGAAGGGCTTTCCTGCTCTTCCCTGTCTGAAGGATTCCTTCCAATCCTGCTTGCTCTCAACTTAACCACCCCCACCAGCACACACAGATCACCAGCACCTTTTTTCCCTGTTAATATTGGCTCCCATACTTGAGACTTGACTTGAGACTCGACTTGAATTATTTTCCAGGGACTTGAGACTCGACTTGAGACTTGGAGTAAAAGACTTAAATACATCACTGGCTTGAGTATTAGTGTGGTTTATCTCTTCATTGCAGTTTTAAATTCCTCAGTAACAACGATTCTCTGAGCTAAGCAGAGTCTGTTAAAAGTGTAATATAAAACTATAATGCAATAAAACAATGACTAAAGAAGCAGCATATAAAACCAAGAGAAGAAAGCAAGTAAAACCAATCACATTTCCGCACTAGCCTGTTATAGCGCAATGATTCCACTTTCAACATCCTCTGGAATCCTGGGGTTTGCAGTTTCGGGAGAGGCCACGCAGCCCCTCCCAAAACTGCAAACCCCAGGATTCCAGAGGATGTTGAAAGTGGAATCATCGTGCTATAACAGGCTAGTGCAGAAATGGCCCAAGTTAAAACTACCAACAGGTTTCAGTACAAAACTCTCAAACAAGTCATCCTTGTGGTTTTGGATTTCTCTTCATGTTCTTTGTCTTTCTGTAGCATGTGTAACTTGAGGTTATAGTCTGGGCCAAAGATAGGAAAGAAGAGGAAGGAAGGAAAGAAGGAAGGATAGATCTTGGTTAACAAAGTGCTGAGAAAGAAGCCCCTTTTTACAAAGTCTTTTTGTGCCAACCCAGCCACCTTTCTTCCTTGTCATCTGTCTAGTTACAAGATTCTTTTTAGTGTAATCAGCACTGGGATGATAGTGAAGGAGGGCTGGAGAAATGCAGACTTTCAGTGTTGAGTTGCAGATGCATGTCTGCCTGCTTGAGGCAAACTGGCATGCTACTGTGTTTTAAAGAGGCATTAACCATTCCCTCTTCCCACTTGGCCAGTCTCCATCTAGCTTTTTAAATAAAAGCTAGAGAAAGGGAAGGGATCTAGAGCTCATGTGGTGGCTCTCATATCTCCAAGAATCCAGTCCACACCCTTGAGTTTTACGGTTGAAAAGTATTCAGTATCACTGGACAAGCAGAGGCCAGAATTACATTCACTGGATCTGTATCAATCACAGCATCCAACTCAGAGCAGATCCAAAGTGATTTTATCAGCAGCGTGACAAGCAAATTGTTCACAGTGGGCTGTCAAGTGATCTGGATATTTCTGTCATGGGCCTGTGTGTAAAAGACCCCTCATCACTCAGAACAGCTCTGCTGGCTCCCTGTAGGCACAACAGCAGCAGAAAAGAAATTTGCCTTTGCTTTTCCCTGTTGGCACAGAATTGGCTCTCAGATAAGCTCTATCCTGTGTTTGATCGGATGCACTCAGAGTTTTCTGACAACACCACTCTAGTTGCCTTCTCATATGTTTCAGCACTAGCAGCTCCCTGGAGAACCAGGGGGCTGGTTGGGCTCCACTTCGTGACAGGGGACTCTTGGAAATGATTGCATCCACGGCCCTGGCCACTTCTCTATTGCAGATGCCAGCTAGGACTTCACAAGAACTCCTGTTAAGACAGCAGAAAACTCCCCAAGAGCCATCAGGAATCTATCCAGATCCATAAGCCTCCTAAGGCAGACCATCTTCATGGGTTCCCCACCCCTGCAGAAGTTCTGAGTCCTAGCAAGTCTGAACAACACCAGCTGGTGATCTGTCCATGACAACGGAACTATAAATAGTTCATCTACTCCCAGATCATACTCACCCCACCCACTACAGAGCACAAAGTCTAGGGTGTGCCCAACAATGTGCGTAGATACTACTTGGGACAGACCCGTGGTTGTCATGACAGAGATGAAGTCCTGAGCTACTCCCACTAGGGCAGTCTCAGCACGGACGTTGAAATCCCCAGTACTACAAGCTGGGAAGATTCCAAATACCAACCTTGAGTCATACCAGCTAGCTCAGGAAGAGAGACTTTTGAGCAGGATCCATTGGACTAGAACAAATCCCAATACACTCCAACAAGTACTTCTGAAAATCATTCTGGATTTTCTCCTGAAAAATTGCTTCCTGTATCTTGCCATTTGTGAGTAGGTGCATTTTAAAGGGTTCATTAGCATGCGTACATGTGCAGCTGAAGTTCAGTAGATTTCAGCAGCCTTCTTCTCATTCTCTGGTTATTAAATTGCTGGAGGGCAGTAGGTGCCATTTTTAGCATGCAGACTTTTTCAGTGTATATTGGTTTTAAGAAAGAATGGTTGTTGTGCAGTTTTGGGGGTTTTATAAGTGAAACCCCTATTAAAAATTGGCAGTGTGAAGAATTCCTGCTTGCTAAAGCATTCAGCCATTTCATGGTGGTCCCCCTTCCCATCCCCAAATCAGTCAGCATTCCATGGCCATTGTTATTCTTATATGCCTTCAGGTTGTTCCTGACCTATAGTGACCCTAAGGCAAACCCATCATGGGGTTTTCTGGGGCTGAGAGTAGCCAAATAGGGAATCAAACCCCAGTCTCCAGGATCATAGTTTGATGCTCAGACCACTAAACCATGCTGGGTTTTTTCTATGGCCGTTAGGCATACTCAGTTTCACTGGTTTGTTGGGGTAGGGGAGTTGTTCCTCACCCCCAACTCAGAGGGTTTGAGCATTCAGCTACAACCCTGGGAACCAAGGTTTGATTCCCCACTCAGCCATGGAAGCCTATTGGGTGACCTTGGGCACGTCACACACTCTCAGCCCCAGAAAGCCCTGTGACGACGACAACAACTGGATAACCTACAAACCTCAGGCATGCACTGAGACTACTTCCCCATAGGGTATGAGCAATGACATTTTGGCTGAATAGGGATTAAAACTTGCATCTGAATATCTGCAGTAATAAAACAGAATGCTTGCATGTCTGCAGCAGCCACAACTTATTGGGACAATGTATGAGACCTCTCGCATTTTGACAGTAGTTGCACTTCCAAATCGAAATGCTCTCTAAAATCAGAGGGGGGCCTGCCATAACTCATTGTGGAAATAATTTTTAAATGAGTAGAAAGTGAGAAGAGGGTTCTCTCAGGCGGGGGGGGGGGTGGGGAAAAAAAGGAGAGGGCAAAGTCACCACTCCTAAGATTTAAGAAGAATGCGAAAACAGGAGAAGGCTCTCTGTTTTGCTTGTGAGGGGGAAAAAATGGAATGGGTGGGAAAATAAGAGCTCCCTTCAATTCCTTTTGGGTGTTACCTAAGGGCCTGGACAGCACTGGGGACTCCTCAGCTAATCAGAAATGGAACAAATTATCCCTGTGAGGTGTCTCAAGGGCCTACTTGGCCATGTGGTAGGTACTCATTTAATAGAGAAAATGAACTCAACTACTTTGATGCTACTACAAGAGCAATCCCTGGGGACTGCCTCTGGCTGAGGCAAAATGGAAAGGGAAGGCCAAAGCATGAAGGAGAAAAAGAGAAAGAAACGCATTAAATGAGAGCTATCCGGGGAATTCACGGGGAGGAGGAATATGTGGAGAAACACAGACTCATCAGCTTAAAAAACTTTCAGCTACTCTTCTGAGCAGGGGGCACATGGCTGCTTCCGTGACCATTTGCAGATATATGCCACCCTTTCAGAACGGACTGTGTCAATTCAGAGGGCCTTTCCACACTGCACTGTTATAGTGCTATTATTCCACTTTCAACATCCTGTGGAATTCTGGGGTTTGTAGTTTGCTTGAGGCCCAAGAGCTCTCTGGCTGAGAATTCTAAATGCCCCTCCCTAAACTTCCAATCCCAGAACTCTATGGGATGTCGAAAGTAGAATAATAGCACTATAACAGTGTAGTGTGGAAAGGCCCAGGGTACTGGTAAGGTGAGGAGATTTTTTTTTAAAATCAGTTACATTGCTGAAGCCAAACAACAGAAAGAGCTGCACTATAAACTCTCCTTGATGTGCTGTTTTATTTTTATTTGTTCAACAAAAATAACAATACAAACTGCTAAACATACATATACCACCATATGACAAAAATATTATATCCCCCCAAAGTCAAAATATAATCAGTTTTTTTTCCCCCATCACAGTCTAGACATATATTTTTTCCTCTCTGGTTGATGAGCTATCCTGAATATTCAGTTTCCAAAATGGAATATGTCAGAGATCATGCAACAAATTTTCCAGTATTTATGTTAAAACCCTGGAAGTTGTGGAATATCAGCTGCATTGTTTACGGAAGCAGTGAACAGATGCCCTATCTTAATAAACATATCTATCCTGCTTTTCCCTCTGGGAATTTTACAATTAGCTGTTGTTATTTTTTTTTTTTCATTTGAGGCTGTATCTCACAGCCTCTTCTGCTTCTTCAGCATATTTCCATCCTTTAGCTGTGACATTCTTGTCACTGCTAATAAGATGGATATAAGATATTTATAATGCAAATTTTTGTTACTATTTGTAAAAACAGATAGCAGTAATAAACCTCCAGCATTGCTAATATGCTGGGATGCAATTCTACTTACTAATTTAATATGTGTTCCCAGAAATCTCTTACTTTATAGCAATATGTCAAAGTTCTTCTCTGTTCCCATTTTTTCCAACAGGAATAACTCACATTTTTATTCATGAATGACCACTTGAGAAGGAGTAAAAAGGCATCTATATACTGTTTTATTTATGTTTTCTTTCAAAGAGATTGAAGGAGCTTTAAAAGAAACTCGGGATCAAATCTTTTTAAGTCTGTGTCTGAGATGGAATTTTCTAGACCTGTTTCCCCAAGCAGCTCAAACTCTTTGCAATCTTTATATTGATTATTGATAACAGGGTTATGTAATATTGATACTAAACCCCTCATTGTATATGTAGAAGCAAAACAGGTACTGCTTGTTCTGCAGCCGTCAGTATGTAGTATAAAGGGCATAATATTGGAGACGATACTGGAACCGTCACTCCTCTCTATTTTTTTATATGGTATTAAGTTGAGATAATGGATTTTCTGTTCATAGAGGCTTGTAAAAGCTGGGAGCCTAAATTAACATCCCCATCACTGTCGTTGTCGTGTGCCTTCAAGTCATTTCCGACTTCCAGCAACCCTAAGGTGAACCTATCACAGGATTTTCTTGCCAATATTTGTTTAAAAGGGGCTTGCCCTTGCCATTCTCTGTGGCTGAGAGAGTGTGACTTTGTCAAGGTCATCCAGTGGGTTTCTGGTAGAGCAGAGATTTGAACCCTGGACTCCAATGTCCTATTCCGGCACTCAAACCACTACACCATACTGGCTCTCTGTATTTGTCCACAAACCTAGCTTATTCCTCCTACCCAGATAAAAAACTTCTTTTAATTGATGGGCACAAGATAATGCAATACTCAGTGTACGGTAATATTAAGCATAGCCCCTTCTAGAATCATAGATTGAATGTAACTGTTTTTGGAAACCTACTTACTGCCTTCAATAAAGATTTATAAAGAGTGTGCCAATTTTGTATTTTTTTGTAAAAAAAGAAAGCTTTAGTTGTAGAACTTGAAATGGAGATAGAAATCTTTGAAGAACGTGAGCTTTAACTGTTGCTAAACAACTAAACATTGAAAGATTTAGTAATTCACATTTTTTTATTTCTAAACCAAAGTGTAAAAGATACACAATTTCTTCTAAAAAGCTGCATAAAGAGGAGGGGGGAAGGAGGATGGGAAAAAAATATGGCAGCACCTCTGAGATTTTTTAAAAAAAATATTTTCACAAGAGCTTTTGAGAATATAGACTCACTTCTTCAGAATGGAGTCACCCAAAGAAGTGGGTTTATATCCATGAAAGTTCATGCAAAAATTAAAACCAGTCTTAAAGGTGCTGCCATATTACTTTTTTCATCCTTCTTCCTTCCTCCTTTTTTATGCTGCAAGAGACTAACATGGCTACGTTTAATGAACTGGTTGCCATCTTTAGTAATAATAGTACCTAACTATTTAGAGCCAGAAAAGGAAATATCTAATATTTGTTGAACTTTATACTGATCCTGTATTGGGATGTTAATATTAAATATCTTAGCTTTTAACTAAGTATTGTTTTTAAATCAAATAGAACTCAACTTGGATTTTGTAGAAATAAAAGCATGTCATCTGCATAAAGATTTGTAACCTGCTTTGATTTATCTTGGCACTTGATGTATTTAGAAGAAATCTAATTGCCTTTGCTTAACAGAGAACAAATAACGGAACCGGGGGGAGGGGACAGGAATAGACAGTGGATTCTGATCTATCTGTACATATCTATGCCTTAAAAAGTCAGAATAAATTTGTTGAACAGTTGAACTAAAGCATTTATGCAAACCAGATTTTCTAAAAGTGAAAACAAATACAGCCAATTAAATATATCATAACCATGGAAAACATGTAATGATAAAATCATGGCTTTTAGAAGATTTGCAATAAAAAAAATTCCAATATTTAAGAGCTTTTCTCTCTGCATTAGGCAATTGCCTGTTAGGAATTATGACGAAGTTCTGGAAGTGTGACAATCCGAACAGCCAGTGCAGCCTGGCAGCAGGTTGCTAGGCGACTAGAATAGCACCTCCGGAGAGAAACCCAGCCCAGTCGTGTTGTGGGAGGGGCTTCTGGCTGAGAGAAGTTATATAAAGCCCAGTACCTGCTGTGCCTTCAGTGAGGGCCTAACAAGGAGCAGAGTCCCTAAGTCAGCCAGACAGTTTGGCTGTTTTGGAAGGCTTAGTTCTCAGTGGAAGCCTAGTTAGATGCAGAAGAGTAACTGAACCTTAGCAAGATTTGGTCAGAGAGTGTGACCTACACTGGGGATTAAGTCTTGGTGGGAGTTTAGCCAAAGGGCAGCTGTATAACTGTGCCTTTTGTGAAATTCTAAAGATGTAATTGAACTCTCAGCAGTGAGATAACTGTTAATACTGTCTGAAGCATGCATTGAACAAATGTACCAACACTGAACTGCATACGAAGCCTAATATGCCTAACAATATGGGATGTCCACTCTCCCCCTTAATATTTTTGATAATCATAGAAATATTGAATATCCAAATAAGAAATAACTTTTAATAAAAGGAGTACAAGTTAATAATCAGACCTTTAAGTTTAGAGTGTTTGCCGATGATCTTGTCATCTTAATCAATAATCCAACCCAAGGCATAAATAAACGAAAACATATTTTACGTGAATTTGGTAACATATCAGGCTTTAGATATAAATATGGAAAAAACAATGATGATAACCAAAAACATGACAGGACAGGAAGAAATAGACATTGAAAAAGAATCTCAGTTTAAGATATCCAAAAAAGCAAAATATTTAGGAGTATATATAACTAAAAATAATACAGACCTTTATAAAAACAACTACAAAAAAGTTTGGCAGAATATACAGACAGATTTAAAGAAATGGGCTAATTTAAATTTATCCTTAATGGGAAGAATAGCAACAATAAAAATGAATATTCTATCTAGAATGATCTTTCTATTTCAGAATCTTTGTCGCTCAGAACTTTCAAGACAGATGTGTTCCTTCAATTAACTGCTGATGTTCGAAGAAGTTCATACTGAAACTTTACCCCAAGACAAGCATTTCTTTGCTTGCGTTGTTAAACCATTTAATTAAATCTTTATTTAAAGCAATTAAAGCCATTGATTTTTGAACTTGGGCATATATTTGAATGTTGTTCCAGGAACTCAACAAAAGTTGGAATGATGGAGTGAAAAGCTGGAAGACGATGGAAAATAACATTTGGGCACCATCCCTGCTCAAACCACAAACTACCAGAGTGTTTAGTAATTATTATCTAGTATGTTCCCTCTAAGTTCACTCTAAGAATGATGTGTTAGGTGCTAACTCACCCAACCTCAAATGTGGAGCCACAGGGAACACAGTTGACTGTGACAGAAATGATCACTTTGGCAGACGGAGAAACTGCATTTCGGACCGAACCTCTCATTGCTTTCCTTTCAAGCGCCCACAAAAGCAACAATAGAGGTGATCGGAAACAAGAAAAAACAGATGGCATCTTCCAGTGTCCTGCGTTTTCCACGAGATGAGCAGTTGAGCAAGCATGACCAACAAAGAGATCTCCATGACGTCAGGGATGCAGAGGCCAGGCCCCGTAAGGCAGACTGTGACTTGTTGTCATGAGATGAACTACAGAACAACAAAATCACTAGTCTTCCATAAGGAGCGGGGCAAACAGTTGCAGCACGGAGTTTGTGCTGTGCAACGTCTGTATCTTTTCGGAGTCCTGTTGGCAGAGAGAATGAGATGGCAGTTCCGCCCCTCCCAGTCTGCTAAAGCGCCTTGCCACTTTATACAGCTCTGGCCTTCTCTTTAACCCGCCACCTTTGTGTATAAAGGGTATAGCCTTTCAATTGAAATTCGGAATGTTTCACTTATCTATGGGAATGTGTTTAAACAGTTTCTTATATCTTTACAACAGCATAAAGGCACAGGTCTCTCTCTCACACACCGGCCTCTGGCAAACCTTTTTGCCAAAAGCTCTGTTCCCAAACCTAGGTCACTCTCTCTGACCACATTCAAAAGCCGGGTGATTTCTCTTCTGCCTCTCTCTCTAGGCCAGCGGTTCTCAACCTGTGGGTCACAACCCCTTTGGGGGTCGAATGACCATTTCACAGGGGTCACCGCTCCTCTATCCCCCCCACCCCCTTTTGGAAGAAGGTGGCCTCACAGCCAATGGGAGTGCTGTTTCTGAGACCCCGTGCTGGCAGGAGGGGAGAGGAGGCGTGCTGGGCGTTTCCCCGTCTTTCCCTGCCGGGTGGGGGGGCAGAGGTGGCGAGAGGAGACCCTGCGCTGGCAGGAAGTGAGAGGAGGCATGCTGGGCGCATGTGGAGATGTGTCCCCGTCCTTCCCTGGCGGGCGGGGGGCAGAGGTGGGGACACCAAGAGGGGCTCGCGGGTGTAGCGTGGTCGGGGGGCTACAGCGGGTATCGCACCCCACTCCCAAGCCCTCAGAGGGACAAAAGAAGGAAGGAAGGGGCGCCTGTGCGACGTGGGAGTGAGAGCGTCCGAGCAGCCGCGCTCCCTTTAAGGGAGGGAGGGAGGGTGGGTGGGTGGGAGTGAAACAAAACATGTCTGCTTATGCCGCCGCCTTCTTTCCTCTCTCCCTGTCCTTTCCTCCCTGCGCCTCGTGTAAAATGTGGGCTGTTCCGTCGTTGCCTTTGGGAGTGACTGGCTTTTTGAACTGTGGAAACCTAACATTCAGAACTAGAACTACTGCCTTAATTCTGGCACAGATGGACGCTTTCTGTGCTTAAAAAAAAGGGGGAGGGTTACCAGTTTTCAGGCATTAGAAGTCTATCCAGAGCAGTGATTTAGGGCAGTGTTTCCAATCTATTCGATGTTGGAAAGAAATAACTAACTAACCAAATAAATAAATAAATAAATAAATAATAAATAACAAAAATAATTTTATGGTTGGGGTCACCACAACATGAGGAACTGTATTAAGGGGTCGTGGCGTTAGGAAGGTTGAGAACCACTGCTCTAGGCTTTGAGCAAACACCCTTCTGATTCACCCCCTCCCCACCTTGGCTGACTGAGAAACTCTCTGGCTGAAGGACTGACTCTCAGCCCCTCTTCTGGAAGTCTGACTCGACCCAATTCAGTGCCTACTATTTATGCATTTTTTTCTGAGGCCTCCAACCCCCTTTTCACACTAAAGAGGCTGGGTTTCTTTCTGGAGTGGATATTCTAGTTGCTTAGCAACCTATTGCTGGGCAGCTTCCATCACTCAGGATAGCTACTCCCCCTATACTCCGTCACAATACCCTTCAAATGTCCCAATTTGGCAGGGACAGTCCTAATTAATCCTCCATTGTCCCACCTCTTCAACTGTTTTTAAAATGTCCCAGTTTCTCTCTCCTCCTCCCTTGCTTGCATGCAGTTGAGGCCATTTCCTCACAGTGTCGCTAAAACGCGATACCTGTGGATTGTAGTTGTTTCAGGGGCCGCAATTCCGCACGATATTGTCGCCATCCAGTAGCCGGCCCATTCGTAAGTATTGCTAGAACACCATATTTCAACTCCAGAAAAATTTCTGGAGTTGAAATACGGCGTTCTAGCGACACCTGCAGACAGGCTGGCTACCGAGTGGCTACCTGACGGCAATGGCATCGTGTGGAATCACGGCCCCTGAAACAACTACAACCCACAGGTATCGTGCTTTGGCGACACTGTGTGGAAAAGGCCTAAGTCAGTGGCAGAGGGGAAGGGAGAGGAAGGGGCTGAATTGCATTCCCTTCACTTTTGACTCAAGCAAAAGGGGACTGTCACAGCCTCTCCTCGCTTGTGTGTTCTTCCTCATTAATAACCGTTGCCATCTTGACCAGCCTCTCATGCTGCTTGCCCGCTTGTGTCCTGGTTTTCATCTGTTAAATTTTGGTGCATATGGCCAGCAGAAGAGAAGCAAAATATGTCTAATTAATACTTCACCCTTTGCTTTGGACCCACCTGGAAAACAGTGAATATTGCCATCTTTCTTTATTCTCAAGAGGAATGTGATGACCGGCAGAAGGTTCGTAAACCAAGAGGCAATAAAAGACACTGCAGATAAGAAGGGAGAGGCAGGGAGACAGAGAACACGTCAACATTTTCATTATTTAGTCAATGTATTTAAAAGTTATATCATTCGTTTCCTCCAATGAGCTCATATTACTTCTTGCTTTTCATTCTTACAACAGCCCTGTGAGGTAGGCCAGGGTGAAAGACCTATCCTCTAGCCTAAGGTAACCCAATGAGTTTCACAGCTCAGTAGGGACTTGAACCTGGATTGCCCAAGTTCCTATATCAAACTTGAACTGCAATCTACTGGGGCAGGGCAGCAAAATGTAGAGATGTTAACAGACATCAGTGCAAACACTCCAACTGCAATTTTCTAAGAGCCAATTTCCATATTACTTCATCTTTTCCCCGCTTTTGCCCCTTATGCCTGAAAACTGCTCCCAAAATGCCTCTGTGCACCTGCTTATTTCTTTTAAGTCCTCCTTTACTTTTTCCAGGAGCCTTTGATCTTTTCTCTAATTTTTCTGTATGCCTTACTGTAACTAAGCCAAAGTACCTATAATTGAAGTAATCATGTATTCTCCCTCTGTGCTTCTGTTCTTCCTCCTTTCTCTCGTTTCCCATAGGAAAAAAAATATGTATCTGACAGAACTCCATGGCAAAGCTTCTTCTAGACTGTACCACATCAGGTTTATTGGGATCTGTTTGGTATTTTAAAAAAAAAATCAATGCAAGTTTAGAAATTCCATGATGGAAAGAAAACTTCAGTGTAGAAGATGCTGTATTACGTTTTATCTCAAACAGATGACTAAATATTATGGTAGCTTTCAAACAGAGATGGTATCCACATTCAATTTTCCATTCTCTTAACCAACGTGGTTGCTTTTCTTGACATTTTGTCTTTGGTCTTGAAATGATGAACTCCCGGGAGAACATTATTCCACTGGATTCTTCAGAATGTAATACAGAGCCAGAGAAGCTCTGGCTACAGTAAAGTCATTGTCTACACAAACATCTCTCCTTTATGCTGGATCTTTTCAGTCTATTACAAGACCTAACTATTCCCACTTGAACTTTCTTTCAGCATTTTACACATAACAACCAAATACAACAAGCTGAAATATATCATACCCTCCAACTGTCTCGTGGGGACAATCCCATTTGATCTACTGTCATCCCACTTTTCCAGCTGCTTTTGAAATGCCCCAATTTCTTTCTCCTCCTCCCACTTTCCTCCTTCATCCTCTGCTTATTTCAATTGCAACAAACTGAGGTCAAAGTGTAAATGAAGTTGGTACTCAATTAACTCAGTGGCAATAGGGAAGAGGAAGGGTGGAATCTTGCATTTCCCAGTAGATTCAGGCAAAAGCAAACTGCTGCAACCTCTCTCAGCTTGAGACTCCTTCCTCATTAATAACACTTACCATCCTGACCACACTCCAATGTTGCTTGACCATAGGTGTCCCAGTTATTCATCTTTGAAATATTGGAGAGATGTGTTGTTAACAAGTATTATTGTCTTTTCTAGTGAGTCATATCTTCTCATCATATGTACAAAGTAGAAAAATCTCAGTTTAGCCATCTTAGCTTTTAGGGAGAGTGCAGATTCAGTTTGCTCTTGGATGCATTTATTTGTCTTTTTGGCAGACTCTCCTCCATTACCACATTTCAAATGAGCTGATTTTCTTCCTATCATCTTTCTTCACTCTCCAATTTTCACGACTGGACACCAGAATCGGAAATACATTGGCATGGACAATCCTGGGTTTAGTGTTCAAAGAATGATTCTTTACTTTTGAGCATCTTATCTAGTTCCTTCATAGCTGCCTTTCAAAATCCTCGTCTTCTTCTGATTTCTTGACTTCAATTTCCATTCTGATTTATGAGCCAAGGTATGGAAAATCTAGAACTATTTGAATATCTTTATTATCTACTTTTAAATTATGTAAATCATGCATTGACGTTGCCTTAGCGGTTCACAAGGAGATAAAGGTATTTCTGTAATCTCTCTTTTTTTCCCTGCATATTTTCCTTTTCTGCCTTACTTTGGTACAGCTTCTTTGCTTTCCATGTCCACAGCCATTCATTTCCACATTTTTGAAATGCAGTTGTAGGCCAAACACATCTAAGCTGTGCTACGTTTCCATTTTAGACACCTGAGGACATGTTTATTCTCTTGAAGAAACACGAAAGGCAGCAATTGTCCTGAAACTATAATTTCACCTCCCTCCTGCTTCTCAGCTTTTTCATCCCTGCAACATTTCCCTGCAATCTTCCTCCCCCAGATCTATGCATTTTCATGTACCCTGGTGCTAACCTAATTAATAGTTCTTTAATTACCAAGTTGTTAAAACCTTACACAATAACTTCCTAGGAGGTCACTGAAGGTCACTCTGTTTTGTAGGAAATCTCTAATTTTGTTTATTATGCATAGTAAAATCATGGAGTACCGCAGGACGTAATTACTTACGTTCTGTTCTTTGCGGGATCTTATGCTTGGGATTGTTCTGCCAAATTGCCAATCGTTCCAGCCCCTGAATGCTGTCTGCTGAAAAGCACATGGATGGGAATATAGGAAAAACAGAATGATAATCAACATTGGTAGAAATGCAGTAAGTGTTCAGAACAAACAAAATGGGTTTAACAGCCAGGCATGGTGGATTCTAAGCCAGAAACAACTGTTTTTTGCTCCCTAGGTCAGTGTGGCTGCTGGTCAGTCTTGAGCCAGTTACAGATTTAAACTCTTATTAGATGCAGCCTCCTGTAGTTCACTAGAAAAATGAAAATATTTTCTTTGGGCCATTAAATAGCCAGATTTGCTGGTGCTTTTTTGTTTTGGTTTGCATAGAGAAAATTGCTGCATTTTGTGGGTTATTTTCTGCACAATTAGTAAAATGTGCAGCATGGTGAAATGCAATGACTATTCCTTTATTAGCTGCACGTTGTTGTTGTTGTTGTTTGCTTTCGAGTTATTTCCAACATCTGGAGACCTAAGACAAATCTATGACAAGGTTTTCTTGGCAAGATTTGTTCTGAAGGGTTTTGTCATTATCCTCCTCTGAGGACTCGGCCATTTCTGCACCTTACCTCATTCTGTTGTCCTCCCGTCATGGTCCCAGCAGCACCTTTGCCGGGAAGGAAGCGCAATGGGAACTCTCCTCTCCGCACCCAGCCGGCTGTCTGCGGAGGGGAGCATGAGTGGCACATGCCTTCCTTCTGTAGCACAGCTGGCGTCTTTCCTGTGTTGTGCTGGGGAAGGAAACATCTCCATCATGCTTCCACCCCTTCTGCATGGCTGGCAGTGACAGGAGCGTTGCACGATCGTGGGCGCTTAACGGATTTATTCTGTTAAGCGAATATCCCACAATCACAGTGGGTGGGGACGGGATGGCAGTAGCACTGCGACAACATCATGTGACAGTACAACTCGCAGACTACTGCCATCGCATCCCTATTGTGGGACTGCGATGCCATGTGGAAATGGCCTTAGAGAGTGTGACTCGCCCAAGGTCACCCAGTCGGCTTGTATGGCTGAGTGGGAATTTGAGTTCTGGTCTTCTCAAGTCTAGTCCAACATCAAACTGCTATGGCGTGCTGGGTCTCTATACTTTCCAATATTTCATGGATGAAAACTGGGACATGTGGCCAAGTAACATCAGAGTGTTGTCCTGATGGCAAAAGTTACTAAAGAGGAAGAAAACACAAGCTGGAAGAGGCTGCAGCTGTTTGCTTTTGCCTATCATGAAGGGCAACAATCCACCCCTTGTGTCCTTTCCCCTCCGCTTAGTTAACCGAATAGAGAAAACTTTTGTACTTTTAACTTAGTTTGCAGCTGATATTTCTAGCACATCTGATAGTGGCTGGGAACAAAAGGAGACAGTGGGAGGAGGAGAGAGAAAGAGGAACATTTCAAAAGCACCTGGAAAGATGGAATGACACACAATTAACTGAGACTATCCCTGCCAAATTGGAATTGGAATGGCATGGGGCTACCCTCCTCCTGAAATTTGTAGGTTGGGTATACTTCCAGATCTAGCACCAAGCCTGGAAGCTCAGGTTTCAGTGGTGGCCAGGAGTGTTTTTGCACAGCTAAAGCTACCATGCCAGCCATGTCTATTCCAGGAAATATCTTACCTGGCCATGGTGGTTTGTTATTGAAATGCATCAACTGAAGTAAGCTAAGGACAAAGGGGGAGGAAAGAAAGAAAAAGAAACTGAGGCATTTGAAAAACAGCAGAAAAAGTGGGATGACATATGAATAATCAGGACTGCCCCTGCCAAATTGAGACAGTTAGAGAGTATGTTAGCTACATGGATTAGGTGGCTTTGGGTGCATTTTGTACACACTGAGTCTTGGGGCCACTTTGTAGAAAAATCCCAATATTATTTTCTATGAAAGCAGCTTGTTACTTTCCTCGAATGGGGTTTTTATGCAGATCGCCTCTATAATCTGCACAAACTACAGAAAACAGTGGTGTCTCAATCTCACATGGGAGTCAAGATACCTCATGTCTGTTAACAGACAGACAGATTCAAGCAAAATGCTGAGAAGAGTGAGATTCTTTCATAGCCTTTACAATCCCTTACGATTCTCAGCCCTGGCTATTCAGTGCTACCAGAGGAGTAGTCCTATGGCATAGCCTTTTAGAAGGTTCCATGCATTAAAAAGCTATAGAGCGGCTTGCATTTCTGTTCCTCAAATGGAATATTTTGATGCTCAACCATGAAATAAAGAGACCAGACACAAAGCTGGGTTAGCTAAGGGCCACTTTATTTTGACCTGTATTATTTAAATTGCATTAACCTGAAAGATACAAGAGAGGGGGAGCAACATGATATGGGTCCAGTTGATGCCAGGGTCACAATGTGGCAACCTGCTCAGCCTGCCCATGGCGATAACACCCGAGCCCCAGGGGCAATCCAAATTGCTTCAGTTGCTCCCCAGTCCAGCATCTTGGAAGGTAACCCAGGGACTCCCACCGAAGCTGCACGGCTCTAAAAGTGAGCGTCTTATTCCCAGGTTAGCCTGAAGGGTAGCCTCCTTCACCAAACCCCCTGGGACACAGGGCCCTAAAGAGGTGGCTCCAGAGCCCTCCCCTCCCCTATTGGCACCAAACGGGTGCCAATAGGTGACCGACATTTGATTATCCCCCATTATCTGCCAAAGGGCAACCTATTTAACAACAACACCCAGAGCCAGTTTTTCCCAATTCCATGAAATACAGTATGGGATAGGCAAAAAAAAACCTTGAGAAAAGGGGGAACAAATTCTTATCCAGCCCCGAAGTGACCAGATTAACTCACACTGTAGTGAGGGCGGGAGGGTGAGTCAACCTTGAGCACCGAATGACAAGTGTAGGGGGTGAACTGCTTCACTGTCTCCTTTGCCCCTATCACATGTCTTGATTTCAACCATCATCAATAATTTTATTATAGTTGTAGACCAGCATGCATGTCTTGATTTGGTGCTTAGCACCAATCAAAAATAACACTCTGGTCTCACTCCATGGAGACCATCAAAAACTTACCTTCCTCTGCAGTGACGTTCGTCATGCAAGTCCAGGTAAGTATTCTCTCAACATTTCTAGCATATCTGATAGTGGCTATTCAGGAAAGATTTAGCACAAAAACTACCTTGCTAGCTCAAACCAGCACCCATCTGATAGCCAGCTAATTAGTGTTGTTGCTGTTAACTGCTGTCAAGCCAGCTTCAACCTATGGCAACCCTATGAATGAGAGAACTCTAAGTCACTCTATCTTCAGCTGGCCAGCTTGAGTCTTGCAGATTCAGGGATGTGTCTTCTTGACTGAGTCTATCCATCTGTAATGTGGTCTTCCTCTTTTCTTACTGCCTTCTACCTTTCCAAACATTGTTGTCTTTACTAGTGAATCAGGTCTTCTCATGATATAGCCAAAGTAGGACAGTCTCAGTTTAGTCACCTTGGCTTCTAGGGAGAATTCAGGCTTGATTTGTTCTAGGACCCATTCCTATGTCTTTTTAGCAGTCTAGGGTATCCCTAGGACTCTTCTCCAGCACCACATTTCAAAGGAGTTAATTTTCTTCTTATTGCGTTCTTCGCTGTCTAACCATACACAGAGATTGGAAACACCATGTCATGGAGAATCCTACCTTTACTATTCAGTGATATATCTTTATCTACTATAGCTGGCTGAATAAAAATGATGGCCAATCTTGCCCTTCCCTATGTTGGTATTCAGAAGGACACAGAATCATAGAATCATACAGTTGGAAGAGACCAGAGGGGCCATCCATTCCAACCCCCTGCCATGCAGGAACCCACATCAAAGCACTGCCAAAAGAGGGCCATCCAGCTTCTGCTTAAATACCTCCAAAGAAGGAGACTCCATCACACTCCACTGAGGCAGCATATTCCATTGCCAGACAGCTCTGACCGTCAAGAAGTTCTTCCTGAAGCTCACGTGGAATCTCCTTTACTGCTGAATCTATATGTCTGTTAAGTTCTGGTATTGTACAATCCTCACAAACTTATATGGCTTATGTTCAGGTGGTCTGGCAGACCATATTGCCCTGTATGAGCTCGCCTGGACCCTGAGACCTTCAGGAGAGGCCCTTCTTTCAGTCTCCTCACCTTCTCAGATACAATTGGTGGGAACATAAGAGAAAGCTTTCCCAGTGGCTGCCTCTAAATTTGGAATTCCTTCCCTAGGTTGGCTAGAATGAGTCTCTTCTTTCTGTTTTGGCAGGCAAGAACTTTTCTTCCTCCAAACAGGCTTTTAGAACTGAAGGCTTTTAAAGAAAGGGCTGTAAAGGGGTGCTGTCTTGCTTTACATGGTACCGTTGCCACTATTTTTAAAAAAATCTTTTTTAGGGGGCATGTTTTAAATTGCTTTCTTATAGCTAATATTTTAATTCTATCTTCATGTTGACTTTTTGTATGTTTCTAATTATATTGTAATCATTTTAATTTCTAAGCTGCCTTGATTCCCAATCTTGGGTGGGAAGGCAATATAAATAAAGATCATCGTCGTCGTCATCATCATCATCATCATCTCATAAGGGAATGTCCCCCCCATTAAAAAAAAAATCAGTCACACTGAAAACTAGCAGGACTTGAAGAAGGTTAGAGGAGCTCTACTTTCTGAGCAAATGTATGATTGCACTGTATTTTTCCATTTACAGAAAGCTGCTGGTGATGGTTGCGTTAATTTTGGAGCGGGCTGAGTATTGCAATATCACACTGGCGGTCTGAAGGGGAGAGGCCAGGATAAGATGTATCTGCTTCTCCACGGGGACTCCTTGATAACGGACTGTGATCACAACTTGTGCCAGTACAGTCTGTGTTATTTTTATGAACGGTATGGAGTTTTTTTCTTCTTCCATTATGAAACCACTGCCGAACCAAGTGAAGCATCCACATCACTTGCAGCGTTAGAAACCTGCTACGTTATGAAACGGCAATGATAACAACATCGACAGTAATGTATTTCTATATTTATTTGATAAAATACTGATATTCTCACCCTGTGTCTCAGGGTGGTGCAGTGATGAAATCAGTTTGAAACAACTAGGAGCACTTTACATCTAAAACAATGTAAACAACTTAAAATTGTATTTTAACATTTGAATAATTAATGTTAAGGAGTTTGACAGCTGTTTAAAATCCACAAATACAGGGCTGTATGTTTAGATTCTGAATGCTTTGATAAAATGCCATGCGGTGACTTTATTGTTGGAATACAGCTCTAGAGAACAGGGTTCAAATCCCCATTTGGCCATGGAAACCCACTGGGTGACCTTAGGTAAGTCACATTCTCTCAGCCTCAGAGGAAGGCAAAGGCAAGTCCCTTTTGAACACATCTTGCCAAGAAAACCCCATGATAGGTTTGCCTTAAGGTTGCCATGAGCTGGAAATGACTTGAAAGCACAGAACAACGAGACAAAATGATTTAACAGATTTCTTCAGAAGAATTTAATCTGTCAAGAACCAGGGTGGTGTAGTGGTTTTGAGTGTGGACTAGGACTCTTGGAAATCCTGCTTGGCCATGGAAATTCACTGGAGGACATTGTGCAAGTCATGTCTTCAGCCTCAGAGGGAGGCAATGGCAAACTCCCTCTGAACCAAATTTTGCCAGAAACAAAACAAAACAAAACAACATGATAGGGTTCCCTTAAAGTCACCATAAGTTGAAAATGAATTAAAGTTACCACCACTACTTCCACAAATTTAATCCATCCAAGAAAGGCCCTTGCTTAACAGGCAACTGAAAGATAAAATCCAAAATGAAAAAAAAAAACCTTTTATATATAAAAAACCTCAAATATTGTGATTCAAAACTGTTTCTAGATATATATATATAGAGAGAGAGAGAGGGGGGAGAGAGAGAGAGTAACTAATAACTTAGTGGCCTTTTCAGTATGCTCTTAGACAAGATTAGAGGCTTAACCATTAGCTACCATTTTTGCTGTAAGAGTTTTGCAAATGGTTGGCATTTTAGACAAAAAAATTACCGTTCATGATGGTAGGCTTTCAACACTGGAGACATGGGGGCTTCAGAGCTTTGGAGAGATATAAGCCATTAGCAAAATTCCTGCACACACACACACAAAATGTATCAAATGGCAAGCCTTTAATCAACCCCATTTAGTCAAATAAATTTGGCACAGATGTTCCCTTTGGGCTCTACTGTTTGTATTTCACAACAGTTCTTAACTATAATAGCTAGAAGCTTTAAATCACAACACCTCTTGCTACTGGCATTAGGAACAATTCTGAAATACAAAGAATAAGGGAGGAATGCATAATGCAGTGGGAGCTAGTAGCTCTCATGTTTTTGGGACAGTGAATTTGTTTTTGATTATAGTATGAAACTGAACAGAGCTAACCAAAGTGCTGAATCCTATGTTCACGGTAAGTTCAGGATTTGGATAGCTCCTTTACAGTTTGCATAAAAAGCCAGAATGGATCAACCGCCCCACTGCCATAATGCCCAATGTAAATATAATGACCCTCTCTGACAATGACAGATCAAGAGAACTAGCGTGATACAGAATGCTAGAGAATATACTTTTCCAAATATTGCACTCTGTGTGTGTGTTTGTGTTGTCTGTGTCTTCAACTTGGCTGTTGACTTACGGTGACCCCATGAATTTCGTAGGGTCTTCTTAGGCAAGGAATACTCAGAGGTGGTTTTGCCAGTTCCTTCCTCTGAAACATAGCCTACAGAACCTGGTATTCACTGGAATTCCACATCCTGTGGAATTCCACTCTTTGTAATTTACTGAGGCCAAATGCTCACTGGCTGAGAACCCATCCAAGTACTAACCAGGGCTGCTTCCAAGATCAGATGGGACTTGGTGCCTTTAGGGTATTTAGGCCTGCCCAGTTAATTCTCTATTATCTCTCTTTTTCAGTTGCTTTTAAAAGGTTCCAGTTTCTTTTTCTCCTCTCTCACTTTGTCCTCAGCTTACTTCAATTGCTGCAAAGTGAGTTCAGAGTGCAAAAGCAGTTTGCACTCACTTATCAGAAGAGAGACAAAAGGATAGAGAAGAGTCTTACCCTTCCCAGCAGGCTCAGGCTAAAGCAAACTGCTGCAGAATTCTCCCATCTAGTACTAAGAGCATTTGCAGCCTATGGTGACAACTATTTATACATTTATTATAGCAAATCCAAAATTACAGTCTTTTTTTTAAAAAAATATATCAATGAATAATTGGGGTATTGCAGGCCACAAAACTGAACAAGTTAATTGTTTTCAGCATCTAGGGGTTACTTTTCGCACCCTGGGCTCTCCATAGTAAATGAGCCATTACGCAGGCCTCAGCCATTGGGAAAGTAATAACCTGCTTTTTCCATACAGAACGAGGACAATTCATTCCAGTCAGCTGTCAAGAATATTTATGGTTGAGGTTCTCCCACAATTATTATATACAATCCTAGTTTGGATTTTAGTTTTTTGCCTTATAGGAACAAGTATTATAAATTTTTTAAAGGAAAGTGTTTGCAGTCCCACTGTGTGCCTTCAGCAATATTAAAGTTTGAGTTTGGAGTAACATTGATTGAATGTTTCATCTGGAAATGAACCTTGGGTATTGGTTAAGATGTGCTTTCAAGGAGAAGGGAGCAGGATATGTTTATTTATTACAAAAAGAGGAATATACCTCCAACCTGACAAATATGAATAAAGAAAAACAGTTCAGATTGGGATTATCAGAAAAATTTCCTCCCCACAATGGGTTTGAACAGTTTGCAACAGATTTTGAACCAATGAATAAAAGACACAGACAATCAATAATCAACAACGGCAGCACTCTCTTCCTGTTCCCCTATTAATTTAGGCCTGATGTTTAGTATAAATTAAGATGGTAGATATCTTAAAAATTTAAATATTTCCAAATACCATCTGGTCTTTAGCAGAGCTAGATTTAATGTCATTTTGTCAGACATCCTGTGGAATTCCAGTCTTTGTAATTTACTGAGGCCAAATGCTCACTGGCTGGAAAGTCTAAATGCCTTTCCCTAAACTGCAAACCCCAGGATTCCATAGGATGTTGAAAGGGGAATAATAGCACTATAACAGTGCAGTGCAGAAATAGCCCTTAGTCACAAAGTGGTATAAAACTGCTGAATATCAGGATTTTCAATCTGGTGCTTTCAGTGGTGTCAGTGCAAACAATTAGCAATTGGATGTGTCTATGGTGGAAGCTCCTACCCTTCCAAGGCTCAGGTCCTCACCACTATCCCCAGAATGGGGTGGTGATGCTATGAGCTATTATTCCTCAAGCTCTCCAGCACTTGGCTTCTCAGCCCATTCAAGAGGAGGCCTTTTCTGTCCGCTACAGGGCACTATGCATGGCCTGGCTACTGGGTTTGAGAAGAGGAAAAAGGATGCTGCAGATGAAGCAAGGGGGGGACGGGACGGGAGGCGGGGAGCTAGCCAACAACCACTTTGCTTCCCGTTATTCAGGGAAGTATTCAGTCCCGCACCTGTCACCACCTGACTCTCCTGGGCTTCTCAACTTCCTTGCCCATGGTGGTGGGCAACAACACACCCATGTCCATGCATTTGCCCAGGGGACCAGCATTGAGAGGCAGCCATTTAACAACTGGTTCCGGCAAACCAGCTGAATGACCCCACTGTGTGCTTTCCTGCTATATTGGGCCACAGCCCCCATCATTCCCATCTGAAAACTTCCTAGTGATCAACTCATGGAGTGACAAGGTTTGGGGTGGAGTGGGGGGATAATTTTGTCCAATAAATTATTGCAGTGAGTTGTGGATCTCTTGTGAATAGAAACAACAGTAGTCAAATGCATTTCTAACTCAGCCTTCTCTGGTTTGGTGTTTTCTGTATGGAAATTGTAGAGCCTACAAAAATTTTTTGTCACCTTTCTCCTCCACCCAAAAGCCACACGTGCTCACCCTTATTGTGGGCTGACACATCTGGAGGGTGCCAGGTTGGAGAAGACTGTTTTAAGACCTGCTTTCATTGTGCTTCAGAGCTCAAAGCAGTGGCCGTTTATATTTACTTCTTTGATTTACTCAAATATTTAGAACTCACTTTTCCACATATACATGAAAGGAACTAACAAGTAAATGATAACATCCAAACACATGCATATGTGTGTGTGTGTGTACTTTAAAAAAAGGCCAGTGAGAAAAACAAGGTAAAAAATTTAAAAAGAGCAGAAAGAAAAATAGAATAGAGAATTGTGGAAACAATTCACTTGACCAACAGGATAAGAACAATTCCAGGCAGCACAAGTCTTTTTACAGGCCAAAAGCTTAGTATTGTGCAAAGATCTTGACAATGCAGCCAAAGCAGTTCAGTAGTGCAGTGAATCAGGGTTCTAACAGTTAAAACACCAGCACCCTCTGATCCTCACAATTATTGGGGAAGTAGAAATGGATTTCCCCAGCAAAAGTTTATTATTTTGAGCTGTGCCTTTTGCAATGCAATGAATTTTAGGCTGGATTTGTCTTAAATTGGCAATTAAGACACATTAGCTTTACGAAGGACCTACTCCTGATGAAGATGAAAACTTCCAGAATTGGTTTGTTGATAAACACAGGTAAGTGGATTTTTCCATTGTCCCGGAAGGGAGGCAGGTTGGATATGGGGATGATGGACATCTCACTTCAAATTTATTGGTCCACCAGTGGACAAGAGACAGTTTCAAAATATGATGTGGGCCTCATTCTAACAGGGATGTGGAAGAGAAGAATGCTGTACTTCCAGCTGCAACCTTGAAAGCCACGAATGTTGACAATGATGTGCTCCTGTTATGGCAGATACTTAGGGTATATTCCAGGAGAACCACAAAAATAAGGAGCCCCTCCCCTCAATACACAAACAAACCTTTTTGAAATGGATAATATTTAAGAGTTGATCCACCAGCCTCATTCTTCCTGCCTTCTCCATTCTTGCCATGAAACCTACCTTCACTTCCAGTTCACATGTAGTGACACACCCAGGTTAGCCATATTTTCTGATCTTTTCATTGTGTTGCTGCACCTCTTCACTGACCTGGAAAGAACAGCTGATGTATCTCAAAGAGTTCATGAGACAAAAGCAATGAGTGTCCCCTTAAAGTAATTTGCATTTAGAACAAAGGTGATGCCAACTATGTAAAAAAAAATACATATCTGTGTGTGTTTATGACTATATTCACACATATGGTTGGAATTAATGCATCAACTATTGCCCACAAGAAATGTGCAGAAGCTAAAAATGCCTCGCTATGAAGGCAGACTCCTGGATTCAAATACTTACTGAGCTATGAAGATCCCTAAGCAACCTTTGGACAGTCACTATCTCTCAGCCAAGCCTACCTTTCAGGCTTTCTATAAGGATAACATGTAGGGTGGTTAGATATTCTTTTTGACTGGTAAATGAAGTAGATGTGTTCCTGGAAATTACTCCTTCAACAGAAAATTTGGTACTTGAAACAGAAATAACACGGAAAAAATAGAGAGAGGTTCCTGCATCCCCCCCCCAAAAAAGAGCAGTTCAACATGTTTTAGCAAAAATCCTTATGCAAAATTAATAATATAAGCATGTGAAAGGAAACAACCAGATCAGGCAAGCCTTGTGTAAAAGCCAACAAAAGCCTTCTGGGGAGGATTCAAAGACACAGCTGTGAAAGTCTGGTCAGTCTACAAAGGGATCTTGTAACCTCTTAGAGGCTAACTGAGGGAAAGAAACTGGTAGCACAAGTTTTTGTAGACTTAAGTCCACATCATCAGATGCATGCACCTTAGTCTGTAAAGTGCTACAAGACTTCTAGGGAGAGGCATTTAAATTCTCAACCAGGATGCTCCAGAGCCTGGCCTAACTACAATCCCAAGGGCTCCATAAGACAGGACCAGGGCAATTAAAGTGGAGCCACAGTGCTATAACTGTGCAGTGCAAATGGGCCGCTGGACAATGGACTGGACAGGCAGGCCAGCAGGTCACCTGATCACAGTTTTCCCCATTACAGTGGTATGTCTTGTTTTTCTGTTTCAACGACTGATCATTTTTGCACTTTAAAAAATAAACTGAGGCATATAAATTATTGGAAATTAATGAATATCCAGAAATGTACATGTGTAAATTCTCATGCAAATCTTTTTTTTTTAATCATTTTGGTGAGGAGTTTCCTATTGTTTTGAAAAATGTCAAGGTCCACTCTATCTGCGAATAAGCATTGTTGAACCCAAGAGGACTTACTTCCAAGTAGAATTGTGCCATTAATCAGCCACTGTGCATTGGCCAAACCTCTAACATATCCTTCTGCTTGCACTCACAAGAGAATTGTGGGATTAACCTGCACTCTTTTCCTGAAGGCCGGTTTGTGATTTCAAATAAAAAGAAATACTAGGTGGATTTCTTCTTTGTCCCCTCTTGACCTGCTTTACCACTCACTTGCTTCTTCACAGGCGAAGAGAAGAGTAATTGCCCCAAATTGGTTTAAAAGGAAACCCTTTCATGCAATGGATTCCTCCCCTCTCCCCTGTAACATTCCTTTTTCTTTCCCTTTTCCCTTCCTTTATTTGACTAGCCTCTATTTTAATTTCAGATTCTTCCTAATGTTTTGTTATTAAGAATTGCTCTGAGCTATATTTCAGCAGATAAATTCCTGCCCAGTTTCATTTCTCAGAAGGACTCTGATTTATTTATTTATTTTCAGCATCAAGGCAGGAAAGCAGCTGCCCAGCCATCTGTCTGCAACCAAAACTTGGACTTCAGTTATGCGAAAGGTAGTCTCTCTCATACAAAATCAATTTACTTGGCCTGATCGTGCAGCTCCATTCATATCACGACTTCCATATACCACCTGTTTCCCTGGAGGCCTGACTTCCTCAAGGGCTAATTGAGGATTAGAGTTGTTATTTATTTATTTATTTATTTTATATTGCATGTATGAATGATTGATTGCAAAATTTTGCAGTTCGGGAGACTTTCTGGGAGCGAGATTGGAGAGGCAGTGGCAGAACCTGATGTCTTAACTAAGAGACGACCAGAGTGCCTGGAGTCCTCGACACAACAGTTGGCCCTCCACATTTGTGGGTTTGACTTTCACAGATTTGATTATTTGTGAGTTTCCCCAACCCTTGCCTCCCCCACGTCAGTCACCTTTTTCCAGAGGAACATTCTCTCCAGCAATTCCAATCAGGTCATTCATCCCTTTAAAAACCCACCTCCAGTTCTTCCCCAGCTATGGATGGCTTGCAGCCCAATTTCTCAGCACCACAAACCGTCTCCCAGTGTTCCCACCGCACTCCTAAGGAAGGAGATGGAGAGAGAGAGAGGAAATATAGGGCTATCATGTCAGCCCATCTCCTTTCCCTCTCCTTTCCCTGACCTGGGCCATTTCCGCACTGGCCTGTTACAGCGCGATGATTCCACTTTCAACATCCTCTGGAGTCCTGGGGTTTGCAGTTTCAGGAGGCGCCAGCCGGTCCCTGAGGGTCTGTTCTCTTTGCCATGGTTCATCTCCCCTGCCTTCCCACACAAACACAGATTTTGGTATTTGCAATTTTTCCACTCTTGCGGGAGACCTGCACTCCTAACCCAAGCGAATGTGGAGGGCTGATGGTAGCATTGCAATGTTCAAGAGAGGTGCAATGTTTAATAATGTTCAAAGAACAACGAACCATGTTGAATAGTGAATTGTTCCAGATAGCTTAGGTAGTAATCATGAGCAGAGCTTGGAAAAGTTACTTTTTTATACTACAGCTCCCAGAACCTCCAGCTGCTGGCCAAGCTTCCTCAGGGGATTCTGGGAATTGCCTCCAAAACAGTTACCTGACCTTGCGTCAGCTACTGCAGCCCTCTCCACTCTCCCTTCTCAGCGATATTTCTTTCTTCACTTTCCAAGTCTCTTTGCAAGCTGGATGTGAATATAAAGCGCATAACACTTCTCTTTCTTCCTGCCAACTGACAGTGAGGGGGGAATGAAGCACAAGGAGACACAAAAATGGCTTTGCTTTGGCTAATTTAGGACACACTCAGATTGATGGAAAAGTCCCAGATTTGGTTCCTGTTCTTTCTGATTTTATACTTGGTTAATATAAATTGATCTTAAGCTGATGCGAAAATATTCTAGGATAAACCAAATATGAATAGTTCTCTAAAATAAAACAGAAAGGACAGGAACAAAATCTGGAACTTTCTGGTCTGGATGGACCCCTTAGATAATTCTTGTATTTCTTTTGAATAATGTGCCCTGGTTTTAGGGACTTTCCTCGGAAAATGAAGCAGATGCAGCTAGAGCTTCCCCAACATGTTTTCCTCTCTGACACATAAAGGTTAAAGACCTTCTGAAACCAAAGAGTATGGAAGGAGTCTACAGAAAGTTCATTTTGAAGGTTAGGCTGAGAAAATGCCGGGAAGACGATGCCTGATCTAGAATGTTAGTTGAATGGAAAGTTACTGTGGCACAGGCACAATGCAAGGTGACTTGTATGATTAACATTAGACTGTAAGGGTACTATTCACATTCTGGTCAATGGGAGTGTGGGAAAGAAATGTATTCCTTTCAGTAAAGTTGGATCCCTGATTTGCCAGCATGGCTTTTTAATGTCTCCTGGAATCTCTATGGGAGGCAACTGTCCTTCAGTACTTGCCATTGCATTTCCAATTTCTATGTATGGTTGTGAAAGCTGGATAGTGAAGAAAGTTGACAAGAGGAAAATCAACTCCTTTGAAATGTGGTGCTGAAGGAGAATCCTATGCATAGCCTGGGCTGCTAAAAAAAGAAAAATGAATGTATCCTAAAGCAAATCAAACCTGAATTCTCCCTAGAAGCCAAGATCACTAAACTGAGGTTGTCCTGCTTTGGCCATATCATCAGAAGACATGAATTGCTAGAAAAAGACAATAATGCTTGGTATGGTAGAAGGCAGTAGGAAAAGAGGAAGACTACATTACAGATGGATAGACTTAGTCAAGAAAACACTTCCCTGAATCTGTAAGACGTGAGCAGAGCAGTTAACGACAGGTTAACTTGCAGTTCTCTCATTCATAGGGTTGAAGTCGACTTGACAGCAGTTAACAACAACAAACCTGCTCTTCCAACTGCTATATTCCTGACATGTTTAGGGCAAAGCTCTCCCTTCCTACACACACAAACTCTTTGCCATCACTGAGAAGTGTGAGAAATTCTCTAAGCATGTGCCATTTCACAGTTTGAAACTCACATACATCATAACCATCATTGTAATTACATGAATAAAATGGAGTTCACTTTTGCCGCCCTGATGCTTAGCCCACCCACTTGGAAATGAGCATCATTTTGTTGTGGAAAAGGAAAATATATTTTTAAAGTGAAAATAATAAAATATGCATCTGTAACCAAGTTCATGCCCATCTGCTTCCCCCCATTCCACTATAAAATGTTTTTTTAAAATAAGATAGAAAGGACACTGTGACAAGCTGTGCCAGTCTTGGCAGACGCTGTCCTGCCCAGCCAGGTGCTGATGCCAAGCCCGTTTGCCCCCGCCCTCCTCACCTAGCTCATACTCTCCAACTGTCCCATTTTGACAGAGGCAGTCTTGGTTAAACTTCATTGTCCCACTTTTTCAGCTGCTTTAAAAATATCCCAGTATCTCTCTTTCCTCCTTCCACTTTCCCCTTCTTCTTGGCTTACTTCAACTGATGCACACTGCATTCAAAGTATATAAAAAGTAGCTGGCACTTAACTCAGCAGGAGGGAGAGGAAAGCAGAGGATGGAATCTTGCCCTTCCCCACAGGCATTGGCAAAAGGAAACTGCAGCAGCCTCTTGCTGGCCCTCATGTATTCTTGTTTTCACCTGTGAAATGTTGGAAGGTATGCTACCTGTCTGTGGGTGGTCATGCTGGGAGGAGGCAAATTGTTGGCCTCTAGATCTGTGGTCCAGACCTAGCTTCAGCACAGAACTGCATCTGTGGTCCAAACAAGATCCCAACCCAGCTGCAGCGACTGCATTGGTGTTGCTGACATATGCTCACATGGCCTGGAATTGTGTGAACACCTGTGTTTTTAGATGCACAAAGAGGTACTCAGTACGCTCTTTAGAGAATGCTTCCCCCATCCCTGCATGTGAGGAAGCTTCAGAACACCAATGGCCCCTTTGTGATCATTTAGTGACTGGCGAAGGCCTGGGCAGCCATTTGCCACCTTGAGTCCTGTGCAAGGAGAAAGCCCGGATATAAATTAAAGAAATAAAATAAGAAATTAGACATCATCCTTCTAGACCTCAAGCAATTATGCTGGAGATGCAGAAGTATGCTATCGATGCTGCCTACTGCCCTTCCGCACTAAAAGGCTTTGGGGGTATGTATCCTCCAACTGTCCTGATTTGGCAGAAACAGTTGTGTTATTCTTCTGACATTCCAGTTTTTCAGCTGCTTTTAAAATATTCTAGTTTTCCTCTCCTTCTCCCAGTTTCCCTCTTTGTCCTTAGCTTACTTCAATTGCTTCAAACATTGAGTTCAAAGTGCAAAAATAGCTTGCACTCCATTAATTCATTTTTGGAGGGGGAGAGGAGAGGAAAGGGCAGAGTCTTGCTCTTCCTAGCAGGCCCAGGCAAAAGCAAACTGTTGCAGCCTCTCCTAGCTTGCGTGTTGTTCCTCATTAATAACTTTTGCCATTTTGACCACACACTCATGTTCTGGCCACAGCTTTCCTCAGTGAAACACTGGAGGGTTTGGGGGTATGCACAGGTGCTGAGAAGGTGCCTTGAATGTAGGAGTACCTCCCACTGCTTTTCCCCTCTTCAACATTGGTTCTTCCAGCTTTACTAAGAATCTCCAAATCCCAGGATACAATATAAATGTAGAGGTGCAAGCATTCTCCCAAACCTCTTTTGATGTCCTGCAAAAAGTATAGGAAAGGGCTACAAATAATCAAGTATTTAGAATCAAGTCATTACAACTACTACCACCATCACCATCACCATTACTTCTACTATTACAGTTGGCTGGATTTCACAATCACAGTCACAAATACATAACCTCACATTTGTGACTGGTTGCGTTCACAAATCCTACATACTCAACTGAGTAGGAAATACAAAGGGATCATAAAAGTCCCCCAATCCTGACTCAGCAGGCAGCAGATTCTATGTACAATAGGAGAGACATTTCTACCCCCTCTCACCAGTGATCCCTAATGGCAAGGAAGGATTTTAATGACAGGGATCCTGCTTCTGATTGTCACACTGGAGATTGCTGGTGGTGGATGGGTGTATGCATGTGCATGTGTGTGAAAAAGTCAGTCTGCTATATCCTGATTGACAGGAGAACAGACCCCTATTGCTCACAGAGGCTGCTGCCTGGTAAGGCAGAACTGCAAGGGAATCAGGCCAGGAGATGCTACTTAACTAAGTAGCCGATCTAGAATTGTGGTTGTTGTTGTTATTTGTTTTTTATTTCTCAGTCTGGGACTCAAGGTGGCTTGTTGTTGTTGTTGTTGTTTGCCTTCAAGTCATTTCCAGCTTATGGTGACCCTGGCCATTTCCACACTAGACTGTGAATAGCGTATGATTCCACTTTCAACATCCTATGGAATCCTGGGGTTTGCAGTTTTGGGAGGGACCAGGTGGCCCCTTCCGAAACTGCAAACCCCAGGATTCCACAGGATGTTGAAAGTGGAATCATAGTGCTATTAGCAGTCTAGTGCGAAAATGGCAGCTAAGGTGAACCTATTACAGGTTTTTTGGGGAGGCTGAGAGTGTGTGATGACCCAATTCCATGGGTTTCCATGGCCAAGCAGGGAATCAAACCCTGGCCTCCAGGGTCATAGTCCAACAGTGGGTTTCCATGGCCAAGCAGGGAATCAAACCTTGGCCTCCAGGGTCATAGTCCAACAGTCAAATCACCATACCATGCAGGTTTGCATCAAGTAAACGAAACATAGCTTAAAAAATTATACCAAATATAAAAATTAAAAATATCATCAAACTGTTGATAACAATTAAAACCAGTTTGAAACCACAGCCATTAAAAACAACAGTTAAAACACAGACAGATAAAACAGCACAATTCTACAGGGTCTGCTCCCCTTGAACATTCCTCCAGGAAGGGTTTGATGCAAGACATTTTGCTGCCCAAGGCAAAGAACAAGATGGACATCTCCCTCCCATTCTACAAGCCAAAGCCGACTGGACTTGCAGTTAGATCTGTTTTCAACAATGAAGACGAGACAGTTGCCCTCACGGCACCTAAAGGTGGCATGCTGCTTAGGGAATGAAGGGTAGACCATGTGGCATGCAATTTTCTGCTTGCTGCTACCTTCTTGCATGTTCCACCTGAGGCCATGTCTCCCAGGTCCTTGGGAGATTGCAACAGACAGGGACAAGTTGTCCTAGTCACTTTAAGCCACAGATTTTATGGCTTTGTTTGTCATCGTTCCTCCTTTTTATTTTTTCCTGTTTCTGCTCCCTGCTCAACCATTGGGATTTTCCTCCCACCATCCCTGTTCTTTTTCCCTTCTTCTCTAATTGGCCAGAGTTGAAATAAAGACATCTCAGTGTTTGGACTGAGAAGGAAGCACTGGCCGGCACGGTGGGAGGGGGCAGAGATAATGAAAACTGCTGCTCTGGCAGCCAATTAGTAGGATCATGTTTATGAATGTGGATCAGTAATTCCAGGTAAAGTCCCTACGAGTCCTAATGCGGAATCACAATGCTTTGTCCTTGCCTGGGGACCCGCTTGGCAAGTAGAGGCTCCAATGATGCCAGCATGTTCCTGATGTGACTCCAAAATGCCTTATTTCTCAGCCCCAGCCTGGACACGTCTCGTTTTGTCTCCTCGAGAAGTGATTACGATGAAGGCGGAATTGTTAACTTGCAGTGCATGGGAGCTTGCGAGATGTTTGTCCCTCTGTCAGCCTGTGTGGTCTTTGTCAATCTCAGCAGAATTCCACCACCAATTATCCTTGTCTTGAAACTGTTCTCTGGAAGAAGATGGCAACCTGGTGATTGCTCTACTAAAGAAGAGCAGCTACTCTGCAGCAAAGGACAGACTTCCCAGGGAAAGGATGGTGGAAACACAAGGCGCTTTTTCATATTCTTATTTCTTTGAACAGAAGGACATTTTGAGAGCAGTCTCATGCCCTCATGATTTGGCAAAGACAGTCCCTATTAAGCCCGTAACATCCTCCTTTCTTCAGCTGCTTTAAAAATGTCCCAATTTCTCTCTCCTGTACCGACTTTCCTCCTTCATCTTCTGTTTACGGTACTTCAATTGCTGCAAACTGAATTCAAAGGGCAAACGTAGTTTGCACTCAAGGGAAGTTTGCACTCAAGGAAAGAGGAAAGGAGGGGGCAGAATCCTATTTTCCTGTTTTTCATCTGTGAAATGTTGGAGGATATGCAGCACTCAACAGACCCAGTTGTCTTATGTGAACACTTGACAGAAAATTCAAGCCCTTCCTTCTCTCCCCCTTTCAAAGAAGCAAGCAAGCAGGAAAGGAGGAAAGCATATGAGCATATTTATAAGAGATCCAGCATGGTACAGTGATTTGAGGGGGACTGTGACTCTGGAGATGAAAGTTCATTTCCCCACTCACTATGGAAACTCACTGGGTAACCTTAAGCAAGTCACATTCTCTCAACCTCAGAGGAAAGAGCACCCACCACCAACAAATCTTGCCAAGAAAACCCTGTGATAGGTTCATCCTAGGGCTGCCATAAGAAAGAAATTACTTGAAGGCACACAACAACAACAACAGCAACAACAGCAACGGCAAACCTAATTTTGTTTCTTTGATATACATTTCCTATCATGACACCTAAATTTATCCCCAGACTCAGCACGGAACCTTCCTGAGATGATCCCTGGGCTCTGCTAGCAAACACATCTTTGGCTTCATAGAGGAGAAGGAAAGATCTAGGTGTTATGGGGAATAATTTAGTGGCTGCAGATTAAGAGTGGGATTATTTATTGCCTTTGTTTACTATTTTTATTCCTGGTAATTTTTTTGCCCCCTTTTTTTTTGGTGGTGGTAGTGGTGGGCCTGAACATATCCTCCCAGGGCCAGCTGTCCAAGCACACGGCACGAATAAGGGATTCTCAGCCCCTCCTTATCATGCTGTCCAACTGGAAAGCTGTTTTATGAAACATGGTCTTGAGGAGCCTAAAATGGGTTATGAGAAGCCCAGGTAAAGAGGAAGAGTCCCACTAAATTAACTTACACAGGCTTCTAAGAGTATATACATGCACACTCTCTGCTGCACAGAGAAAGGGGAGAGAGAGACACTGAGGGAGAGACTGAGAGACAGGGCCCATTTCCACACTACACTCTTACAGCACAATTATTCCACTTTCAACATCCTATGGAATCCTGGGGTTTGTAGTTTTGGGAGGGGCCAGGCGGCCCCTCCCAAAACTGCAAACCCCAGGATTCCATAGGATGTTGAAAGTGGAATAATTGTGCTATAAGAATTTTGTGCAGAAATGGCCAGAGAAAATGCACTAGGGCAATGATAGAAGATGAATTGTATTCTTCTCCAGTTTTCCAAAAAAATACAGCCCAGTGCACCCTCCAAAATGACAATTGGACTCTGGACATCTGGACAGCCCATCTCACCTCCACCTTCGTTAAGCCACCAGAAGCCTTGGAGGTGGGATTATCCCTTTGCCTAAAATAGCCCCCCTGTCCAACCTTCTAAGAGCCTGTTTTCCACATGACTCCTCTCCCCTCACACCTTTAACTGGCTTAACCTTGGGAGAATAAATTGCAATTACGAGCCTTTCAGGAGCTTCATTATCGCTCTGGCGTGGCCTCATTTGACAAGACCCTTTTATTGCCAAAGTTATTATAAGAGAAACATACAGCTCCGAGCTGTAATTTCCTGTCTGTGGTGATAAGCCAGCATGCATCCACTGTTCAATAAATAGTTGTATTTTTTTTAAAAATGTATGTCTCTGTCTGCAATGTGAAGAGGAAGAGAAGAAGGCCAACCTCATGTTAATTGCATTGGTTAATGAGATTTATTCTGATATCCTTATATGAGAAAGGAAGGAAAGGAGGTTGCACCCACCCCAACTGCCATGGTTTTTACAAGAGGGGAGGTCAAAGGGTGAGGTTTGAGCTGAACAATCAGATCCAGCTCATGTTAAGGCAAATGGACTTTCCCAGTTTTGGAGAAATGTCCAAACTCTAAACTGGGTGTGCAAGTTACCACTGTTATGTGCCAAGAATTCTGTGAGAACCATGGGTCTGTCCCAACTATGGCTCCATTCACATTGCTGGTCACACTCTGGACCTTGTTTTCTATGTTCAGTGGGATGATGATGATGATGATGACTTGGGAATGGAGAAATTGTCTATATCTCTATGTTCATAGACAGATCACCACCTGGTTAGGTTTAGACTTTCTAGAAGTCAGTTCAGTAAGAGGTGGTGTATTTGTGCACTACAGCAAAAGAAAGGATATACTAACTTTCCCCCAGTGCCCCAAAAGAGACATACACACATGTAAGAGAAATTCATATTTGCACGTGTCCCTAACAGAAGGCCAGACAAAGTAAGTCATATCAGTTTAAGGCAGGATCCAAGTACGATGGACAGAAAGAGAGAGAGAGAGAATCTCCATGAGTACTACCACTACATGGAGATTAAAGAGGGCAGTTTGTGATGTGGTAGACTTGGGAACGGCCAAAAAAAATCTGGAATCAACTACAGTGTACAGTGCAAACATTTTAAAAAGTTAATGTTCAGTCAAAACCTGAATTGTATTTGTTGGGACTGGTGGATAACCAATTGGAGAAGATGTCTGAAAAAAAAATGATATAAAATATTATATGACCACTGCAGCAAGGCTACTGTATCCTCAGAAATGGAAAAATGCAAAAATATAAATGAGTGAAGACTGGCTACTGAAACTGACAGTTGAAATGGACAAATTAACAAGCCTATTCAGGGGGAAAAGTCACCAGTGACTGTTTCATAGGGCTGTGAACCTTTAACTGGGTTTTAACAAGAAAAAGAGAATAATAGGTTAACTGTACGTTTTGATCACTTGTATATTTCTCCAATCTGTTCTATAATCTCTTCCTGAGTTATAGGGGAGTTCATACTTTTTCTTTGTATACTAGATAATCTCCAATCTACATTTATTGTTTTCTCTATGACATCCTTGTCTTTACAAAATTTTTGATAGAATTTGACCATTACATTCCTAATCTTCTTCTCCTCCTCCTCTCTCACAATTGTCCCATTTTCATTTCATTTTCATGTAAAACATAATTATGTATAATTAAAATTAGGAAAAGCAGACGTCAAATGTAAATTCTTTTCTTCAGTATTCTTTATTATTCTTGTTTTTTCCTTACTGTTTTCTTTCTTTTTTGTTTTTCCTTTTTCTGTTTGTATATCTTTGATTTTTTATCGTATTGGAAAATGTTTAATAAAACTCTAGATAGACAGACAGACAGACAGATAGACAGAGAGAGGAGGGCTGTTTGTGGCAGAGAGAACAGAGGGAGGGAGAGAGCCTGGAATCCTGCCTTGAATATTTCTTGGATGATCCTCTTCAGCCTGACCTACCACACAAGATTGTTTCATTCTGAAGCTTCTTTTCTTTTCTTTAATAGTGATCTGCTGAGAATGCCACTTGAAGCCCCTGTTCAGGGCTAAAGGTCACCATCATCTTCATCATCGCTATCATCATCTTGGAACGGGTCTTCTTTTTTGCTTGTGGATTTCATTGGACGCTTCAAAGTTTTTCATATTTCTCCTTTTCCAAACATGAAACACAGTGGGGGGAGGGTAACATTTAATGTGCTTAATTTATCGTTTCTGCATAGTTGCACATTAGGTGTCAGGACTGGAGAAATGGGTCAATCTCACCTAGAGTTGGTTGCTTATCTTTCGGCATAACCACTGGGTTGTTGTGAGGGTAAAATGAGAGGACAGGGTAGAGGTTCAGAAACAAATTCATTCATAGTACCTTGGAGGAAGGATGGCATAATAATATCATCAGTCTACGCCTCACCAGTGTGACAATGGTGCTCCTGAAAACCTCCACAGCCAGACGTAGAATACCTAAATGTGGTACCATTTTTAAAAACAACCTGAATATCCATATCCTGCAAAGCTGCAGAGGGGTTATGCTGAAACAGAATGTTACTGGTCACAGAAATGCAAGCTACTGAGGATACCAAGAGGTACATAGCATTGGGCACCACACGTTTTAAAATAATACTTACGTCAGATACTGGACACTTAGCAAAGGCACAGTATCAAAATCCGCAGGGGAGGATTCTGAGATGTGTTTATGAGGCCCGTTCATTTCTGCTGTAGAATTCTGGAGCCTGCCAGTGAAAGCTGTTATTCGCCTGCATATCCATTAGAGGAATGAGTCATACAAGTAAGCAGTGGGGAGGGGGCTGCTGGCAGAATAAAATCACTGTGTTCTGGCAGCAGCAGGGACTCTATCCCTCACTCAGTGCCTTGTGCCTTGCTGGGCTAGAGATACGTTGTGTGGCATGCATCAAAGGTGACATTTAAGTCTTATCACACATCTCTCCCTTCTCCGTCACCATCAGACGGACCACAGGACTCCAAAGACTCAAGGAGAAAGAGCAAAAAAGAAGCAGAGTAGGTCAGGATTAGGCCAACTGCACATGGGTAAGGGAGGGTAAACCTTCTCCCATCTCAGTTTTCTTAACTAACTCCCATCTGGTTAAAAAAAAAATGGCACCAATCTAGATTGGACTCCTCCCTAGTTACTTATGATAAGTACACACAGTAGAGTTAGTTAGCAGTACCCATGGGATCCTATAGTTCATGTGTGGTGCCCATCCTGTGACTCCTAGAGCAAGATGATGGTAGATTACCTGGAAGGAACAATAGGGTCTTTTCTGCGGCTGCACCACATTTATTGAATTCTCTCCCATGGAGATTCACTCCCCCCTGACACACACACACATATAAATCTTGAGAAGATGATATAATTTGGCTGGACATTTGGCTAGGACATGGAGCAATGACTTCAAACTACAGGAAAAGAGATTGCACCTAAACATCAGGAAGAACTGCCTGGCAGTCAGAGCCGTTCGACAGTGGAAGGTGCTGCCTCGGAGTGCGGTCTAGTCACCTTCTTTGGAGGTTTTTAAAGCAAAGATGCTGAGGGTGCTTTAAGTGTTTGTTCCTACATAGCAGGTGGTTGCACTTGATGGCCATCGTGGTCTCTTCCAACTCTATGTTTCTATGATTTTATGATTCTATGACTTTTTAATTAAATGTGGTTTTTATGATGATGTCTTTACTTATCAGCTGCTCTGTCTCATTTTGTTTTATTACAAGGTTTTTGGATGTTATTAGCTGCCTAAGAGAGACAGCATTGGACTATGACAGCATTAGACTATGACCCTGGAGACCAGAGTTCGAATCCTTGCTCAGCCATGAAAACCTGCTGAGGGATCTTGGGCACGTCACATACTCTCAGCCCCAGAAAATCCCATGATAGGTTTGCCTTAGGGTCAGAAAAGTCAGAAAAGATTTGAAGGCGCACAACAGCAGTAGCTGCCTGAGATGTGATTTTATATTGGGAAGTAACGATCAGGTTTCTGTAATAGAATAATCATAACAGCAAGGTTTCTGAAGGTGCACTGACGGCGAGGATGAATGTGTGCTGTGAGCTTAACCTCTCTCCTTTCTGCATTGCGCTGGGGCGGCTTCAGAAGAGAAGAAACAAAGAATTATGTTTCTCTTTCCTGCTGTCCAGAAACCATCACATCACACCTGTTCTTAACCATATTAATAAATTTAAGCTGCTGTCGGTTTGTCTTTCTTTGGTTTTTCTTTTCTTTTATTGCATTATGCAAAACTAGCTGGCTGGGTGGGTTAGAGGGTTGTTTGAGATGGTCTGACATTAACAAAATTCACTTTGAGAGGCCTTTTGAGGCACCACAATTTCATGAATACAGAGTAGCATGTCATATCATTTAAAAGTATTCAATGAGCTGTTATAAAACTTGCCTTTTGTGAAATTTTGCTGTTAATAATTTAAATTAAGTTTCTGTCTGGGTGTCTCCTTGTTTGTTGCTGTATCACACAAAAATGTTTTGAAGGATTTTCAAAAGATTAAAAGGGATGTTTGAGATGGTCTGATGTAACATATAAGTTATGTATTGCACAATAAATCCACTCAAATATTTTTCCATTTGTACAAATGGTTGAGTTCTAACTTTTATTTTAGCTGTGGGTATACATAAGAAATTACACTTGGCTAAATGCCATCATGAGGATGAAGAACTCCACATTAGCAACAGTTTTAAAAAGGTGAATTTTGAGAAAGCCTGAAAGGAATAATTGCTAGTGGATGAATTGGGAAAGTAGGTTTTTTCAAAGGTAGATGAAAGTCACATCCAGCAGAAAAAACTGTGGGTAGTTGACTGGAAGAGGTCTGCTCTCTCAAAGGCAACTGAGACTGCTGTGTGATGTGAGGGACATCCAAGTACCCAAAGAAGCAGGGACACATTCTCCAGGCTCTCTAGCGCTATATAGGCACACTCTCCAACACTTCACAGATGAAAAATGGGACACGTGGGGCCAAGCAACGTCAGCATGTGGTCAATTTGGCAAAGGTCATTAATAAGGAAGAACACGCAGGCTAAGGAGCTCTGGTGTCACAGTGGCTAGATGCTGGTACTGCAGCCACAATGTTGTGAGTTCAATCCTGCCAGGCTCCAGGTCGACTCAGCCTTCCAGCCTTCTGTAGGTCGGTAAAATGAGTACCCAGCTTGTTGGAGGCAATTAGCTAAACACCAACCACTTAGGGAGTGCTTTGCACTGATAAGCAGTATAGAAATGTAACTGCTATTGCTATAGGAAAGGCTGTAGTAATTTGCTTTTTCATAAGCTTTCTGGAAAAGGCAAGGTTCCACCTCCTCCTCTCCTCTCTCCCTTCTGTATTGATATACTAGAAACTACTTCTGAAATTTGAATTCAGTTGCAGCAACTGAAGTAAGTTGAGGACCAGGGGAAAAGTTGGAGGGAGAGTGGGGACCATTTTAAAAGGAAGTGAAAAATTGGGATGGCAGTGGATTGAGACTGTTCCTTCCAAATTGGGACAGTTAAGGGACATTTATAAGCACATCATGGGAAGGTCTCAGGAGATAGGGAATTTAAAGAAAAAATGGAAAAGTTCTTTGTGATCCCTCAAGCAGCACTACAAGGCTTTGATTCCAGGCTGGCTGAAGTTCCAGACTGGAGAACACTCCTGTTGGAGACGGTAATACAATTTGTTGCAGATCCTACTTGTCATGGTTAGAAGCTGTTGGCAGACCTTCCCTCCATGAATTTGTCTAATTGGTTTTTAAAATCATCTAAGCTCACAGCCTTAACTCCATTGTTCTGGCAGTGAGTCATCTCGGCAGTCCATTCCACTTCTTTGATGCACGGTCTGCTTGCGTGATTTACTCTGTTGTGTAACAAGGTCCATTTGCATGCATGGGTCTGCTCACAGTTGCATGCACATGTGTGCACACACTGTTGAATGTCACCAATGATGTAGATTACACTCTGAATTTAAGAAAAAAATACAACACTGATAACACAGGCTGGTGTTGCTAATTTTACATGGCAGGACAAACGGCTTGTACTGTGTGTTGCTTTTGTTGATTGCACAGCCTATGATGGTGCCTATGAAGGGTGAATTTACACTCTCCGTGTCTCAACTCTCATAGAGTTTCCCTGGTTTGCCTGTTCCAACACCCACCTTTGGGCCTACCAGCCTACCAAGGTGCTGCCATATTACTGTTTCATATTGTTGGTTCATCTAACTCAGTACTGTCTGCACTGACTAGCAATGGCTCTTCAGGGTAGAGGATCTTTTCTTTCCCAGTTTGACTTGGAGATGTGAGAGACTGATCTAGGGGCCCTTTGGATGTTGTCTATGGCCCTTCCATTGGCCATGCTTTACCACTAAGCAATGACCCGTGGCCCTTTCCTTTCCCATTTGAGAGTCCTCTTTGGACTCAGAAGGGAACAAGAGTGTGTATAACATTGTTGTTGTCGTTGTGTGCCTTCAAGTTGTTTCCAACTTATGGTGACCCTAAGGAGAACCTATCATAGAGTTTTTGGGGGCTAAGTGTGTGTGATGTGCCCGAAGTTACCCAGTGGTCCTCGGTCGCCATGGCCACAGTCTCCAGGGTCACAGTATAAGGCTGAAACCACTATACCATGCTGGCTCTTACATATAATGTTAGGCAATATGAAGCTTTTGGATTGGTTAGACCTGGTAGAAGTACAATATTTATGGGAGAATTTGCATCCTGTTAGCTTATTAATGACAATTTACATAATTTTAAAGAGGATGATGAAGACACTGGGATTGTTAAATATTATTTTGGCTCAGTCCTTAATCAAAATGGCAACTGGAGTCAAGAGATGAGAGGAAACTCAGACGTGGAAGGACAGCTATGATGGAACTAGACAAGATCCTGAAATGTGAAGATCTATCATTGAATACCAAGTCAGGAACATTCCAGCCACAGTATTTCTGAGTTCTATGGACAAGTTGTGGAAGCTGAAGGAAGCTGAAAGAAAGAAAATCAACTAACTGAAATGTGGTGCTGGGGGAGACTTCTGCACATACTAACGAACTGGCAAAAAGACAAATGAATAGGTCCTAGAACATATCAAACCTGAAATTTCCCTAGAAGCCAAAATGATTAAACTGAGGCTATCATACTTTGGACGTATTCTATCGTCTTAGAAAAGACGATAATGGTCAGCAAAGTGGAAGCCAGTAGGAAAAGAGGAAGACTGCATTACAGACAGGCAGACTCAAACAAGGAAGCTCCAGCCCCAAGTTTAAGAAACTTTTCAGAGGTGTTGATAACAAAGTGTCTCAGAGGTCTCTCATTAACCACAAACAGCAACAACATATCTGAAATGGAATCCCAAGGCAGTGTATTAATTTTTTTAAAAAGAGAAAAATGGAAATAAATATTAAAATACATAACATTAAACATCAGCTTAAATGTTTAAAACTAGAAAGCTCAAAAATAGTTCTCAAGCTGTTCAGCACAGTCATCCAAGAAAGGCCCAGTTGTCATAGCGGTTCTTTAACTGGCAGCAAAAACATATCACACTTGTTGCTTAGAAAGGTAATTCTCAAAAGTATCTCACTGTACAACTAATTTCCTTCCCCTCCATAGTAATTTGCTGCATTGCATTTTTTTTTAAAAAACTCTAATTACAGAGATCTTTATTATTATTATGGCCTTAGCATTCTGGGGGAGGGGAGAGTTTACAATGGCTAAGAATGCCATCATCTTTAAAAATCGTCACTCAAAATGCCTATGAGAATGGTTTCAAATGCGCTTAAAAACTAATGTTGCAAGGGATGGAGAAGTGAAACTATCCAGATGTTGTTAGGCTGCAGCTCTCATCAACCCTAGCCAGCACAGGCAATGAGGAGGAGTTCTAGTCCAACACATCTGGAAGGCACCAGGTTGGAAAAGGCTGCCTTAGGCTCCAGCTGTTCTGTTTATTTCCAGTGCTATAGAGGGCATAAGGTACTTTCCTCAACCACGTCCTTTCCTGAACCATATTTTGCAACTTTCCATCTCCAGAGCAGACCTTTTCCCTCTGCTGTGCAAAAGCTCCCAGTCCTTCTGACACTGGTTATCATTCTCTGTGAGTCTCATTGCAGATTGAATTCCAGAATGGATTCTCCACCCCACTGGCATGGACCCCACTATCTGCCACTGCCTTGGCCCTCAAAGACCAGAATTCACTTAGGGACATACACACGCATAAATCTCACTATGCATACATCCAAAAAGTCACCATTGAGCAATGGATGTATCCTGATGATAGCAGCAGAAGCAGAGTTGTGCAGCCAGTATGATCATCTATGCTTGGTCTTTGCAAGCTGAACATTGTGCATTGTAGTTGTGTATCCTACACTTTGCATTGTGATTGCACACTGCAGTTGTGCATCCTCTGCTTTGCATTGTTGTTGTAAATCATGTATTATGTATTATGTATTATGCATTGTGCAACGGCATCCAGTCACTGGTATGTGTTGTTCAATGTGGGTATTCTGCATGGATTTTGCATAGCATTGCCACGGTAGAAATCCACATGCAGGTATTCAAGGGGATGCTGGAAGGTGGTCAAACTGCTTTGAGAATCTTAAAGGCTACACTTTGCCCACTGTTGCTGTAGAAATTACTCAGAAAACATTATTTTTTGTCACAAAAAGTAACACCATTCCCACATGTCGCACTCATTTTGAACAGTAGCTTTGATGCAACCTTGTACATGCACACCTGTAACTCATTACAGGTAACTATTATTTGCATCTTATTACTTCCAAATCTGCATTGGCTTCTGGCTATTAGTGGGTGGGGGCATTCCAAAATTTGGAGGAACCACAGAGAAGGTTTATTTCTGGACTGGCAAGTACCAAATGGGAATTTGAAGGTTCTGAAAGAAACAGGCAGGCCTCCCCGATCATCTTAGCATGCACACGAGAAGGCAATCCACAAGTGGTCTGCTCCAAAGGTCTTCCACATTGACGAGACCAATTTGGCACTAGAGATAGCCAGTGCCAGTCGTGTAGGGACGTGGGAGCAGGAGGGGCGATCAGCCCCAGGTGGCAATGTTTTTGGGGCATTCTGGCCTGTGGGAACACTCCTGCACACCCCAGCCACACCACTGCGTGCCCTGGCCACACTTCCATGCACAGTGGCCCATTCCCCTCCCCCCACATTCTTAAGCTCTGCCACTGGTCAGTGCCATTGTCAACAGTTGCAGTGGTACTTTCTTCTTTCTTCTATAGTTTTAAAATATTTTCACAGTTCATGTATCAAAAGGAGTGGGGGAGGAAGGCTGCTATCAGCAACTGGAGTAAACACGTCCCACAAAAAAATCATTAAAAAATTATTCCCTTTCAAGAAAACACACACGCACATATCCCTATTAAGACAACCTTGCAAGCAAACTGAGCCAGAAGGTGATGGGTCAAATGTTTGATCTATCTTTTGGCAGCCTTGCAAGGGAGGCTTCTTCACAAGGAAGAAAATCTGCATAAACTGTGTTTTTGGAGTCTGGAAGCGATCAAATCAAGGCAGCAGGGGGAAGCTGAATAGCACATTTCTTTCCCTTCTCAGAAGCCAGGTGCTGAGTAGGTCTTGCAGCTGCTCCTCCACTAGTGCTTTTGCAAATTGCATTTACTGGAGCTCAGCTGGAGTAGAAGAAGCTGTTTTGCCACTGCAAAATAGTTCAAATTAAATGAAATATTTCCTCAGCTATTTAGCTAAGGGCTCAGTGAAGCTGGGTGGTAGCAAAAATAGCCTCTGTCTTTTTAATTAGCTTCTGGGGGAAAACAACAACACTTCTATATTTTAGGGTTATCCTGGAGACAAAGGTGACTGAAATCCAGAAGGTTGTACCTACTTCAGAGGTAGGAAACTTTGAGTTTTCAGATGTTTTGGACTACAACTCCCACAATCCGTTCTGTTGGCCATGAAGAGTGGACTTTATGGAAGTTCCTATCTGGAGAAGTTCCCACCCTTTGCTTTCTGCATTTGATTAATTTTCGTGCAGCTGTTTCCTAGCAGACACTTCCACGTACCAAATGGTAAGACAATTTGAAACTATTGTGACTGTAATGGGTTCCCAGAAAGGACCCTGGGATTTGTAGTTTGGTGGGGAAGTTTCAAAGGCTTTGTCACAGATCAAAATCCTAGTGGTTTGACTGTTCTTCATTCAAGAGAAAGAGAGTTGAACAGATTTAAAACTGGTTGGTTAGTTTGCTTGCTTACTTTATTTGTATATTACTTCTGGATGCTCTAAGTGGAAAATACACACATTACAAAGTCCTAGTGTTTTGTAGTATAGATACTGTTCTGTGATTGTGTTCAGTATCCAGAAACATCGTTCTTGTTGCACACCAGCCAGCATTCCAGCTTCCTTTGCCTGTATAACAGCTCGCTGCTGGCTGTTAAGGTGGGCTGTGGGGAGGTGCTTACTTAAGCTGTTTCTGCACTGCATTGGTATAGTGCTATTATTCCACTTTCAACATCTTGTGGAATTCTGGGGTTTATAGTTTACTGAGGCCAAAAAGCTCTCTGGCTGAGACCTCTAAAGGCCCCTCCCTAAACTGCAAACCCCAGCATTTCACTGAGTGTTGAAAGTGGAATAATAGCACTTTAACAGTGTAGTGTGGAAATGGCCAGTCTTACTGAATACTGAGCAGTTATAGATCCATAACTCTAGGTTACATATCTGTAATTGCAATATAGCCAGTAACAATAAATTGATGGTGGAAGAGGAGCTTCCTCACTACTGAAGGAAAAAGAGACTGAAAACAAGATTCCTACTCTTTATGCCTTGTCATCAACAGAGTGTGTGACTTCATGGATTCAGGAGAAACTCAGAGCAAAACTATCCATTTGAAGTCCTGCTTCAAGTCTCCATTCTACAACACTTATGCAAGAGCACTGAACATTTCTCTGCCCTCATTCCAAGACACTGGCTACCACTGATGATGGGAAAGGAATACACAGAACATGTTAACATACCTCACCTTGTAGGTGTAAGCTAAATTAGATGAACTGGGATTCTGGGGCTTGTGACCTAACACACCTGGAATCCTATATTTCTTGTAATCTCTCTTCCTACTATCTGATGTTGACTCTAAAAATGCTGAGAGGCTTAAAACAGCTTGGGAAAATGGTAGCGGGCATTCTGTTCCATAGTAACAATCATAAACTAACTCATTAACAACTGAAGGTGACCCCCCCCCCAAGAAACTTTTTCAGCCTGGAAGCAGCCCAGCCAAAGGATTCCAAGGCACTGCAGATCCAGTTGCAGGGACACGGCGCCTGCTATCCTCTCCTGGCTGTGCAGCACACTGAGAGAACTAGTTGCAGCAGGACTTTGAAGGGCCACTCCAGCAGCCATTTCTCCAGGTGCCCCATAACCAAAAGAGTGATGAAGATGCCAGTTCCCAGTGCCCTCATTGGCAGCACCTTGGAACTCTTTCTTTTGGGGTGCTTTCAGGCTGTAAATGCAGGTTTTGGGGGGTGGCATCATCAGAAGTAATGACAACAGCAGAGCTCCCTTATTGCAGCTCTGTTTGAAAATGCAGGATCTCGGCCTTCTTTTTAGACAATTCTTCCCCCATTCCCTTCCAATTAGCATGAACAGCTGTGAAGTTGGCTGGTGCATTCTGGGAGCTGTAGTCAAAAATGTAACTTTTCCAAACTCTGGGACAAAAACAGAGTATAGAATTATCCAAACATAGCTAGACGTTCCAGCCCCCGATCTTACCTCGTATTCTGTGTTTTAGGAGGTGCCACATCATCCGCATTCTTCTGTAAGCCTGGAGAACTGTAGACTGTGATCCTGCATCAAACATACAGCTGCAATGTTGCCGCTATGCTTTATCTCCCCATCTCACCTTTGAGACCCACCTTAAAAGCCAGTCTGCCATTCCAAGTGATAGAGGTCCATGCTGCTCCTGAGTGAATCACTGCAGGATGGTAAGATCAGCCTCCTCCTGCCAATGAGCGACACTTCAAGGAGGAGAAGCTGGGACCCTTATGAGGTCCTGTTGGAACCCTTCATCACAGCATCACTCCCTGGTGGGAAGGTGTGGTCACATCATCCTGCAGTACCCCACTTACCAGCAGCTCAGATTTCTGTCATTCTGGATGGCTAATTGGCTTTAAGGTGGGTTTCACTGTCATTTGCAGTCGTGGCAATAGTGCCATGATAACAAACGAGAATACAAACCAGTTATGATGTCATAAGGTTAACTTACGACATCATAACTGACAAACAGGATGCCAGCTATAGTCAGCAGAACAGGAGCTGTTTGCTCAGCTAGCAGTGGCAGCTGGTGGCTTCCAGATCAGTGCCGTGGTGAATTTGCCTTAGTTGTTAAATGAACTGTCTGAGGTGCTGAATCTGTTTGGGGAATAAGGTTCAGCATCTAAGTTTTTTCTTTTGAAATGACTATTAACATCCAGAGCAGATTTATCACCCCATGGTTAGCTAGTTCTGGAAGACACAGGAGGGTCACTCCTCCTAGTTAACTGGCTATTTTCTATTGCCAAAAAAGAGAAATATATCACCCCCCAAAAAAAAACTCCCCAGAAAGGAGAATACAAATTATCTTTCTTTACTTTCCTCTTTCCAACTGTGCTAGTTTTTTATAGTTAGACCTGCCATTTTTCCCACTTCTACATCCACTCCACTACATACTAGAGTTGAGGTTGGTCAACTCATCAACAGTGAATCTAATTAACCTGCCGCATATTCTCTAATTTGTGCAAAGTTGCTGCACTTATTCAGCTATAGCCGGTCTATCCACAACTCTTAATTGTGAGCAAATGGCATGAGCATGACAGTTATGAGTGTTCTGCCCATGCTCAGGCACTCTTTGTTTGCCCTTAAGTGCTCCCAATTTTGTATAGCCTGTTCCAGTGGTTGGTTCCATCTGGCACCTTTGCAGGAAACATAAGCATCAAGCATCAACCTTTGGCATGTGGTGATCCTTTCTCATGACATAGCTGATTAGGCATTACAGGTCATTCTCGTGTCCTCCTCTTCCTCCCACCACCAACATTTAGGTAAGTTACTGTTCTACTTTCTTGACACACTATTCCATTCTCCTCTTCACTCTTATGAAAATATCTTTTCCCTTCCGAGCATGATCTCAGGCAATCAAGAACCACATACCTAACAAGATGCCATCTCAGGTGCTACAGGCCAAACGGGCGCTGATCCCATGCATGGGCATGTTACTTTTTTGAACTACAAGTCCAGAATTTACCAGCTAGTAAGGTCACAGGCCATTGCAAGTCCTAGAATTTACCAGCCAGTCTGGCCACAGGCCATTGCCCTCTAGGGATTCTTGGAACTGGAGATCAAAGAAATAACTTGTCTGAGCAATGGGTCATTGAACAGGGCTGGCAGGAAAACCAGACCTAATCAGGCAACTGCTGAAAGACCAGCATCCTAGCGTTTGAGTTATTGCCTCTGCTCTAACCACACTCCTTCACTCAAATCTACCAAGTGATGATGGTAGGTAGGTGGAATGTTGCCATTTTTCATTTCTTAGTAATTCCTGGAATGATGCTATTTTGTGCCACTGCAACTTGGGGGTGGCTTGCTGGTCCCTAACCCTGACTGAGATGTTGACTATGCAGCACCAATGTCAGTAAGTCAATAAGTGTGCTGGGCAGGTGGGTTCCCCACAGGCTGTGTGTGTGTGTGTGTGTGTGTGTGTGTGTAGGCACTGGGCAGTATTTGGGTGAAAGATGGAACTTGCCCATGACACTGGCATTGTTCCCAAAATCCAATCAGAGTCAGGACAATGTGGCAGAATGAATGAAGCATTCACTTCCTTCCAAAGCTAGTGCTGAAAATCTACTGTTCCCTTGATATCCAGGTGACCCTTCATGTGAATCATGAAATTCTGTGATTTCAGTGACATGGAGAAATTTCACAACTACAGGTTGGCTCTTCCTTCCAACCTACACCCACATTCACAGGTTGTGGGATGTGTAGATCCAGCCAGACACGCTGGCTCTACCCAGCATGGGTGAGGTCAGAGGTTCAGCCATATTTCCTTCCCAATGACTGGGAGCGTTCTGTGGATGTAGTCTCCCAGTGGTCCAATGTCCAGTGCCTCAGAGATGCTTTGGTCAAAGCATTGCCAGGCTGTGAAAGTAGAGTTTTGGAGTTAGGCTGGAATTCTCTTCCGACCACACAATGACAAAAACCCACCCCCAACCCACCTTGTAAACTATCCATTCAACCCAGCATGGCCATTTCTGGGTTGCTGGAGAGTGAGGGGATCGACAGTGACACATCCGGCTGTTTTCCTTTAGAAGGAGACACACGAAGGACACAATCGGCAAGGACATCCCGGGGACTCATGGAGGCCCCTGCTACTGCCTTTTGTAGCATGCCTAGCTAAAGGAAAATAGCTGGAGGTGCCATCTCTAACCCTCTTGCTCTCTACCACCTGGAGGTGGCCATATTGGGGGAGAGGAGGAGGGGTAACGTTGGGATGGGTAGCTATAGAGACATCCCTACCTGAGACACACATGTTTCTCAATGTAGAATCTCAGCCTAGATTTTTATCTTGAAATTCACCATGGCAGGAAAAAAAAAACTGGAAGGAAGGGAGATTTCTCCTTCTTGTTCCCAGTTCACGTACTTCTTAAAACCCAATGATAGATTCCAGATTGAGAACACCTAATATGTAGCCTATGTACCCGGCTTTTTATTAAAGCCTTTGAGCCTAACTGATTTTACTGAAGATGCACATGCTTTACGGTTGTATTATTTAAAATTGTTTTAATCGGCTTTAAATCGTCTGGTTTTACCCGGTCAACCATTTCAGATATTGTAAATCTTTTCAAACTACTGTTAATGTTTACTGGTTTAAATCAGTGGTTCTTAACCTCGGGTCTGTGGATCCCCAGGAGGCCGTGATGTCCTCTCAGGGGGTTCACGAAGACTTGAAGAAATGTTATGAGCTTATTCAGCTAAAATAGAGAAAGGAAAGGAAGAAAAACAAATTTGCACAAAATCATTCCAATAAAAATGTTATAATAGGAATATGTGCATTTATTTATTTCTCCCTTCTGTCTAATCCTGAAAACCCCTGATGAGCAACTTTAAATACATACTTGATGTACTTTAGGGTTTTAAATCTTGAGTTAAGTCTTGGTGGTCCATGGCAACAAAAATATTTCAAAGGGGTCCATGGTAAAGAAAAAGTTAAGAACTGCTGTTTTAAACTGATTTTATTCTAAGCTACCCTGAGATCTTCAGATATAGAGCAGGTAGACCCAGCATGATAAAATGGTTTGAGCATTGGACTGTGACTTTGGGGACCAGTGTTCGATTCCCAACTGAACCACAGATGCACACTAACTGACCTTGGGCACATCACACACACTCAGCTTCAGAAACACCCATGACAGATTCACCTTAGGGTCACCATAAGTTGGAAATGACTTGAAGGCACAGGAAACAACAAATAAATATTTTAGTCAAATAAAATAAATGAAATAATGTATTAGCTCTTTGAATGACTCAACCACTGATTTGCTTCTGACAATGTCTCTGCCTTTCCCAAGCTTGTTGTTCTGAGCCAGAACTGGCTGCAGTACCAGACCTTCCTAAAATCTGATACACACCATGCATAAGCTTTATAGATGGTAAATAGATGCAGCAGGTGATCTACATCAGAGGAGAGCCTATTAGTCAAGGACTTCTAGCATCCCCTCACAGCAAGTGGTAGAACTGGGCATCTGAATTTCTTTACAACAAATTTCTTTACAACAAATCCTACACAAATTCTCCTAGCTGGTTCCCAACAGCAGGTTCCCTAAGTTGGGATGCAGCAACCCTCCCAGGGTGAGACAACTACAAGCTAGATCTCTAGGGTCTTATAGAGCAGAACTGAGCAAAAGAAACTGAACTGTGCAGGCACAACCCATTTCCCCTCTTAACAGATATGAAATTTTACAAGTAAAAAATTCTTAAGACGTTAATTCATTCGTCTGGTCTATTTCCAGCCGTCTCTACATCCTTGAACTACTAGCTGAAGTATAAACTCTCTAACAGGCCACCCTGAACACAAAATCACCCTTCTTCTGCCATTGGACAGCTGTTAACCTTTAGCCATGATGCTGACAGTGATGTATTTAAGTCTTTTACTCCAAGTCTCAAGTCAAGTCTCAAGTCCTTGAAGATACTTTCAAGTCAAGTCTCAAGCCTGGGAGCCAAGTCTATACCCCAAACAAAATTCCAGAATTACTGGATAGAGAGAGACAATTTAAGCAGAGTCAGCCCTCCACATTTGCAATTTTGTCTTCTGCAGCTTTGGAAGTGGGGAATAGGATCCTATCTCACTCCCCAGTACTGAAGATTCAAAAGATTTAGAAGGAAGGATCCTTCTTCCTCAAGCCCATTGCCTAACACATTTGTTGTTCCCCTCCGAGAAATGCACCCACACTTTGGGCTTGAGACAAATTGTCATGTGACTAGTAGGCAAAAAGAGATGGAGGCGTTGTTCAAAGTTGTAAGTTTTCTGGATGAATGTGTAATGTTACTAAACCAACGGCATCAAGTCAGTCATTAAAAATATACAAGTCTCGAGTAGAGTAGAGTCAGTGCATCATTTATGGCCGAGTCGAGTCTGTGTCAAGTGACTTAAGTCCGACTTGAGTCTGCGTCTATTGACTCGAGTCTACATCACTGGTTGCTGATAAAAGATTTTAGAACTCATCTGCCTGGTTGGCTGAGGGCTGTTTCCACAATATTAGTGCCTTCCAGATGTGTTGGGCAACAACTCCCAACATCCCACAGCCAGCACAGGTGGTTGTTAAATCCTGGGAGTGGTTGTTCAACACATCTGGAGAGCACCAGCTTGGGGAAGACTGATATATTGCCCATTTGGCATGCTTTTATTTGCTGCTTTTCGGTGTGTGCATGCGTCTTTGCAAAAACATTCTTTTTCTCCTACGCTGACTTGCATGCGCTGCCCTTCCCGCCACCTGAGTTCTGCCTCACTGGTTGTCAGCTGGCAATCCATCCCCGCTCACTAGATAAACTCCCTCCAATGCCAGCCAGGCCCCTTGTTAATTTGTATTGTTGCGCATGTCATTGACTGATGTGTAATTAGAACTCCTGAAGCCTGTCTCGTGCTTTAATTGGCCTGACAGGGGCCACAGCATATCCGCTTGTTAATTAGTAAACCACAATCTCCCAAGGGCTCATTGAGAGCTGGCTTAATTGTATTTCTCCTGGAACTGAGGGATAATTACCCTTCACTACTTTGGCTGGTTTTTAATATGCGCACCCGAGTCAGAGGGGAGGGGAACTAGGTGGTTGCTTTCTGTTTATTCCCACCCCCTCTGCCAATTTATATATTTTGGATTCTCTTCTTCATCTCTTCTTTCATTAGCCAACAATGGAAGATGCTGTCATCTCTGTCCTACCCCTTCAATCTTTTCTTTTCAGTCACAGAAAACAGGTATGAGCGAGGAAAACTGTTTTAGGGGAAATAATGTAATGATGTCTGGTAGCAAATCTGAAATATAAGCCGCAGGCAATCACCTGCCCCCTCCTCAGGTTATAGAAATGCCAGTTTTAGTCCACTTACAGGTATATTCTCTACAGTGGCAACTCTACCAGGGTTGGGGTCACCCAGTAGATAACTCATGGGGCCTTTCTGCCCTACACTGTTATAGTGCTATTATTCCACTTTTAAGAATTTGTAGTTTGTAGTTTACTGAGGCCAAAGAGCTCTCTAGTGGAGAATTCTAAAGGCCCCTCCCTAAACTGCAAATCCCAGGATTCCAAATAACATTGAAAGTGGAATAATAGCACTATAGCAGTGGAGTGTGGAAATGGCCATAGTGTCCCCACCACAGAGCCTTCTGCATCCAGAAGCCAGAACTCCAGGGGTCCCAGTCTACTGCCATGGGGGATTGCGGGCATCCTGATCTACCCAGCTGGCTCCATGTGTACAAAGGCACTGAGGATCTTGTCCAGTCATAAGAGAAAAGGGGGCAATCATCCTACATGAAACTATAAGGGCTCTTGTGGAGGGGGGAGAGAAAGAAGGGACAGGCAGTCATTTTGATGTCACCTCCTCCTCCAACGGAGTCACCCACTGCAGTCCACACACCCCTAGTGATGCCACTGTTCCCTACGCATTTCCTCATGGAACTCAGTTTAATGCTACATTTAGTGGTTTATTCTCAAGAAAGAACGCACAGAATTGATGACTTAGAGAGTCTTTCTATTTCCTAAGATGGAGGGGAAGGTTTTTGAGGTTAGGGTGTGGCAGTGGAGGGGTGCTACATCAGTTGTGAGGGGAATGGTCCTTCTTCAGTTGTCTGAAACCTCAGTTACATCCATGGAAAGCTCCAGAGAAAGATCTTCCACCTGTGGCATTTCTGTCAATTGTATGTCTTGAAGTGGGGTGTTCTGGAGGGGAAGTTGGGGGCAGACTGGAAATCCCTCTGATCCAAAGCCTCTTTACTACCCTGAGAAGACGCATTAAACACCCCTCATGAGGGGGTGTCCACATTGCAGAATTATAGTAGTTTGATACCAGCTTAACTGCTATGGCTTGATCCTATAGGATCCTGGGGCCTGGAGTTCTGTGGTATGTTTATCCTTCTCTGTCAGAGAATCCTGCAAGATGGAATCAGGCAGCTAAAGTGGTGTCAGACTGCTATACATCTGCAATGTGGATGGAAAACTGACGGAAACTAGTCCAAGGGCCTTCAGACCTTCAACCCTTTGGGAATTTCAGCTGCCTGAAGCATACTTAATGTTGTCTCAAATAAAAACCAAGCAAGGCTGCCACAGGTAACAATTTGAAAGTTGTGGCTTATCCACTATTTAACTTCCCTCCTTTACAACTGTTCTGAGTAAACCTTTGCTTTACTCTAAGGAGAAGTTATACCTCCCTCCAATTTTCAGCCAAATACAGAGACAGGTACATAATACCTCCATTCTCAGACCACAACTCCTTCCCCCACCACTGCTCTGAGTCTGCACAGTCACTAGTCATCTTGAATAGGGCATGGAGGGAGTTGCAGTTCAATGCACCTGGAGACCACCAGATAGGGGAATGGAGTCGGGAAATGGAACTGAACCCTGTGACGAGCATCTTACAGCATCTCAAGACAATTTTTGCTAGGAAAGACCTAAATGAGAATCAGTGTGATGTACTGGTTTGAACATTGGACTGTGACCCTGCAGACCAGGATTAGATTTCCCATGTGGTCATGGAAACTTATTGGGTGACCTTGGGCACATCACATACTCTCAGCCCCAAAAAAACCCGTGATAGTTCACCTTAGGGTTGCCATAAGTCGGAAATGACTTGAAGGCACACAACGACAAGACTTAAATACCCTAAAGGCACCAGATCCTGTCTGATCTTGAAAGTTAAGCAGGGTTGGCCTGGTTAAAACTTGAGTGGGAGACTGCCAAAGAATAGTGGATGCTGTAGGCTATATATTTCAGAGGAAGGAACTGGTGAAACCACCTCTGAGTATTCCTTGCCTAAGAAACTCCTGTGAAATTCATGAGGTCACTGTAAGTCAACAGGTGACTTGAACACACACACACACACACACACACACACAATCAATCCCCCTCCACCACACTAAAACAAGGGGGAAAATGGGATGGAGATGTAACAGTAACGATGGTAACAAACGCTTTAGGAGCCACCCCAGCCAAACTGGGGCAGTTGAGGCATAAATAAGGAGCTCAACTTGGCATAACTTAGGCCTGTCTTAATTTACCCACGTTCTTGGAGATGGCCTTAGTCCTCTCCCAGAACTGTATTTTTTTTTCTGCCTGAATCAAAGACAACAAACAAACAAATAAGCAAAAAGCAAATAGAATTAAACTGGTGATGGGAGTCTAACATTTGTGGAATCAGTTCACTGATTTGTCTTCTGAGCTTGGACTCATTGTGCTGTAGGGAGACCATATGTCCTGCTTTATAGGAAGAAGTCCTCCAGTTGAATGTGTTGTCTATTTAGAGGACTATCCAGTTCAAGTCTGGTTTAAACAAAAAGAATTCTAACAAATTAGGACAGCAAGATCTTTGATGTCGCTCATCAAGAGTCAACACTGGACAGTAGACTAACCAAGTACACTGACCACAGGCTTCCCCATTAATGGGAAGTGAACTGAATTTCTACTTAAATTAGAGAAGCCTTCCTCAAGCTATTGCCTTCTGGATGGTTTGGATTGTAGCTCTCATCAGTCCCAGCGAGCACAGACACTGTCAAGGAATTATGGGAGCTGGATTCCAAAATATATGGTCAGCACCTCATTGGAGTGAATTGGACTCTAAATTAAATTACTAAATAAAATTACTTCTAAATGTTCATCTCTGTATTTGAATTAAAATATGAAAATTTTATGCAAACTAAACACTAACCCAGTACTAGGACTGACTGCCAGAATTTGGAACAAGAGACTTGAAGCTTGCTTCGTCTGTTTATTCCCAAGCAAGGATAAGAAAATCTGCCATTTTTTATTTCCTACCCACTCACTTTTTTCAAAGTCAAGTCCTTTCCATTCAGAATGTGAAGAAATTTGTGAATATTGGTTAATTTTCTTTTTTTTTTAAAAAAAATCCCTTTTTGCATTGTTCCCATTCAATAGAGGCAGCTGTTCACGGGATCATACTGTACCCTGCTTGCTATGAAGCTGCTAAAAATGGGGGCCAGTATCCTTTAGCAGCTACTCAGTTGAGCATATTTAGTTAAGACCCCCTGCCAACCTGATGGGTACATTATTTGCCCATGCTCGGATCATTGGAAGAATGGACCCTATGAAGCTGATGCCCAGTAAAGTAGGCTGGGAGGAAGTCAGGATCATGATAATAGTGTCAACATGGTAACTAAAAGACAAACGTGAATACAGAACAATTACCTAGACCAGTGGTTCTCAACCTGTGGGTCCCCAGATGTTTGTGGACTTCAGCTCCCAGAAGCCCCAGCCACTATGGTCAATGCTCAGGGCTTCTGGGAGCTGAAGTCCAAAAATATCTGGGGACCCACAGGTTGAGAACCAATGACCTAGACTGAGGCCATTTCTGCACTAGCCTGATTTCACTTTCAATATCCTATGGAATCCACTTTCAACATCCACTTTCAACATCCTATGGATGATTCCACTTTCAACATCCTATGGAATCCTGGGGTTTGCAGTTTCGGGATGTTGAAAGTGGAATCATCGTGCTATAACAGGCTAGTGCGGAAATGGCCTTAGTTATCCGTAACTGTTTCGTATTCATGATCATTATTTTGTCATGATTGTAACACTATTGTCACAATTGTGACACTATTGTCACGAGCACGACTTCCTTCTTCTCTCACACACATACACACACTCACACATACACACACTATCGGGCATCGGTTGTATGAGGAGGAGCCCTTTCTGCAATACCTGGGAGTATATTTAACTACCTTGCTGATAAAGAACACTGGCCATCAAACTTTTTTTTCGGGGTAGAGGAAGAGCTGGCAACCTGAATTCAACCACAAGAACATGTTGCGGTACACAAAGATTCAGACTATGACTTTTAAAAGCTAAACACTTAAGACCTAAACAGTGGGATTCAATAAGTGAATTGGCCATTTTGGTTTCCCTCACATTCATTTTTTTTTTAAAAAGAATCTCCATTTTCCTTCCTCCTAATACGAAAAAAATTCACATAATTTATTAAATTCTTATAAAACACAAGCTGAAATTACATTCAGGAATGTTATTTAGGCATGGTCAATCTGATTTGTCACTGACTCAGTTGTTGGTGCTGCTACAAAACTTTTGATTTTCTTTGCAAAACTACTGCAGTTTTGAGATGTTCCCTAATTTGGGGCTTCATACTTACCAATGCGCATCTGAGACACACTTTTACCCCTCTGCCTACCACTGTGGCCAAAGGCTGTTTTCAAGACATTGAGGAAGATGCAGGCATAAAACCACCAGAAACTGACCTCATGATATTGCTTCCCTGCTGTCTCTCCATCTCTTGTCAGTTCTCCAGCCAGCTGTTTCAGCACGCATGGGCTCTGAATCAGCCAGCCGAGCGAGCCCATGTTCTCTCCCTCCACAGGCATCAGATGTCGGGTTCAGTGAATTCTTGCAGGCATTTGCAAGAATCTCTCTGGAGTGATGATCTCCTGGAGCAGTAAACTTTCTCACTGAAGCTGAAACCATAACCCATACTTGCTTGGGAGTAAGTCATATTTTGGCGAGAGGTGGTTTGAAAACATGCCACAACAGACCAAAAGTCAACCTTCTAAATTTCCATCAACCAGCTCTAGAGAGGTGGAAGTGAAGGACAATTTGTAGCAGCCATTGGAGGAAGGAGAAGAGCCTACATTTTTAGCTTACCTCTAGATTTTTCTTCGTAGTGACCTTCTCCCACCATTGGCTCAACTATATGTCTAGACCTTTGGCTGACATGGAAAGCAGCTGGTGGGAAGGAGAGAGGTGGCAGAGGATAAAGCTGGAAACTAACTAGTTACAAATAAACAGGTACTTGTAATTAACTTTTCTAGTTAATAACTATGGTGTTATTATGTCATATTCTGCAACTATCTCAATTTGGCAAGGACGACCCAATTACTTCTCTCTCTCTCCGTGTGTGTGTGTGTAGGTGCTTTCAAGCTGTGTGTTGACCATTAAATTCATACTGTTTTCCTAAGCAAGGAATACTCAGAGGTGGTTTTGCCAGTTCCTTCCTTTGAAATATAGCCTATAACACTTGGTATTCATTGGCAGTCTCCTATCCTTGTACTAACCAAGGCTCACCCAGTCTAGCTTCCAAGATCACATAGGATTTGGTACCTTTAGGGTATTTAGGCCAGCCCAGTTAATCTTCTATCATCCCTCTTTTTCAGCTGCTTTTAAAAGGTCCCAGTTTCTTTCTTCTTCTACCACTTTCTCCTTAGCTTACTTCAATTGCTGCAGAGTGAGTTCAAATGGAAAAAGTAGTGGTGTTCACTTAGCTCATCAAAAGAGAGACAAAAGAATAGGGCAGAGTCTTGCACTTCCCAGTAAGCCCAGGCAAAAGCAAACTGCTGCAGGCTCTCCTAGCTTGTGTGTTCTTCCCCATTCACAACGTCCGCCGTCTTGAGCATACTCTGATGTTGTTTGGCCACACACTTCCCAGTTTTCACCTGGGAAACGTTGAGGGGTGTGCTGTGTTTCAATACGGATTAATAAAGGATAATTTCACTCCCTTTTTGCACTCTAACTTTTCCAGTTTATTTTAGAGTTACAGAGGTGTGGCCTCGCTAAATGGTGGCAGAAGACAATCACTTGGTTTAAGTGCTGCCTTGTGTTGCTGGCTGATGCACCAGCACGTGTGTTAAGGCAACAACAAGACGAACAAAAGAGAAGGTGTTTTGTACCACAAGCTAGAAGCTTGTAGCATTTGGATGCTACAAGTAACTAGGTCAGCTACTTTTGAGAAACAAGGAAATATCTACTTCTAAAAATCACAACTATGATGATAATAACAGCAGGGTGGGAGGGCTTGATGGTGGCTTGGAACAATAATCATTTGACATCATTTGCAACCTAGGCTACAATCAATACAAATGCGAAAGTGAGGTTATTTCTCCGTGGTAGTTCTTCTCTCTCTTTGCTTCCTTGAGCAGAATGAAGTTCCAGAGGCCACTTTTGCAGGGGCAGTTCCCTTGTACTGAAGTCTGGCAGAGAATTTTGTAATAACATTTATTAATATTATCAGTGGTTTGAGATTGGATTACGACCTTGGAGACCAGGGTTCAATTCCCCACCTGACCACAGAAACCTATTAGGTGACCTTGGGTGTATCACACACTCTCAACCCCAGAAAATCTCATGAAAGGTTCACCTTAGGGTCACCATAAATTGGAAATGACTTGAAAGCACACAACAACAATATTGTATATTTAGTATTGTATACTGTGTAACACATTTAATGTGCTGTACAATGTATTAAATACAGTCATCCCTCCACATTCACTAGGGTTAGAGGCACAGGACCCCCGTGAAAATGGAAAAACTGTGAACAACTCTAGGTCCTCCCAAACCAGATTTAACACACAAAACGGTATGATCACCATTATTCAACCCACCGTGGATTCCTTTGAGGCATCAGGGTTCCTTTACAAGGCAGAAGTGGGGGGCTGGTGGGGGTTACTGCCGCCTCCACTGCTGCCCCACACCATTTTTAATAGAAACTTACAAGCCTCCTTCACAGTTTCTCAGTCTCACAAGGCTTGCAGGCCCTATTAAAAATGGCTTGGGGAGGCAGCAGAGGTGACAGCAAATAATCCGTGAATAATCAAGTCTGCAAAAGTGAAACCCACAAATCTGGAGGGCTGACTGTATAGTAATACATTTATTAGTAACTTTAATGCTGGAAGGCAGCATGCTGCAGTGGTTTGAATGTTGTCCTTGGATTCCAAGAAATTGAGGTCTGAGTCCTCACTCAGCCATGAAAACTCACTGGGTGACCATGGGCAAGTAACACTCTCCCAGCCTCAGAGGAAGGCAATGGACCCTCTGTACAAATCTTGCCAAGAAACCTCTATGATAGGGTTATCTTTGTTGTTGCTGTGTGTCCTCAAGCTGATTCCAACATACAGCAACCCTAAGGAGACCTATCACAGGGTTTTCTTGGCAAGATTTGTTCAGAAGGGATTTTGCCATTGCCTTCCTGTAAGGCTGAGAGAATGTGACTTGCACAAGGTTACCCAGTGGGATTCTGACTCTGTTCTCTAGAACTGTAGCCCAACGCTCAAACCACTGCATTACACTGGATTGCCATAAGTTGGAAATTATTTGAAGGGACACAATAACAGCATTTAATGCTAAACATTTTCAAGTGTACTGGCTATGTATATGGAGAGCAAATGTGGGAGACTGGCAATGATGCCAGTGATCTTTTCCAAGCAGCTACAATCCATGGCCTCAGTATTCCAGGCTAGGGAACCTTTCATTCTCCATATGATGCAAGGTTCCAACTCACAGAAGCTTTTCCTAGCATGGCAAGTGGTGAAAGATGATGGGAACAGTAATTTGTCAGTATCTGGAAGGCCATAGAATCTTTGTTACCATTTCAGGAATTACTTCTCTCTGCCAGAGACCTTCTAGCCCAATTCCCACTTCTGCTGTTTTGCTCGTCTTATTTGACAGCACGGACGGATAGCTTTGGCTTCAGTCCAAGACCCAATTTTCTACCCTAGGACTTATCCTAGACTGCACCATCCCTCCTGGCAAAGCTGAAAGTGACAGGCAGTTAACTTCCATATTTTTAAAAAAGTTTTTGATTAAAACAGTATGTGAAGCACCTGTTCTTTTAAGGTGAATTATGCTGTCTGAAACAACTCTCCATTTAAAAAAACAAACTTTTTTTTCAGATGGGGGAGAGCTCCAGAGACCAGAAATACTCTAGGGTAGCATATAACAAATGGGCTGTGTATTGCCCACCCTACTCTGTGTATTTAAAAAGGAAAAACTCCTCCAATTCTCCCTTTATTTCTTGACACACACCATACCAGCTAGAAGCCATCAGCCATCAAAAGGTTTCAGTGGACCACTTTGAACTGAGCCTGGAAACAAACCAGCAGCCAGTGCAGCTATTGCAACAAGGGAGTTATGTGCTCCCTGTAACCAGTCCCAGTTAGGCTGCAGCCATTTGGGCCAACTAACACTTCTGAACACTTTTCAAAGGCAGCCCCACATAGAGTATGTTGCAGTAATTCATATGGGTTGTAACTGAGGCATGGATTACCATGGTCAGATCAAATGTTACCAAGAATGGGCACAGGTGGCATGCTAGCTTCCACTGTGGAAACACACTCTTGATGCCTGAGCCTACAGGCTCAGGGATGAAACCAGGAATATACCCTAGTTATCAGTTTGAGAGGGACTGTAACTCCGTATCTTCCAACTGTCCTGATTTGGCAGGGACAATCCTGATTTAACCTCTGCCATCTTCCTTTTTCAACTGCTTTTAAAAGGCCCCAGCTTCTGTCTCCTCCTCCCACTTTCCTTCCTTTTCCCCTGCTTAATTCAGTTGAGGCCATTTCCACACTGGACTGTTATAGTGCTATTATTCTACTTTCAACATCCTATGGAATCCTGGGGTTTGCAGTTTAGGGAGGGGCCTGAGGCTGCTGAAAGTGGAATAATAGCACTATGACAGTCTAGTGTGGAAATGGCCTGAGTTCAAAGTGCAAAAGTGGTATCCATTCAATTAACTCAGCAGGAGGGAGGGGAGAGACGTGACGCAATTTATTTTCATTAGGCATTTACTTTGCCTCCACAGGCAAACACCCCATGGTTCAAAATGTAATCAGACAATTACTGTGAAAGACAAACAGCAGCAATGGGCCATTATCCATATCCAAAGAGTGCTCATCATGATCGCTTCCAAAACATCCTATGGTTCAAGGGTGGTCCATCTCTATAATTTGCATGTGTCATATATGTAGTTTCAAAAGTGCCACACACCTTGCCTCTGGCAAGATGAAACCTGACTGCAAATTTCTGTAACAATGTACAAGTCCAAATTCTGGCCAACCAAAGATGAATGGATAAACTTTGCAAGTTTTTCCATATTTTTGCTATCTCTTGCTCTTCCTGGCTCTCTCAAGCGAAAGCAAACTGTTGCAGATTCTCTTACCTTGTGCGTTCTTTCCCATTTATAACTTTTGCTAGCATGGAGACACTCTGATGTTGCTTGGCCACACACATCTCAGTTTTCAGCTGTCAAATGTTGGAGGGTATGTAACTCCATCCAGCACAAAAAGGGTTTGCTTTCTTGCTACTGACCCTAAGAAAGAGTACTGGATGGCGCTCTGTGCCTTCAAGTTGACTGTGGACCCCATGAATTTCATAGGATTTTCTTAGGGAAGGAATACTCAGAAGTAGTTTTTCCAGTTTCTATCTCTGAAATATAGCCTACAGCACCTGATATTTGTTGGTGATCTCCCATCCAAGTACTAACCAGGGCTGACCTTGCTTAGCTTCCAAGATCAGATGGGATCTGATGCCTTTAGGATATTTCAGCCATATCACCAGACTTCAAATGATCTTTGGGGACCAGGGATTGTGGCACATGTAAGAAACAGGCTGTCCTCTTGGTGAGGCTGTCAAAGCGAGGCTTAAAAGCTTTCAATTCTCTAGGCTCATATCACTGAAATCATGTCTTTGTACGTGCTCTTAGCTCCTTGTGTTGCTTGGCTACCAAGCTGGCAATGTCACCATTATACCTGAAGCAGTACATCTAACCCAGAGTTGCACGAGCAAACATCCAACAAGATTTTGAGCTTTGTTCTTCCAAATGGAAAACAAAGATAAAGCTGAGCACACAGATAATCATTAAAAGAAGACTTGGGAAAGTGTGGCACATGGACTGTTTGTAGCTCCCAAAACAACTTTTGTGGCCCCAAACAGCTCCTGTCAGTCCCCTGAAGCTCTCCAAACACCCCTCACCATTTTTTCAGCATGAATTTGGGTAATTCTCTGCACCCAAACCAAATCACCGAGAACTGCACATAAACATGGTGGTTTGCCTCCTTTCCCCAAAACTCTGAAATCCTCACAAAGCTGGAGGGTGGGTCTAAATTTGGAAAAAAATAGTGACCAGATAGGGTTGCCAGTTCTTAGGGTTTGGACCCTATTCTCCAGATCTCAGGGCAAGTGGAGGTAGGAATCTCCATATAAGAACACTCCCTTGGAAGAACACTGTCTTGGAAGATCTGCTGATTGTACATATATTTTCCTCGTTTATCAGTAGGCTTGTCAGTTCAGGATCAACCCATGCCTTGGGGTTTCTGGGTCAAAATCTGAGACACAAGGATTGTCACCACTATTTTCATTAAGCATTAGGTATTAAATAACAACCAAACTTGCTCACAGCTTGTAATTCAAACAGAGGGGGGGGGGAGGTGGGAGGGGGAGAGAGAGAGGGGAAAAAGGGTATTTTCCTGTTTGGAAAATAAGATAGAAATATCTATTTTGGGGTTGTTTCCAGAAGAAGGATATTATCACTTCTCATATACTTAGGGAGACTGGATAAGGAACACTTCAGTCAGTCAGTTTTATTGTATTTGACTAAAAGCCATTACAAATACGGTTAAAAAACCAATAAAACCAATGTAAAAATGTATTCATCCATATACATCAATATAAGATATTACAACAAAGAATCCCCAGCACAATCTAAGCAATCTCTTTCAAGCAGCTGGCACAAAGATACTTTTAGCAGCTTTGGCAAGTAAGGCTGTTTTATATGTAACATGTGGATTGCAGTCTGAGACCAGCCAGCAAAGTTTTGTAAAAGCGGTCTCACCTTGTAATGATACCAAACTATGTCTCAAAAATCTTTTTCTGGGATTTTGATAAAAGAGGGCAAAAGAGTAGGTAGTGTATAATATCCCCTACCTCACCCATGCCCCTTGGCCCCTCCCTAAACTGCAAACCCCAGGATTCCATAGAATGTTGAAAGTGGAATAATTGCACTATAAAAGCGTAGTGCGGAAATGGCCTAAATCTGTCCTACTTGCTTCTAGCCAGAAGGAGAATGTACAGCAGAGCAGAGGGTGAGCCCTGGTTCCACAATGATTGGGAGGGAAGGGAGAAGCTAACCAAGTGAATACATAGGAAACCCCTACCCAGAGATAAACCCACCAAAAACTGGAGAATTTGCACCTTTGTCACCTTCCTGGGGATGACTCACAAAAATCGGAGACTCGGGGATGGACCCTGAAGACTTGGCAACTCTATTTATCAGAGTTGGCCTTTTTAAAACATTTGAACAGTGCACTCGTCAAAGGTGGTTGTTGCTTAACGACATCACAAAAGGCTGCTCCTTGTGATATCAAAAGGGGTCACTGTTGGGTCTTGGGTTTTGGAGTTTGGAATAGTCTTGACCTGGCAGTGCTATGACCAGAAACGATGCGACAGCACTGCCATTAGGCCCAGGCACACCGGTGTGGCACGCAGGGGTGAAAACTGACCTCATCTCATTTGCAGTTGCCCATCCTTGCATTCAGTGAATCCACACTTAAAAGTTTGGGATATGAAAACTTCTCAATGCTCCAGAGATTTGAAATGATACTGCTCAGCTCAGCATGACAAGAATACACTGTGAGCAGTTGGTAGCCCCCCAAGGGATCTCACGTTTGACTAAGATGCCAAATGGTTTATGTAAAATCGGTGTAAAACTCTGTTTATGCGCAAAGCTGGCATCTTTGCTTTAGTGAAGCTACGCACACATAACACCCACCAAGCACAACAGGGAAGGCTAACTGATCAGAAAAACACATGCAATCTACCTGGTGCTACCACTTGTAGTAGTTCATGCAAAAAAGCAATGCTATTTTCTAATATTTCATCTTTTACAATAAATATGTAAATACTCCTTGCAAAAATGCATAATTTTTCTCTGAGACCACCACTACCACCACCAAGAACAGCAAAACCCCACCATTTCACACCAGCTTGTCTTGTGCAGAAAAACTGTTTACTGCAAGTCCTTCAACAACTGCCTTGGTTCTTAACCAGTGCTTCTCATCAGTAATGGCTGAGATATGGTCAAACAAATTGAAATTTAATCCATACAAGATAGAACTATTCTTGCTCATTTGAGACTGATCAGGAAATGGGGATTGAGCCTCCACTGGATGGGGTTACTCTTTGCCTGAAAATGAGGTTTGCAGCTTAGAGGTACTCCTAGACTCAGTCCTGAGTCCGGAAGCTCAGGTTTTCATGGTGGCCAGGAATGCATTCACAAAGTTAAGGCCTGTGCACCAGTCATGCTCATTCCTTAAAATGTCAAATCTACTCATGCTGACAATGCCTTAGTTACATACCATTTGAATTACAGTCAGCCCTCCACATTTGCAGGTTTAACTTTTGTGGATTTAATTATGCATGAATTTGCCATGAAGGTGTACTTTGATCATGTACTACACTAGTGCTACTGCCAGGATGGTCACTGGCAAGCATATACACACCTGTGCACACATACTGGAGGTGTACTCATTACCAACCTTCAGGTACTTTCACTATCAAGTGTGTGGGAGCAAGCTGTCTACCCCTGAACCAGGAACTGTGTTCTCTGTCTCTCCTGTGGGTACATGCAAGAGGAATTATACAGCTAGCCATGGGCACTGAAGACACAATGCTATGCCTTCCGTCATTCTTTCCCTTCTTTCCTTTAAGCAACAGCAGTCCTTTAAAAACCCGCCTCTGGTCCTCCTCCACCAGCACGACAAACCTTCTCCTGATGCCCCCCATCATGCAGGTTTGGAGGACCTAGAGATATTCACGGTTTTCCCACTTTCATGGGGATCCTGCAATGCTAACCTCTGTGAATGTGGAGGGCTAACTGTACTGTAAAGTGCTCTCCATGGGGCTGCCTTTGAAGGGTGTTTGGAAATTTCAGCTGGCTCAAAGAGCTAGAGCGAGATTGCTAACCGGGGCTGTCTACAGAGAGCACAGAATGCCCCTGTTGGAACAGCTTTTCCGGCTGCCGGTCTGTTTCCAAACACAATTTAGAGAGCCGTCTATGATCTATAAAGCCCTACACAGATCAGGTCCAGGTCATCTGAAAGACTGTATCTCCCTATATTGGCCTGCCCATATATTGAGATCTTCTGAGGAGGCCCTTCTTTCTGTCCCTCTACCTCACAAGTACATCTGGTGGGAACATGGGAGATACGGCCTTCCAAGACTCTGGAATTCCATTCCTAAAGAGGTCTGACTGGTTACCTCCTTGTTCTCCTTTCCCAGGCAGGCAAAGACCCTTTTGTTCCAGCAAGTGAGGTCTGCCCGCTCAGGAGGAAGGATCGTTCACTTGCTGTGTTGTATATATTTGTTGTTTTTCATTTTAATGGTTATACTTCTAGCTGTTTTTAATTTTATTGATATTTAATTATGTTTTTAACTTTTGTATCATGTAATTTTTTTGTATCACATAAAAAAATCAGAGTCAATCTGAAGGCATGTAACAGCAGCAACAAATACATTCATCGTCTCTTCCGCAATGCAGAATATATTTATAGCTTGGTTACATGGGACAGCAGCAAATGGCTTTCATCAACTCATTGCAAGAAAAGATGTTAAGTGTGTTCTCATTCATTACATTCTCTCTCTCCACAAGGAAGAAAGAGAGGATTGTCTACTCCTGACAGACAGAAGTGTTTCCTATCACCTTCTATCTGACCTATTTAACTGAAGACTGAGCCTCCAGTTCAAAACATATGATCTACCACTAAGCTATGGCTACTCTGCTAACCTGGCATGGATATGGACCATGGAGATACGTCCTCGGATATTCAAGCAAACTGCTCCTTTTAACTTTTCTGTTTGTCCCTTGTTGATATTGAAGTCTTGGAACGACATAAAGCTCTTTTACACTGTCAGATGTCATGTCCACTGACTCCTTTATGATATACAGTACCTAGCCTTGGCTCCTCAGGGAGATTAGACTTTCCCCCTCCTACTTGGAGACACTGGGGATTAAACCTAGGACTTTCTGCATGTAAAACACAGTGTTTTGCTGCTGAACCATGAACCACCCAGAAGCTGAGTTAAACGGGGGGGGGGGGAGTAGTGTGGTCATTTCAGGATGATACCAAGCCCTGAGGTATCTGGTTTGAAACTTGAGACCTAGGGACATCCCCTGGTGATGTTATTCAGTGCATTAAGAGACAATCACAGTTTATCATTGCTTGTCATCCAAACATATACAAATACCAACACAGAACATTTTTTTCCCCTGTTTGGAAATTAAGACAGAAATCTCAGCTAAAGGGGCTGTTCACACACCAAGGTGAAATGAAGGCATTATTTCTTCTCATTTACTCAGAAAGATTGGATAAGGAATATATAATTTATTTTACGTGCTTCTACGCAGAAAGTGGGAGGCAGAGCAGAGGGTGAGCCCTGGTGCCACAATGACAGGAAGAAAAGGAGGAGGCTAACAACAACGCTTCTCCTGTGGAAGTGGCCCAAGTAAACACACAAACACCCCAGAGGGTATTTACAAGCTAGAGCAACAAATCAAGGAAGCCTCATCCCTGCTGTGCACAATAGGTTTGCTTTAGAGCACACCTATGTTGATCACACTGTTAATTCTCACTGAGAGTGAGCTGAACTTTTCTTAAACAGAAAAAAAAGTGACAGCTATAGCAATTCTCACTAACAAAACTCTAAAAGCATTTCCAAACAGGTACAAATGGAGAACAAAAGGAAGATGCTGATTTACCATGGAGCAGAAAAATGAAACTGTCCTTAGTAAATAGGGTGAACTGGATTTGATGCACAAGTAGGGTTGCCAGAATAAAAATTGGAAAGGGCTCCTGTTCCTTTAACGGTTGTATAAAAGATGGAAGTTTGGCAGACATTGTTCACCTAGCAAGCAACAACTGCTGAAATTCCCTCCGTTACACAACTATTAAATGTGTACGACCCCATCCCTTATTTCACCTGGCAAGTTCCTGTACAGAAGAGGTTGGCCCTTTTTTGTCCAGTGCAGAATGCCCATATTGAGTTCAAGGTTTCAGAAACAGAATTGCACAGGGATACACACTGTGAATGCATGTGAACAAAGTTGAAAATGGGAATCGAATAACGGATGACACTTCCTATATTTCGTGCAGAAGACAGAATTTCAGAGGTGTTGCTTGTTACTTGGTGGTGTGACAAGCAAGACCTGCTGAAATTCCCTTTTCTACCACAGTTAATGGGACAGGAGCCCTCTCCCATTTTCATGTTTGGAAACCTATGATTTTATAGTAGGTCCAGACTCATGCAGTATCACATAAGCTTAAAACCCTTTCTCTAAGAAAATCATTGTTGTGTGCATTCAAGTTGTTTCTGACTTAACAGTGACCCTAAGACAAACCTATCATGGGGTTTTCTGGGGCTGAGAGTGTGTGACATGCCTATAGTCACCCAGTGGCTTTCCACGGCTGAGTGGGGAATCGAACTCTGTTCTCCAGGGTCATAGTCCAATGCTCACACCACCATGCTGTGCTGGATCCTAAGAAAATCACCCACCCAAAAATGTTTCTTTACTCATTATGTTATTTAAAAAAATACTTCTCACTGAAAAACAAATCAGTATAACCATAAAATATTTCATTAAAATCCCGTGGGTTACTCGCAATGCTAATCATCAGTATTTCTTTGCCCAAATCCTCAATTGTTATTGAATTGTGTGGTATGCCATTCCTTAGACAACTAAACACATGGGACAATGTGATTTAATAACCCCTTTCTCTCAACCCTGTGAATTTAGGTCAAGGAAAGGGGGTTGACTTCAACCTGGGATGCAGAACATGGGGCCTTTCAGATGTTAGACAGTAACTTCCACCATTCATCACCACTGCTGATTGTGACAGGCTGAGCACTGATTTGGGTTGTATTGTGTAAAATTTAAATCACTGAAGCCTGAACAGCAAGGTAATAAGCAATTCTCAAGTCTAAAGAGATGGGGTGGGGAACTATGTCTGTTTTACCTAGTTGTTGACTAGGGCCATTTCCGCACTAGACTGTCATAGCGCTATGATTCCACTTTCAACATCCTATGGAATCCTGGGGTTTGCAGTTTCGGGAGGGGCCAAACTGCAAACCCCAGGATTCCATAGGATGTTGAAAGTGGAATCATAGCGCTATGACAGTCTAGTGCGGAAATGACTTCGGTCTGATAGCAGTTCAAAGACATTTGGAGGGCCGTATGTTCTCCATCCACAGTTTGTTTGATTGGAGAACTATGCAGCCAACATATCATGCCAGTTGTAAAGGTGATACCCTGGCTGCCAATTCACTTCTGGTCTGCATTCAAGATGTTGGTGATTACCTTAAAGCCTTAAACCACTTGGTACTTTGGTACCTGAAGGACCACCCCTCCCTCTATCTACCTGTCCCAGAATTGAGGTCTGCAGAAGGGGATCTCTTCTGCATCCCACCAGTGAGGGCGATATGAGGATACAGCTTTCTCGGCTGTGGTGCTCCAATTGTGGAATGGCTTCACTTGGAGGGCCAGTTGGTGCTGATGTTGGTTTCTCTCCATCCCCAAGCCAAAACATTTTTTTAATTTTTTTTATCAAAGCCTCAGGGAGTGATTTATTTCAAGGCCCGTATAAGCCAGTGGTGCAGTGGTTGGAGTGCTGACCTACGACTCTGGGAAACCAGGGTTTGAATCCCCCTTCAACCATGGAAACCCAGTGAGTGACTTTGAGCAAGCACACTTTCTCAGGCTAAGAGGAAGGCAGCAGCAAACCCTCTCTGAACAAATTGTGCCAAGAAAACTCCATGATCGGGTTGCTTTTGGGTCTCCATAAGTCGGAAGCAACCTGAAGGCACACCATAACAACAGACAAGCATATGGTTTTAAATTGTCGTAGTTTTGGAAGTGGTTTTAATTGTTGCTATGTTTAATATGCCTTTATCTTCTACAAGTCACTTCTGCTGTTAAGTTGAAAGTGTTTTTGGAAATGTTTATATCGCATGCTGCCCTGAGATCCTGTGATAAAGGGCGAGGCAGAAGTATGTACATATGTATGTATGAATTCATAGTATTTCCCAGTCCACAAGGAAATGAACAAATAAAAACCAATCAAAACAATACAAAGATAAAAACATCTTTAAAAGAGTATTAAAATACTCTTTAAAAACGCCTAAAAGGAGTCTAAAAACTATCCTAGAATCTAGTTTTAAAACAGTTCAAACAGCCGCTTCAAATACTGAATGCCACGTGGAACAGCACCGTTTTGCCTACCCTCTGGAAGTTCAAAAGGGATGGGACCAGCCTAACTTCCTTGGGCAGGGAATTCCACAGTTGAAGCACTGCTACAGAGAAAGCATTTGTTTATTTAAATAAATAAATAAATAAATAGATAGATAGATAAATAAATAAATAAAATATGATAGGCTTCAACCTAAACTTATCCAGTTTTATTCAAACATTCTCTCCAATATATCTTATGGTCTCCACCCCAGGGGTGAGGTCAGCAGACTATTGGGATTAACTGTTCATCCTTAGGTGATTTGCAGTAGAGAAGGAAGGGTTCTGCCTCCTAATAGTTTAATAACAGAAATGACAAAAACAATGTCTTTTGTCCTTCTAAACTAGGCTGCTGAATTTTTCATTGTTAAAAGAATCTTACGAAGAAACAGGAATAGAGTTATGGGTGAAAGAATGTATTTGGTGAACTCCGTTTCTGTACTAAAAACAAATTCCTGTGCTGTGCATGCGCTCAGAGACATCCTGTTCCTTAATCTGGGACCTTATTTCACATCTAAGACAAACAAGAATCCTGTGACATCATGAAAACCAATGTAATTATTATAGCCTGAGCATTTGCTGTCAATAGTCTGCTTCAATATATGCATGAGGAACTTGTTAAACAGTTGCAAACATGTCCTTTTCTACGGAGCTTCCATCAGTGGACTTCAGGGTTCCTGGGAAAAACAAATCCCCTGCAAGCCTGAGGTCTGTCCAGCTCACTCCCTTCAACATTTCATAAAGGAAAACTGGGATTTGTGCATTCAAGCAACTTCCGAGTGTGGTCAAGATGGCAAAAGTTATTAATGAGGAAGAAAACATAAGCTAGAGGAGTCTGAAGCATCTTGCTTTTGCCTGTATCTACTGGGGAGGACAAGATTCAGCCCTTTCCTCCCCTGTGCTCTCCTTTCCTCTCTTCTCTGATGAGTTAGCTGATGAAAACTACTTTTGCACTTTGAACTCAGTTTGCAGGAATGAAAGTAAGCTGAGTACAAAGGTGGGAAATGGGAGGAGAAGAGAGAAGCTGGGATGTTTTAAAAGCCGCTGAAAAAGTGGGATGGCAGAGGATTAATCGGGACTCTCCCTGCCAAATCAAGACAGTTGGAGGGTATGTAAGCAACACCAGGATGGATTTCTCATCCCTATTTCTGTACAAAACCAAAAAGGGCTGGTTCCGTACAGCTCTCAGTTCTCTGTAGTGGGAAACTTGAGAATACAGAGATGAAGTTGTTGGCTTTGCTGAGAGCATTGTCAGTGACACTGAAGAGCCCGAACCCATTCTTCCCATAGCCTTGACACTCACCATTGTTCCCTCAGAAATATTTGTTGCCATGGTTTCTCTAAAAGGCAACACATTCCCCCCCCCAAACCCCCACTCCCCTCCCTCCACCCCCGGCTGGCTTAACCTTGTGGCAGCAACGATGACGCTCGTTTCCTTTGGAAAGGCCACTTCTCGTAGCTATGGAAACAATTAGCTTGTGCTTTATGTTCCCGCAGGGGTTATTGTAATAAGAAAGGCCACGATTAGTCCTCTCCGGGGTTGGGTGCTTCCCTCTGGATCCCCTGGCCAGCGCGCTTCTGTCCTGCGGGACAAATAAAAGGTTGTCCTTTTGTGTTTGGGAAGGTGGAAAGGGTGGAAAAGAGCTATTTGGTCCGCTCATCCCAATGAAAATACCCATTTTGCACCTATTGAGGCCAGCACTAGGGCGAAGTACGTCTCCCCTTGGAAATTATTTTGTGGGACTGGACGATGCAGCGCACTTCAGTGAGGCAAGAATCATTTGCGCCCTTGAGGAAGACACATGACTAAAAATATGTATATTTGAAAACCGCAGAGATGTGTACATTAGAAAGTTGCACCCAAAGGTGCATGAATGTTTACGTGGCAGTGGGAAAATAACAAGCCAGTACAGAGCCAGCATGGTGTAATGTTTTGAGTATTTGATTCCCCGCTCAGCCATGGAAACCCACTCGGTGACCTTGGGCATATCACACACTCTCAATCCCAGAAAACCGCATAAGTTCACCATAATTCCAAAATGACTTGAAGGCACATAACACCATCACAACAACAATGGGACAAGAATGCTGGTGGGATTGTGAAAAATTCACCAAAAGTGAGACTGCCCAGTTTTCACAACCCTAGACCCAAGGTAGGTGGACCAATCTGCAGTTGTCTCTGCTCCAGTCAAAGGTTCATTTATGAGTGATGAGTGAGGACTGGAGCAAGTGAAAATCAAAATCCACCACCTTCAACAGACAATATTTAATAGTTTTAACTGCAAATGAAGGACTAAGACTCAGCAGCTGAGCAAATGCATGCGCAAGGTCCCAGGTTCAATCCTTGGCATCTGTGGTAGGGCCAGACCAACCATTAGGCAGAATGAAATGATCTGGCTGAGGTCAAGATGACAACAATGACAACTCCCTGCCCATTGTCATCTGTTGGAAGACAGAACTTTGGGCCCCAACAGGCTGTAGCTCACAAACTACCCTGCTGCCCTCAGGTCTTGTAGAGAATGTTGACCTTAATAAATTGCAGATGTTTGTCCAGCAGTGGATGCAAAACTGCAGAATCAAACACAGTGATGCAACAAGGCAGTACAATAAATGAGCCTGTCCTGATTCCAGACATGGTAGCTGGATTGGAAGCTGGATCCACCACTTTGTTGCTGTTACTGCGTGCCTTCCAGTCGTTTCCAACTTACGGTGACCCTAAGATGAACCTATCATGGGGTTTCTGGGTTGACCATATGTGATGCACCCAAGATCAACCATTGGGTTTCCATGTCTGAGTAGCAATTGAATCCTGGTCTCCAAGGTTCTCTTCTACCAGCTGGCTCTCTTCCACCAGCTTAGTGAACCCATTCTTGATTTTGCCACCATTTCTCCTGCAGCTATTTCAAACTGAAGAGAAGTGAGGTAAGTGCTGCACCATATCTCTTCAGAGATTCAGCATTCGTAAAATGTCCATGCAAGTCAGAGCAGCTAAGGGACAACTCTTGAACAAATCAAGAGTGGATTTGCTGCCTTTGTCATAGTTAACACACCACCCTCTCCCTAGTCACAGCCCCACTCATGCAATGTTAAAAACCTCCATAATATTTCTGGGAGCAGGGAAGCAAGTCTGTGTACTTGAACAATAGTGAATCTGACTCTTCCAAGCAATAGCTTGATTCATCTGCTGCAGAGAAACTTGCAGTCTCTGCCCTCATGCTTATAGTCTAAAAGTCATGGTACATACAAGGGGAGAGGAATGCAAATTCTAGATATTTTGAGATATTCCCAAAATATCTCAGAAGCAAGAATCCAAGCTGCACCCTTTCCTCGTGTCCAACCTGTCATTGCCTCAACAGATCATGAAGTAGCACTTGAGCCATGTGATACTACTCCCACCCCATTTAGTTAGGCAATACCATCATAACCATAAAATTATCTAAAATGCTAGTTTTACCACAGAAGAAATGCAGTTATCTCTCCTTAAGTGATAATCACAATGTCATCTTACTACTTCATTATTTGGGAAAGAGATTAATTAAAAGTGACTAGATTTTTTAACTGGTGACTCCCTAGCTCTGCCCTTACATAGCCTCCTTGTTTTGGCATTTCCACACGAGTCTGTTAGAGCGCGATGATTCCACTTTCAACCTCCTAGGTAATCCTGGGGTTTGCAGTTTCGGGAGCGGCCAGCCGGCCCCTCCCGAAACTGGAAACCCCAGGATTCCCTAGGAGATTGAAAGTGGAATCATCGCGCTCTAACAGACTCATGCAGAAGTGGTGTTCGTCTTGATTTGTCAGGGACGGCCCCAATTCAGCCTCTGTTGATCCACTTTTTTAACTGCTTTTAAAATGTCCCAGTTTCTCTTTCCTCCTACCATTTTCTCCCTTTGTTCTCAGCTTAGCTCCATTGCTGCAAACTTGAATTCAATGTGCAAAATTACACTTATGTGGCTCTCTTTTATTGCTTCTCATGCTCTCTTTCATAGTATTTGTCACTGCTTTTAGACTGAGCTTGTATTTAACTTGTATTTCAACTGTCATCTGGCAGAACAGGGAGAATTACGACTAGATGTTGGCTCTGCTAAAAACCAAAAACAGTTCCATTAAGACTCCTCGTTTGTGTCAACTGTTCCCCTTCAAGGGATTTCGTATAAACATTTTGTACTTTTAAGAACTAGTGCATGCGTTTGCTATTCTCCCTCTTCCGTCTTCCATTTTTTTAAAAAAAATGTAAGCCTAAAGGCAGGGCCTGTTGTTACTGATCTCATACTAGCCACTTTGGGAACCTTTCTGGATGAAAAGCCTTTTTCAAAACCCTACCCTCCCATAAAATAACATTATTCTCGCTGAAAATTGCCTTGGGGGCCTTCTAGGGTGAAAGATGGGATATCAGTGATTTTAAGCGATCAGTCAATCAAGACTGCAGCAGAAATGGTATGTTCTCATTACTCAGACAGAGTGCTCTGCAGTTGTTTGCCAAAAAATGTTGTATTATCCAATCAACCACAGGTAGCTGAACTGCCAGAGCTTTCTTCTCTGCCAGCCTACATTTGGTGGTTCAGTGTGCTCTGCTGTGTTAGGCTGCAGATGCTCGCCTAATGAGGAGCTGAAATGGTGCCATTTTGGCCTGATGTAGTGCATTTCGGTAGTTTTAGATTTTGGGTACAATAATCTTATGGGGAGGTTGCTCTTTAGATCAGGGATAAATAATTATACCTGAAGCTGAGCTTCTGTTCCCATTAGCCCTGGTACACAGTATAACCAAAAGTTAGAAATAACGGAGGCTGCACTCTGTAACCCCTGAAAAGCCACAAACTGCCCACCCTTGCTTTTAGGTGCTACTCACTACCTTTACCAAGCCTCTGTGAAATCCAACAATCTTTTTTTTTTTTTAAACCTAACACAGATATGGGCAATTGCAGCAAGGCAAAATTTTCATACCTGCAGAGGACCACAGAAATACTATTTTCTTAACAAGAGAAGGCTGTTTTCTATACAGAGAATGCTGTTTTCTTGCAGAATGACCATGTGCGAATTTTGTGCAGAATGTGTCCTAAATTGCAAGTAGGCTTCAAAATCTGTATGGTTTTTCAAGACTTTCTTATAGTGGGAAGAAAATTCCAAAATTACTTGTTGCTTCCTCCTCTGAGAAGAAACTTTGTGAAGATTTCCATCCCTCATGAGCTTCTCTCTCATTAAGCTATAATCACACTGTCATGTTGTTACTGCTTCATTATGGGAGGAATTACAACCAGTTTTTGTTTTGTTTTTGTGATTGGTGACTCCCAAACTCTGCCCTTGCCTTTAGAACCACTCCTAAGAGTTTTGATCAAAATGCTGCAGACAATTCAGTATAGAGAAAAAGAACCCCTCTCTCCCGGCTCTGTCTCTAAAAGATGCAAGAGCCAAACCATCAGATACACTCAGAAAGCAAGCAAGACGGCAAAAAAGCCATGTAAGAGAGTGAGCACCCCATGCTTCCAACAGCAATTCAGAAAGTCAGACTGGTGCGAAGATGTAATTGCACCTGGAACTGGAAGACAAGGAGAAAGAGTTGGGGGAGAGGAGAGAGAGAGAGATTGGAGACCAGTGCCATAGCAACTGTGCTTGTCATGTAATGGAGTCCCTTTGCATTTGGGCTCTTTGGCAGTGGCCGTCCTTATTTACGCAATCATAAATAATTCAATTTTTTTTTTTCATTCACATACACAAATGCTGCAGGCCTGGCCTCCAAGCAGATTCAGGATCCATCTGTTTGGAGCAAAAGGAGTTTAGAGAGGAAGGAGGTGGCAAAGGCCAGGTGCAGAGTGATAACAAAGTCAAATATTTGCTTAGCATCATGAAGGTGATACCAGATGGTCAGGTTGGTTAAGGAGGGCAGGGAAATGGAAATAGGGAAGCTTACGGACAGGTGAAAGGATGTTCATGCCCTCCAATGTTCTCAAATGAAACCCAGACACATCTGGCAAAATCGGATTGTGGTCAAGATGGCAAAACTGATTAATATGAAGAAATAACACAAACTAGGAGAGGCTGCAGCAGGTTGCCTTTGCCTCAGCTACTGGAAAGGGCAAAAGTTTTCCTCTCTCCTGTCCTTTCTCTATGCTGAGTCAACTGAGTACAAACTACTTTTGCACTTTGAACTCAATTTGCAGCAACTGAAGTAAGCTGATAACAAAGGGGGGAGGGAGTGGGAGAAGAAGAAAGAAACTGGAACATTTTAAAAGCAGCTGAAAAAATAGGACAACAGAGGATTAATAAATACTGTCCCTACTAAACTGAGACAATTAGAAGGTATGGACACATTAACCTTAAAATAGTTTGATTCTTCTTAAATACTCTCAATTTTTTCTGTGACACAGAGTTGCAGTGTTTGATTAAGAATGACTAGGAAAGGGACTGAACAATAAAATAGCAGAGCACCATAATGTCATTATTTTAGAAAGAAAAAAATATGGCACAGCCATATTTAGAATACCATTTAGTAGAGTTCAAGTCATTCTTTCTCAAAAAAGATATGTATTTGTTTATATCACATGTTCCCCTCAGAGTTGGAATCCCAAGACAACTTCTAACATGGTTTGAAGACAAGTCAAACAAAGACACATTAAGTTATATTATTCAAAAACAATTATAAAGTATTATTTTATAATGTTTTATAATATTCGACTATGATTTAATAATATCAAATTAACAAATCTGTACGCCACTGATAATATGAAATTATATGAAATTATAAGTATTCTAATTTTAGCAGATTAAAACCACAATGGAATTAAAAATTCTGAAAGCACATCAATTAAAATTAAAAATTAAAACTACAGCCCTCACTAATTCTATATCTTATCTGTCACAGATAGGTATAACAAGAAAAGCTGGAGAAAGCGTAGGAATAGACACTGCAGTTGCAGTAGAAAATTAAGTACATTCTGTTCAGGGAAAAATCTAAAGGAGTGGTTTCTCAATTCAGCCTTTGGTCCACCAGATCTTTTTGGCTTCCTCTCCCGGATGTTCCAGACAATATGGCCAGTGCTTGGGAATTCTGGGATTTGGAGTCGAAAACATCTGGTGGACCAAAGGTTGAGAACCATTGATTTAAAGCGTAGACAAGGAATCTTTGGTCTCCCAGATGTGGTTACCATTCTCACAGTCCCTCATGAAAGCTGGCTTCAGCTTCTGGAAGCTGAGATCTAAAATATCCTGAGCGCCAAATGTTCCCATCCAAGTAATAATCCAGGCTGACCCTACTTAGCTTCCAAAACCAGGCAGGCTCTGGTGCTTTTAGGGTATTCAGGCAGGGGAACATTAATAGGATTTTAAAATACATTGATTGCAATGACCCCTACTTCCCACTCTCCCTGCCCCTTTTTATAACAAAGTTCAGTGGTCAGTCAAGGTTGAAGCTGTCTGCAGTTTGCAGCTCATACAAATAAAGCCGGTAGGGTATTGTTGCTTGAGTGTTGGACTATGATTCTGGAGACCATCGTTCAAATCTCCCCTCAGCCACTGGGTGACCTTGGGCAAGTCACTCTCTCTCAGCCCTAGATGAAGGCAAAGCTAAGCACCCCTCTGGACAAATCTTGCCAAGAAAACCCCATGATGAGGTCACCTTAGGATTGCCACAAATCTGAAACAACAAGAAGACCCACAGCAACAAAAGCAAAGATCTATTCTCAGATAGCCTGGCTCCCATCCAACACCATCATAGAATCAAAGAATTGGAAGAGACCACAGGGGCCATCGAGCCCAACCCCCTACCATGCAGGAACACACATCAAAGCATTCCCAACAGATGCCCATCCAGCTCCTGCTTAAAAACCTCCAAAGAAGAAGACTCCACCACACTCCAAGGCAGCATATTCCACTGCCGGACAGCCCTGACTGTCAGGAAGTTTTCCTTAGTTCAAGTGGAATGTCCTTTCCTGCAGCTTGAATCCATTGCTCCTTGTCCAATCTCTGGAGCAGTAGAAAACAAGCCTGCTCCTCCTCGACATGACATCCCTTCAAATATTTACACATGGCTATCATGTCCCCTCTTAATCTTCTCCTCCGCATACTAAACATACCCAGCTCCCTAAGCCACTCCTCATAGGGCATGGCTTCCAGACCCTTCACCATTTTGGTCGCCTTCCTCTGGACACGCTCCAACTTGTTGGGACACAATCCAAACACTGGAACATCCTGAGGGCTGGCAAGACATATTTAGGAATAGAGATCCAGTCTGTCCAATGCTTCTGTGCTTCCCAAAACTGGTTGTAGACCAGAGATGGCGATGTTCAAATGAAACTGAAGTTCAAGCAGAAGATCACCAAAACAATGCTGCATGGCATGCCAATGACTATGCAATGCCAATTTAAAAACAACCAAAACTCATGTAAGGGAGCCAGAAAATATGTCTATATCTGGATAGACAGATAGATGTTGATAGATAGATGGATGGATATATGAATATATTCCAGAATCCTAGGTTTGTTTCTTAGTAACATTTCTTGGACCCAGCTTCAACCCAGACCACCTTAAGAACCAGCCACCAGACTGGACAAAGAAGTCCATACAGCTGGCAATCATGATGTTTCCACCTCCTTCATCCATCAGTGAGTGAGGCTGCAGCAAGAAATTGTAAGAAGGATCCTACTTCTGATGCTCCCAGTCCCACTTGCCAATGGTAGTGAATACAGAGCAGTTACGGATACGTAACTTATGCGTTATGAATCTGTAACTGTAGTACCAAGTCCCTGCCTTCTATAAGAAACCATTGCCAAAACTTTTGGGCACATAACTATGATGAGAACAGTTTTACTTCAAGATGTTTTCCTGTATGCTTTCTGAATAATTGAGATTGAATTGGAGGTGGGGTGTCAGTCCCTGCAGAAAGCCATTTCCAATGGCTGAGCCAATCATCAGAGATGATGTGGACCACAGTTCTATAATACCTGGAGGAACACAGGTTCTCCACCTCTGAAGCAGAGTATCAAATGGGGTTTATATGCATCCCTGTTGTGGAATTTGCACCAAAGACCTTTTGTTATCTCAGCCGCCTGCTTTGCCCTCCCCAATCCATGTACAGAAACTGAATGGACTGGTCACTAAACCTTACTTAAACACTGATGATAGAATAGGTTCTCCATAACAGCTGAGGTGAGCAACAGGCTACACCTATAACCCTGTCATCCAAGAGAAGGCAAAGGGTCTCAGGAAGAATGGGGAGGAACCACTGCTGTCCCCCATAATCTGCTGCCTGAGGCAGTCACCTTGAGGAAAACCTCCTTTCTTATGGCCCCATCTTCATCTTGCCTTTACCAGGCTATAAAACTGTTTTGTCCTTCCTGATTTCCAAACACCACTCCTTCTTTCCTTCCTGTTTTGTTTTGTTTAGGATTGCCCTGGTCTGATTTCATTAGATAGTTTTCATACGTGTAACTGTTCTTGCACTCACATATCAGTGGCTGAGTGGCAATTCAAAAAAATTTTAAACAAATAAACCATGCCATTAGTACTCTACATTCACCATCAACCCTCACGGATTTTTCTATTCTGGTCCTAATTTTTTTGTTTTTGTAATAAACAGGGTTTTTTAAAAGGGATGTCAAAATAATAATTGTCATGGCCTCATCATTCCTTCCAATTCTGATGGAAGGCATGAGTTGTTTCTACAATAGTCCCCATCCCAATATACATATATACATACACACACACACACAACACACACACATATACGGATACAGATACACCCAAGAGGGAGGTCAGCATGTCAGGGAATATCAAATTTGCATTTTTTAAAATATATATAAAATGGGAAGGTCAACCTAAATACAAGAGATGAGGAGAGAGAATTAAAACAGTCCAGTAAGGGCTGAGACCACAACCTTCTTAGTATCTTATACCGACATAAGACTTTATTACAAAAGTGAAAGGCACTCTTTGTAGCAGTGCACCTTAGCATCAGAGGGACAGAAGAGAAACCCGGCTCTGTCCCTGAGAAAGCTGTCCTGTCAGTTCCCGAGCAGGTTGGGAAACGGCAGAGATGCTTTCCTTCTTATCAGAGACAACTGCCAGTGTTCTCTCTTCCCCCCTGTCTTGGTGCCACAGTGCCCACAGCTATTCCACTTTTGCTGCTGCGCTGCTGCTTACACAACTGCTGCCCCCTACTCTTGTGTAGTTATGTTGGCCAACAGGATCTCAGCTCAAGTATGGCCCAGGACTCTTACCTAGCTGTTGGAGAAGGGCAGAAACTGGGTGGAACGTAGAATGGAATGGTGTGCCCTGGAGGATGATTCTGCTGGTCGGAACAAGGAGCACTCTCTGCTGCAACATTTTGTTGCAGATCTCATCCTCCCCACTCATGATCCTGCATATAATTCTACTTTGACTACCTAAGGTACAGGGGGGACTGGCTCTCTTTCTGATACATCAAAACAAGTGATGGCAAACTTTTCCCTTCAAGACGTCTCTATGCCAGAAAAGGTACCAGAGGGACCCTCTTGTTCCTGCATGTATTTGCTTACACATTTAGCTTATTTATGGATGTCATCATCTGCATCTCACACTTTCATTAATGACGAAGATGTCTAGAATGAACAGGGACTTCTGTGAACGGGCGGTAGCTCAGTGAATAGAGTACATACCGGTCCTGTGTTCAGTCCCCAGGTAGGACTTGAAAAATACTTGACAGTCACTGCCTTTCACTGAGGCAGAGGGGCTGTTGCTTTCTATATTTCTCATATTGCTATCACAAAATCATAAGGTATGTTATACTGCATTAAATCAAAGAGTGACTAGGGGCTCTTTATCACTACATGTTTCTAGTACTACGATTCTGCTTTAACTACCACGGCTGCATCCTGTCAAAACTTGAGGCTCGCTAAGACACTAGAGCTCTCTGATGGAGAATTCTAAATAACGACCACTGGAATTCTAAACACCCCTCCCTGAACTGCAAATCCCAAGGTACCACAGGATGAAACAATGGCAGTTCAAGCGGGCTCTTGGTGCCAGCATTGTGTAGTGTGAAAGAGCCCCTTGCTCCAGGGCTCTGCTCACAACAATTGATCACTGTTGTAGTGGCTGCTGTACACACTGTATTGTTGTACATCCTCCCAAAACTTGTTTATTAATTTTAATTATGTATCTGTAAGGCCCTACGGGACTAAAATTACTAGAAAGGCAAGCTTCAGGGGTTTGAAATGAGTAAATTCTGAACCTCTCTTTCTATGCAGGAGCTACAGTGCTTAAAAGTTGGCAGAGTTCCTTACAATATTTGCAGGGAGAGATGGCTACCGCTTTTCCCCCTCCGGTTGCTTCCAGGGGCCCCTAGCCATTTGGAGGCCGACGACTGCTGCGGCACTGTAATCTTGTAATCTTTCACTACCAGAAAGCGGCGAAGCAACAGAAGCCCCCTCCTCTTCCCTGTCCCCCTCCTCAATCTGCTGCCGTTGTCAGGAAATAATGAAACTGACAAACAGACACATTGCAGAACACCCATCATTAGTATAATTAGCAGCCGCTGCGCTGGGTGCTCTGTTAGAGAGGGAGGGGAGAACTGAGCAGAAAACAAACAAATAATCCAGGCAAGTTAATGTGTGTGTGTGTGTGTGTGTGTGTGTGTGTGTCTCCAGGTTGCTTGTCACCTTATGGTGACCCCATCAATCTAACGGGGTTTCTTAGACAAGGAGTCCTCTGAGGTGGTTTTTCCAGTTCCCTTCTCTGAAATAGAGCCTACGGTCCCTGGTACCTGTTGGTGGTCTCCCATCCGAGTAATAATCCAGGCTGACCCTGCTTAGTTCCAAGATCAAGCAGACTCTGGTGCCTTTAGGGTATATGGGAAGGGGAATGTTAATAGGATATTAACATATTTTTATTTATTACTAGCGAATCTACCCGGCGCTGCCCAGGATTTTATTTTCTCATAGGTAATGCTTGTCAGCAAGATTTGAGATCCTGTGTCTCTAATCCCACAAACTGTCTTGTTCAGTACCTGTAACTTTTCCCCATATTCCCCAATCTAATCTGTATTCAGTTATTTACATACACAGTTTTGGTTCCTGAGGGAATATAGCTAGAAATGGCTAGGGGCCCTCTTGCTGCTAGGCCTCATCTCCATAGCAACTGGCTTATTCAGGACAGATACAGTTGACTGAGAACCCTCTGGCTGAGAATTCTAAAGGCCACTTCCCAAACTGCAAACCCCAGGATTCCACAGAATATTCTTAGCCAGCCAATCATATGAGGGCTTCACCTGACACAAACAAATTTTGACTTTTATACATTAGATTTAATTTATTGACGTGTTTATATCCCTCCTATAGTCTAAGATCTCAGGGCAGCTTACAATAAAATCAATTTAAACCAATAAACAGTAACAATAGTTTCAAAAGATTAATAATGTATTAAATAGTTTATCAACTAAAACCAGATGATTTAATGTCAAATAGTGCAATCATAAGACATGTGCATCTTGTATAAAATCAGTTAAGTCCAAAGGCTTCAATAAAAAGCCAAGTACATATGTTGTATGTTAGGTGTTCTTAATCTGGGTTTTTAATCTGGATGGGTTTTAAGAAACACATGAACTGGCTACAAAAGGAGGACCCCCCCCACTTTCCTTCCCAATATTTTCATTTTTTCCTGCCATGGTGAATTTCAAGGTAAAAATCTAGGCTGAGGTCCTGCATTGGGGGAATACGTGTCTCAACTAGGGATGTCTCAATGCTACCCCTCCAACCCATCCTGTAAGTCACATAGCCCCCTCTCCATCAACATAGCCATTTCCAGGTCGGAGAGTGAGGGGATGTGTGATCATGCATCCAGCTATTTCTCTTTAGCTAGCCATGCTGCAAAAGGTGATATCAGGGCCCTCCATGGGACTCTGGAATATCCTTGCAGATTACGTCTTTGGAGTGCCTCCCAGCAGAAGAAAATAGCCTGGTATCTCACTGTTGACCCCCCCGCCAACAACCCAGAAATTGCCATGTCTGGATGGCTATATGATTTACAAGGGTTGCGTGGGGGGCTTTTGACACTGCATTGTTGGAGCAGAATTCCAACCTACACAATGGCCAAAAAAATAAGTTGCAATGTTGTAAGGCAGATTTACAACATTGGAACTTTCTGCCAGTTCTGTTCATGTATTCAACGTAACTGTTCTTGTTGTTCCAGATTAGCATACATTAGAGAGAACCAATGGCCAATCGACTACATGCAAAATATTGTCTGTATAAGTGAGCATATACGGCAGGTCCAAGTTTTACTCTCCAGTTCTCCCTCCAGTAAGGAGTTCAGCACATGAACACGGAAGACATGAAGGCTGTGGATGATCTCAAGACAGTCAACCACCCTGAGATCTTTTCATCTATCAGCAAGAGCAAAAAGGAACAGCACATTTTCCCCATTTCAGTCTTGGCTTTTGCTGTGTTGGGAAAAAATGCTGTAGTTCATGTTCCAGGTAATCTATGTTTCTTGTTTTAATTTATATCGTGAGCCACTTTGAGTCCCATTCAGTAGAAACGTGAAATACAAATTAAATAAATAGTTTATGCAAAATACAATGTTTTGTGCATCAAAAGTAAAGTCAGCAGTTACAGTGTTGCAAGCTAGACGGAACAATATCCTAGCTGCTAGAGATTCATGTTTGTAATTATGAATGACTCCAAAATCCTGCTTTCGCAGCCTGGCAATGCCTTGACTGAAGCATTGCTGGCACTCTGGATATTGGACTGCTGGGAAGCTGCCTCCACAAAGCTCCCCCAGTTGTTGGGTGCCTTGGGAGAAGCAGTTGTGGCAGGACTGCAGGCAGTTTCTCCAGCTGCCTGTTCTCAAAACGCCCCATGATTGGGAGAGTTTGGTGCACATATTTCCCAGGGTCGAATCTCCAGCACCTCAAAACACTTTGGTTGTTGCACAGCCAGGCTGTGGCAAAAGGTTTTGGGAGGGTGGGTGTTGGAAAATTCCAGCATTCCAGCATTGGAAAATTCCAGCATTCTCCACCCCTCCCCTGCATTTTAGGGCAAGAGGAACTTAGGCAGCATAGGGGTTTTTTTTCCCCTTGCATGCCAAAACCTTCTGCTTTCTCACCTAAAAAACTCACAATTTGCTCCTGTTTCATGTACATGCATGGTCACAAATACCTTTCGCATCCAGATAACCAGACCATGTGACCCAGAAAATTTCCTAGGGTCATCAGCCTTATAAAACGCCCCACTCTCAGACTTCCTCTCTTCTCCATTTTTGCTTCTTCCTTCTCTCCAACTATGGTCTGCAACTCCATCAGGAAGATGGTGAGTTAAAAACAAAGCTACTATCTTAATCTAATCTATTTATTAGATAGTTAGGATGTAGGTTCCCCAATATGTATGTAAATGCAAAAGCCGTTTATAAACTTTTTCTAAGTTTAACCTGAAACTGCCTCCCTTGTTTTATTATCTCAAGTCAGTTTCAGTTCAGGGAAGCAACACAGAGATTGGGCATGTTTTCTCTGCTACTCTGCTAAAAGAAGGCTGATTCCTAACAGTTTTAGCTTTCATAGAATTTCCAAAAAGGGCTAACACCCTGGAAACTCTAATTCCCAACAGGGGGAAGAAATGTCAGTAGTCACTACGATGATAGAGCTGCATCATCATGGTTGCAATGACAGTGCAGAATCTCAGCCAGTGCTTTCACACAAATGAACATTTCACCAAAAAAAAAAAATCCAAATGGAAAATAATTGTTGAAAAATGCTCCCAAATCCTCTTGTAATCTTGACTATAGGGTAGAAAATATTTCAAATATTTAATTTTTGTGTGGGAGAGCCAAATAGTTAAAGATTTAAATCTCTGTGGTCTACCTGGAAACATACACATCACAAAATAGATCCAGGAAGCCTAACGTCTTTCTGTTGCAGCCAGTGTATGTACATAGGTTGAATCATGCACCTTTTTAGCCATACAACCATTTCCGTGTAGAAATATTCCTTCCTACTGACACGATATTGAGACCATCTTTGTTCCTATAGAGTGGCAATGTGTGCAGTGAAGATAGCTTTCTTCTCTGCACATATTGCCTCTGCGATTTCACAGCCAGCTAAGCTATTCAGGGTGGTGAGAGGTCTAATCCAGACACCCTCCCCCTGAACCCAATCTTAGAGCCTTCAGTAACTCGCTGTGATGCCTTTAATGACTATGTTGCAGATAAAATCTCTTGCATAAGAGCAACTAAGATGCCATCCTTGGAGCAGAAGTCAATACTGAGGTGTCCAGCAACTCTGTTAGTGTGATTATACTGGATCAGTTTCAATTGGTGAGTTCTGCTGATGTGGACAGGCTGCTGGGGCAAGTAAAGAAGGCAACTGGTTTTCTCGATCCCTGTCCATCTTGGCTGGTTGTCCAGGGAGGAGATGCTATTAATCTTCAAATACAACATATTATTAATTCATCTCTTAGGAATAGGAACTTTCCATCTTGTTTAAAAGAGGCAGTGGTTAGACCACTTTTGAAAAAGCCCTCCCTGGACCCCTTGGTCTAGGGGACTGATAAGTATCTAACCTTCCATTGAGGAGATCGAGAAATCAGTTGCCTTCCAACTCCAGGTGGTCTTGGATGACACATGCTTCCTTGACCCATTTCAAACTGGCTTCAGAGAAGGATATGGATTTCAGACTGCTATGGTCACCTTAGTGGATTATCTTTGTCTTAGCATCAATGGTGGGAGTCTGCTCCTGTTGGTGCTTTTAGACCTCTCATTGCATTTGATATTATCAACCATGATATCCTTCTGGAACACCTGGGGGTGCTGGGAATCGGAGGCACTATGTTGCAGTGGTTCTGGTCTTACCTCTGAGGCAGGTTCCAGATGGTGGTGCTTAGGAATAGCTGTTCCTCAAAAAAAGGAGCTGCTAAATGGCATACCACAAGGTGCCACTGTATCCCCATTGGCAGATCATCTGGAGTCATGGGGTGGAGTGCTATCAGTATACTGATGACACCCAAATATATTTCTCCATGTCTTCAAAAACAGTCTTAGCTGAGGATAGTATGTCTCCTCTGAATGAATGCTTGGAGGAGGTAATGAGCTGGATGAAGAAAATTGAAACTGAATCCAGATAAGACAGAGGTGCTTACTATTAAGGGTCTCAATCTAGGGTTGGGTGTCAACCAGTTCTGGACAGGGTCACACTCCCCCTGAAAGCCTGTGTTCGCAGCTTGGGAGTGCTTCTGGATCCATCTCCCCAAATGTCAACTCAGATAGATGCAACAGTCAGGAGTGCTTACTATCAGCTTCAGATGCTACGCCAACTGTGCCCCTTCCTAGAATCAGAAGACCTAAAGATGGTAGTGCATGTGTTTGCAACCCCAAGGATGAACTTGTGCGATGTGCTGTACATGGGGCTACCTTCGTACTAAGTTTGGAAACTCGAACTGGTCCAAAATATGGCAGCCAGTAGATTGGTTACAGGTATATCGAGAAGTGAGCATATCACAGCAATATTAAAACCTCTCCAACGGCTGTCAGTTACTTTCAAGGCAAAGCACAAAATGTTGGTTATTACCTTTAAAGCCCTACATGGTTTGGGTCCAAGTTACATATAGGATTGCATCCTTCCATACAATCCGCCCCACTCAGGTCCTCTGGGGCCATTTACTTAAACCACCCAGGACTAGAATGACAACAGTCACCCAGAGGAACTTTTGATCGCCAGCCCTTAGATTGGGGAATGACTTGCCAGAAGAGATTTGACATCAAAACACGCACTCTGAATTTTAAAAAGTACCAAAGACCTGTTTGTCCCAGAAGGCCTATCCAAGTCAATTTTTAACTATGAATTTTAAATTAGTGCATTTTACATGGTTTTGTGTTCTTAGCTGTTTTTTAATTTATGATATACCCTGCCACAAGCCATGGGGAGAGGCAAGTAAGAAATAAATCACTGTCACCATCTATTATTATTAATTATTATTATTATTATTATTCATTTCCTGTTGATGTTAACTAGATGAAGCAATGTCTGATGAAGCCTTAAACCAAAGGTGGGCTGCTAAGCAGGAGAGTATTTCTCCCCATGCCTCTCTCTACAGAGTATTCCATTGCTCCTGCTATGGCTGCAAATGTGCAATGTCACTTCTGCTTTTCAGTTTTAGCAGGAAATGCTTGTTTTCTTGTTTTTTTTCTGCTGTTTGCATTGGGGGGGGGGCCCAAGCTGCCATATTTTTGTATTGGATTTTTTCTTATGGCAGATTTTGGTTGTAAAATCAGCCAAGATTTTTTGTTTAAAAAATTGTGTAGCGTTGAAAAGCCACACTTTCTCATCCCTGCTCTAAAGTAATTCAAAAAGAAGTCCTGAATCATTACCATCATCACCACCATCTATAGCAGGGTTCCTCAACTGGGATTTCGCACAACACTAGAGTCCTGTGAGAAGTTGCTAGAGGTTCCATGAGCAATCAAGAAAATTTTCTTTAAAAATCTGCGGATATACGATTTTTTTATGCAGAGCTTCCCTGACACCTGAAAATTATTTCAAGGGTTGTTCCAGGGTAAAAAGGCTGAGAAAGGCTGATCTATAGTATGTTTTCAAAGAGACCAGTTTGCTGTCATAGGGCTAGGATTAGAGAAGTCAAGTTCAAATCCACATTCAACCTGGGATTTATTTTTGTTACATCTGTGTCCCAACTTTTCTTCAACAAACGAACATAGAAGGACGCCTTCCTATTTTTCTCCTCCCGAGAACCTTGTGAGGTCGATTTAGGCTGAACGATGGCAACTTATCCTAGATAAATCAGCAAGCTTCATAAATGAAAGGGGACTTGAATTTCCACACTAGACTGTTATAGCGCTGTGATTCCACTTGCAACATCCTATGGAATCCTGGCTGGCCCCTCCCGAAACTGCAAACCCCAGGATTCCATAGGATGTTGCAAGTGGAATCACAGCGCTATAACAGTCCAGTGCGGAAATAGAGCCAGATTGCCTCTGTCCCAGCCCAACTTGAACTTGAACTAGTCTCACATTCTAACCACTACACTCTGCTGGCTCTCAAACCTTTTTCTGAGAGATCTTGGGCCAGTCTCTAATCTCTCAGCCTAACCAACCTCATAAGATTATTGATGGGATGAAAACAGAGAGAAGAGGAACCATGTATGAAGCTTTAATCTCCTCACAGGACAAGTGCAGTAAAAAAAAAAAAATACCCAAATGCTCAAAACTCTTTACTTACCTTGTTTTCTTGCAACCGTTGCAGAAGCCCCATGGAGTAGCTGAGAGGGAGAGAGCGTGGCCTGCCTACAGCCAGTTAGTAAGCCCATGGCAGAGTTTAGACTTAAACCTGCCATTCCCTGATCAATACCTCCTAACCACTACACTAGAGCAGCTTTACAGCATACATTCAAATAAGGACCATCACCCAAGAAATTAAAGTGAAAAATGCTTTAATTCTTCTGCTCTTGGGTCTGATCCCGCCGCTGACTCCCTGCTCTTCTCATCGGTTTTATTGTTTCAACCAAATAGGTCATCACAGCTGGCCCGTGACATTTTGCTGTCAGAGGCAAAGCAGCAAATGTCATCCCCTATCCACCTAAGGAGAGGTACAGAGCACTGAAAACCACCCAAGTTATTTTGATACAGGAGGCTGAAAATCCCACAAAATCCCTTTGCCATTCCCTGGGAGTAAAAATTACAATCAAATAAATATTTTGCGGCCCGTTCACAAGCCCCCAGGTCTGGTGGGTGAGGTGGCACTGTCGCTCTGCTTTGCAGGGGAGCCAGCCGTGGGAGTCATTGCAAAGTTCACAAAATAATTGTCAAATAAAACTGTTCATAATAAGCCTTCTGAAAACATACGACATACAGGGTGGGAAAAACCATGAAAGGCAGGTTTAGACTGATCTTTACAACTCCCAGAAAATCTCTCAGAGCAGTTCATGTTTAGCTGTTGAATGACAATGGCAAACATCGGGGAGTCTATCCGTGTACATAACATGATCAGATTGGACATGTGTACCATGACCCGTTTGTAGATTTTGGCTTGGTCATCTGTACTGATCCCCTTACTGCTTATCGGATTCAAAATACATTTCTTCCTTGTCTCAAAATAAATAACAGCATAATCAATCAATAGAGGTCTTGCTACATGTGTTCCAGAGATGAAAGAGGGATATTCTTCTCAATTATTTTTTAAAAATATAATTCCATGTGAGAAAGCCATGCTTTGAATCTAACAGTGTATCCCTGCACATGTCTACTCAAAAACAAGTGTCATTGAATTCAATGTGATTTACTTCCGAGTAATAGATTGATATCGGATTTCAAACCTAAGTGTGCCAAATGCCTTGTGTAAATGGAAAAGCTATTCGACTGTGAAAATGGTTCCCTAAAGCATGAACAACTTTTACAAGCAGGAAAAATATGGGCAAAATAATGCATTATGAATGGATTTCAAATCTTCCTGCACATAGATTGTGAACCATATCATGCTCTTAATATATTTCCTGACTTCATACAACCTACTAGCCCTCAACCTGGGGAATTAAATCAAACGTGGACATTGTACTTTCACAGATGGCAGCCTATTGGCCCAGGATTGCAGTTTTAATTGTCCTAGTCTGTTTGTACGCACTGAGGAAGGGAAAAATCCATGCATACTTCCATTTGAAATAATGTAGTAATAATAAAAGGGTCAGCCCTGGTTAGTACTTGGATGGGAGATTGCTGTAGGCAATATTTCAAAGGAAGGAACTGATTAAACTACCTCTGAGTTTTTGTTGCCTGAGAAAAGCTCATGAATTTCATGAAGTCTCTGTAAATGTGTAGGCAGCTTAAAGGCACAGACAATACCAGGAAATTGTCTTAAGAATGCTTTGTTTTCCATTATTCTTTTTCTGTCTCAGTCATTTCACTTTCTGAGCTTCCTTGTATCTTGTCTTCCTTTGAACTTTTTAATTGCTCGCTTGATCTCACTCACTTCAAACTTCCTTCCCTCTCTCGCCTTTGCTTTCTTCTTTCCCTTGTCCATATGTTTAACCTTCTTCTTTTATCCACCTCCCAGATGACCTCAAGCAGGTTTACATTTCTCTACCTCAAAGGAACTCTTGGCTGACTCTCTGTGCTTTTTATTGACCATCTTCTCTCCCCCTGTTTCTTTTACAATGGTTTATTCCAGTCATACAGCAAATATCCTTCGTTTTCAATTAAACAAAAGAGAAGATCACACATTTACGGCAGCGTGTGGATACGTTCCCTAAGTTCTCAAATACAGCAATAGATTTCCAAACAGTGAGCACAGGACTACCAAAGAAGCAGAAGAAGGTAAGAAACAGTAACCGACATGTTTAATATACTCTGCAATTAAAACAAATTCAGAAAATGGAGAAGAAAATGCACTAACCTGATCTTAAAAAACAAACGAACAAACCAAAAACAGCCAGCAACAAGTGAAATAGAAAAACAGCGTGGTGGTGATCATCAACAAAATTTTGGTATCATGCAAAAGAGGACTGTGGGATAATGAACAATTAGATTTTGCTGTGTGCTGTCAGGTTGTTTCTGATTTATGGCTACCCTAAAGACTGAACCTATCACGGGGTTTTCTTGGCAAGATTCATTGGGGGGGGGGGGTTGCCACTCTGAGGCTGAAAGAGTGCAACTTGTCCAAGGTCCCCCAGTGGGTTTTCACAGATTAGCAGGGATTCAACCCCTTGTCTCCCAGCGTCTTAAACCAAAGCAAAAACCACTGCATCATGTCGCCTCTGTCATAAGAAGAATCCATTGATCCTTTTGAAATAACACCCCCAGTAGAATGTGCTGTTTTTTTACTACAAGATGTCTGCATAACCTATTAGGCCCTTTCAACAGAGGACAAATGTATTGTGATGCTAGAACTGTAACCAATTTGCCATGATTAAAAGATAGATAGCTAGATAGCTAGATAGCTAGATAGCTAGATAGCTAGATAGATAGCGAGCGTTGTTATATGGTAATAAATGCGAGCAAGAATAATATATACAACAATGTTAAGGCTTTCAACCAAAACCAATTTTTGATGCTTGTCAAGATTGTAGAGATGGAAAGGAATTCAAATAAAACTAGTAAAATTACTTGTAGTAGGAAGTAGTAGTAGTAGTAGAAGTAGTTGTAAGCAGTGAGAGAGTGCTTCATTTACAAAACAAATGAGTAGGATGGAAAATAATGACAGTGACTGTAATACATTGAGATCTGTGGTCACATCTCTCGCATTACAAACACTGTATGAATCAAGTGGGGAAGATGTCAGTTTGAAGCAGCCTGGCAGGAAATTCTATTCTCTGCTTTCTTTCTGAATTTCTTCTACTTGTTTCACACATTATAGAGAATGAGATAGTAGGCAAAAGGGTGCAATAATGGCACAAATCGGATTGCAGGTGGGCAAGTTGTCGTATATCTGAATTCTCCCAAATAGAATTGGGAAACTTGCTGGCTGTAGATGGATACATGGTGAGACTACAGACTGTGGAGACCAGGCTTCAATTCCCTGCTCATCCATGGAAACCCACTAGGTGACCTTGGGCACATCACACATACTCAGCCCCCCAAAAACCCTGTGAGAGGTTTTCCTTAGAGTGCCATAAGTCACAAATGACTTGAAGGCACACAATAACAAAGATGAATGCATTGTAAGAAAATTTTATCATGTCCCTTTCCTTGATAATTTAGTTGGCTGGATTAGAGAGTCTGAGTCAAAACTGGTATTTAATTTTTCCCTGATCCTTTCACATCCCTTGCAAACAGAAGAACTCAAATACTACATTTAGTTAATGGATCAGAAGATGACTTCTGTGTTGGGTCATGGGAAAAACAAGTGGAGTGAATACTTCGGAAACCTTAGCTTTGTAAAACAGAAGAGAATGGTAATATTACACTGGGACAGGAGGATATCTGACCCAACAGAACATAATGCATGACACGGCTTGTTTCATCTTCTCATAATGCCCAGAGCTGATTTGGGGAGTTTTGTAGAAAAAGACACAACCCTAAATAGCTTTGTCCTAATCATTTCTCTCCCCCGAATGAGCTGAGAACATGGTCTTCTGGTAGATGATGTGGCAACCTTGCTGCACCTATGTACAGCTATGTCTGGTCAGTGTAGGAAAGGCATATTGCCTGCGACTGCCACTACTTCCATAGTAGAAGAAATGAAAGAGACAGATGTAACTACTCTATAGAGCTGAACTAGACACTTTCAGTTTAATCCTCAACCAGGAAGTTAAGAGAAATATGTTCTGACTTTAGCTTATCCCTAGTACACTTTGATGAACAAATCTAGCACAAGATTGCCTTAAAACAAAAGCAATAGCATTATTATTAAACTTGGTTCTTTATTCTAGAACTCAGACATGCACGTTCTTTCTCAAACATCAATTCATTTGAATCTAATGGAAAAGTGACTTCCTAATATACAAGTGCAGTTATAATAACCAACTTACCTTCATTTGGACAGAGCTCCTTCATTAGGTGGGAACCAATGCCAGCGAGCTAGTCCTGTAAAACTGATAAGAGAATCTATCCCCTGCCCCAGTTTTTATTCAAAGGGAGTTTCTGTTCTACCCTAAACAAATTATTGCAATTGTACGTCCTAAAAATAATCACCAAAATAGAAAATGGTACCATCCGTGACGCGGCTGCTATTTCTCCTCCTCCAACACCAGTCATTCTGCAAATTTCTTTGAACTTCCAGTAACAATTGCCATGACCTCTCCAATTCTTCTTTCAACAGAAAGCATCAAATCATGGGTATATCAGCCATCAAATTGCAGTCCCCAAGTTGTATCCAGGGCTTTGATCAGCTTGATGTAGCCAAGCAACTGCACTGGAATACATCAGCTGAGGATAAACAGGCTCACAAAGCTTTGTCTGGATTGTGAGCCAAATGGCTTGCACTGCTCAATCTAGACCACAAGTACATATCTCAAATTATACTCTCTGACAAATAAGAAAACATTGCATTGAGTTTTGTGTGCATGCTCACTTAAGCCCATCTTGCTCAACATTATTTCTAACATTACAATGTGTATTCGGACTTTATTACATGTACAGAGATGGTGTGAGTGGTATTTGGATAAGAGAACTAGACAGGCTGCAAAGACAAAGATAACTATAAAGGCTTCAAACTGTCGGTCATGTTTGTCAATGGTGACAGAGCTGTCCGAGACTCCAGTTCTGAAAGTTATCTCTCTGCACTTTGGAAACCTCGTGTCACTGAGGAACTGCTCACAGTTGCAGTGCTAGAGCCCGCAATGAATATATAACTGGCCGTACTTGGCTAACTTCCCAACAAGCTTGATAAATTCAGCACATGCCCACAAATGTTTTAGTGTGCCCACTTTTGAGAACACTGAAATTGCATGTTACCACTCAGACACTAATGTCCCAAAATGTATTATATCTACTGTTAAATTACTTAAAGAATGACATTGCAGAAGACTTGAATTTTAACCAATGAAAACTTCATTAGCCACTAAAAAGCATTCTCCTTCCCATTTGGAAGTCCAGAGCCACTAGAATGAACAAATGAAGAAAACATTTCACAAAGGAACTGAAGACGAAAACGTGAACGCAACGGCTTCCCAACTTGGACCACCATTCAAACTCCACCTGAAAACATCTGCTTATCTGTCTGGGTGGCCTACATTGATGATAGCTCTGTTCATTGTTTTAACTCAGTAATTTTACATTTACCATCTTTCCAAAGGTTTTTAAGGTCCCACTGTTGGTGAGTGATAGCAGGCTTCTCCGTTTTGTGAGCAATAGCCAGCTTCAGTGTGATCAGAGAGAAGCGGCATTTCTCTCTGGTTGTCATTAATGAAAGAAAAGATTGCAGTGTTGGCTCTAATTTCTATTTAATGCTGAAATCAAAAGCTTGGGCTGGAATTCTCCTCTGCAGCAAACCATTTGACAAACAGCAATTAGATAATTGGGGATGACAGTGACATCCAATGAAGCCCCTTTGTTAGCTCCCAGGGTGCGATTGTTCTCCAATTCAATTTGCACAACAGAGAATTCAAAAGAAACCATTTCTCTCCCCTTGTAAAGAGAGGGAGGGACAGAAAGCCCCAAGGAAATGAAAAAAAGGAGAGAGGTAGAGAGCCTCAGGGATTAGATTAAAGCCCAGTAACACAATCAAGAGTTGGCCGAATCCTATTATTAGCATTCAACAAGTTCTGCAAAAGGGCAATTGGTCCCATTTTGCAAAGAAGGATGGAGAGGGGATCTTGTGGTATCATTAACGGCTTGAATCCCAGAAGAGAAAAAGTAGAGAGCAGGAAATTCAAACATAATGTGTGCAGGCAGGCAGGCAGGCAGGCAGGGCTGCCAGGCTTTGAGAGGAAGAAATCTAGCAGCAAAAAAAGGAGATAAAAGCCAACATTTATGCTACGGGCAATGTCTTCTCCACATAAAGCCAAGGCAGTTTTAACAGTTGGTGAAAAATAAATTGGGGAAAAAAGATAAGGAAGAGAGGATGAAGAAGAGAGAGAGGAATGTAAAAGAAGGGATAAAGCAGCCCCTGATGATTAGGTTCCAAGAGATGAATGAGGGGTGAGTGACCCTCAGCTTATGCATTCAAAATTATTTATTCTGTGCCATTCTATCCTTTCAGATCCACAAGTTGGCTTGACAATATAAAATTTAAATCCATTAATTACAACAAGATTTTAGAGACAGCAGCTACAAGGAAAACTCAACGAAGGATGGGGTGGGACAGGACAGAAGGCAACTAATTATCCATTATCTCAAAGACCTTCCGAACTAGCAAGTTCTATAGAGCAGTCGCCTGAAGTTTGGCCATGGCTTTAGCGGGAGGGGAAGAAAAAGGCAGATCATTTCCCGCTCCCATGACAGGGTCAGAGTGGGGAAGAAACCAATGCATTATTCTGTCAAGTTAGCTTAATCTTAGAACAAGAGTGATGATGGCAGCCTTCTTCACCCAAGCTGGCTTCATTAGGATAATCCTAAGGAACGCTCAGATGGCAAGAAGAGTTCTTTTAGATTGCACAAAGGGTCCCTCTAGTTGAGCATCCTGTTCCCAACAGTAGACAGGCAGGTACTTTTCTGGGTATTCAACGAACAGAGCATCAAGGGAAGCATCTCATTCTCAGAAGGGGTAGTGCTGTTTTACGCTGGCTTAATAATAGCAAATAGTTAAGAGGCAACTCCGGAAAAACTCATTAGAAGATGCTTTGTGCATGTCTATCCCACCAGAATGCCCAAGGTTTTTGTTTTAAACTGTTAAGCCATAGCACGCCGGCGCTCTGCAACCTCGTGCCTTGCAGAGGTGCTGCACTACAATAACCCCCATCATCTCCGCCTGGTATGTGGATGATAGGGGCTGCAGTCCCAGACCTCTGAAGAGAGCAGGTTCGGGAAGAAGGCAATGGCTTTGAAAGCAAGAAAACAACTGCCTAGCCTACCTGTTGAAAACCCACCCTGTTCCAACCAGGCAGAGCGCTATCCTTAACTAAACACACCGGAAAACTTTTTGTCCCCACTGCAGCTCAGGCACCCCTTCAATTCCTTCCCCCTTGCAGCCAAATCCGCCCGCCGCAATTCTGCAAAGGGGAAAAAAGGAAAGGACGGAGGGAGACGGACAGCGCTTACCTGGAGCATCGCCCCTTCGCAACGGGACGAACGGCTCTCTCGCCGCGCAGCCTCCCCCGGGAAGGGGCTCTCTCCGACCCCCCGGCAGGATGGCTTCCCCCGGCTGCAGAGGGGGCCCCCGCCGGCGCCTCGGTGCGCGCGCGCGCGCGGCGGCGGCGGCGGCAAGGCGGGGGCGTGCACGCGGGGGTGGGTGCGGGGGGCGTCGGGGAGGCGCAGGCGAGGGGGGGTGGCTGCATTCTCCCTCCGGGATCTGCGTGCAGGGAGACAGACGGGGGCCGCTTCCGCACTGGACTGTTGCCGCGCTATGGCTCCACTTTCGGCATCCTACGAAAGCCTCAGGCCCCTCCCTCAACTGCAGACCCCAGGATTCCGTAGGATGCCGAAAGTGGGGCCATAGCGCGGTAACGATCCAGTGCGGAAGCGGCCGGGGAGAGACAATAGCCCGCTCTCCCGCTCCCCGCCGGAGCCTGTCTCTTTAAAGCCTCGCTCAGCCCACCACCGTGGACATCCATGACGTCATCGTCAAGGAGGCGGACTGGCGGGGCCCGGCGGGGGGAGAGGCCCGGACGACCGCTTTGGAACACGAGTCCCCGGCGCGCCGCCATGGCAACGGGGCGCGCCGAGGCCCTCCCCCCTCCGCCCGCCACAACCGTCCATTTTGAGGCTGCTCCAAGGAGGAGCCCTCCCCTCCTGCGCTGGGGCAAAGAACAGCGATGCTGTGGAAGGTGGGGGGCGTCGCAGTGAGGGGTAATCCGGCAGGAAAACCAGGCTCCTCCTGCCCGTTATTTTATTTTGTTTGACAGAGAGGTTCCCAGCTGAAGGAACATTGGGGATGGGGTAGGGGAGGCCATTTCAGTAGGCGTTGCTTGCCCCACAACCGGGGAGCGGCCCTCTTCGACGCAGCCGTCTCCTCCCCTCTCTTTTTTCTCCTGGCGACCCTAGGCCCTTTCCACACTGCACTGTGACAGCGCTTTGATCCCGCTTTCCTCCTCCTGTGGAATGCTGGGGTTTGCAGTTGAGGGAGGGGCGTTTGGAATCCTCAGCCAGAGAGCTCTTGGGCCTCAGGAAGCTGCAAAGCCCAGAATCCCACAGGACCTTGAAAGTGGAATCATAGCACAATGACAGTGTGGTGCGGAAATGGCCCTAGTTTCCAGTGAGAGCTTGCCAGGATAGTTCCTGAGAGACAGACCTCCCGGAGTCTTGCACTCAGCATGGCCGAAGGGATTCTGGGATTAATTGTTGCAGGAGTAACTTTGGCCCTTTCCACACGACACTGCTATGGTGCTGTGATTCCACTTTCAACAGCCTGTGGGATCCTGGGGTTTGCAGGAGAGGCACCTCCAGCACAAGCAGCTCTTGGGGCAAGCCCAGCAGTTGCACCCCTACCTCTGGGGCGGCCACCGCCACTGCCACCACTGTCCCTTCTGGCGTGGCTTTTTTGTACCCCCGGCATTGGATGCCCAGCGCATGGATCCTACTTTCCCCACCCTAGATATACCTCTAGTTTGCAGTTTAGGGAGGGGTATTTAGAATTCTCAGTCAGAGAGCTCTTGGGTCTCAGTAAACTACTAACCCCAGACTTCCACACCATGCTGAAAGTGGAATAACAGCACTATAACAGCATAGTGTGGAAATGGCCTTTGTCAGTCTCTGTTCACATCTGTGTTTAAATTATACTGCTACCCCTCCTTCTTCTCACGCAGCGTACCTTTTCCAACCTGATGTCCTCTAGAAGTGTTGGACCATGGTTCCTATCATCCCTAGCCCATCATCCACCCTGCTTGGAGACAATGGGCATTGTTGTCCAGAAATCCAGAGGGCAGCGTGCTAAGGGAAGCATATTGGAGAGGGAGGAAATAGACCCCTTTATACAAAGAAGTCTGTGTATAATTACAAAGCAGGTACTTGGGTCTTTATGAAATGGATGACGGAATTTATAATCCAAGTTTCTCTATGCCTTGGGTCAATCATTAGTCAGAATAGGGACTATAGTCAAGAAATCAATGGAAGACTAAGGCTTGGAAAGGCAAATATGAAGGAACTAGAATAAGATTCTCAAGTGTGAAGATATATCATTGAATACAAAATTCAGAATCATCCATGCCATGTTTTTTCCTGTCTCTGTATGGTTGTGATAGCTGGACAGTGAAGAAAGCTGACAGGAAGATCAGTTCATTTGAAATGCAGTGCTGGAGGAGAGTTCTACATATGCAACAGACTGCCGAAAAGCCAGATGTCTTTTTCCAAAGCCTTAGAGTGAAGTAACCCTGAAGTCTGACCAGAAACCAAAATGTGACTATTGTACTTCGAACACCTCACAAGACATGACTTGTTGGAAAGGATGGTGCTCAGAAAGGTGGAAGGAAATAAAAAAAGAGGAAGACCACATGATAAGTGTATTGATTGAATCAAGGAAGCCATGGCCCTAAGTTGACCCAACCTGAGTTATAGCTGCTGATGACTGGGGCTCTTGGAAGTCTTCTATTCATAGGGTTACCCATAAGCTGAAGTCCTCTTTGTGACAAATAACCTATTAGGTAAGCATCTAGACTAAACTGCCTATTAGTCTAGTTTGTTATATTGAGCCTCCAGATCCAAACAGTGCATTTCTGAATAATGCCACTAAATGAGAGAGCAGCGGAAAGAGGTAAGTCCTTTCATGATTTGCTTCTGGGCTTGGAAGATATGGAGACAAAGCATGACTGACTAGATAGCTCTTTGGTCTGATCTACTTAGGCCTCTTTGTACAAATGGTTTGAATTTCTGGATGCTCCAGATGTTTCTAGGAAAACTTCACAGATGGAAGCAAGCTCAGCTTATGGAGGTGGAACTCTCTGTGGTGAAGTATGAGCTAGCTGTAAAGAACCCTAACCCCAGTCCTAACATCTCCTTTTGATGTATGTGGGTGTGCAGCGAGAGTTAAGATAATCAATAGAGAAGACCATGCTGACTCTCAGCCTAAGCTTACTGATCTTCTCACTGAAGAACTCCCCTGCTATGATTCTGAGCGATCTCAGGGCTCTCTGGAAAGTGTATGAGAATATATACCCTGCCTTTGCATGCAGTGCTCTCTCAAGAAAACTTACCATTTTAAATACAAACATATAAACCACAAAATCAGGTAAAAAAAATAGCAACAAGACAAGTAGGGACTGCAGCTTTAAAATACTGCAGTGTGGCTGTGTTGTGCAGGACTGTAGTCAGTCCCACTCCCACTTGACCTTTACAACCTTCAGTCCCAACACAACCTTCAGTTGCTATTCTGTACCTACTGAGCTGTTTGTCTGAGATCCAGCCTGGTTGGATGTGCCTCTGTTCTCTCTCTCTCTCTCCGTATCTTTGATGATCAAAGGCTAACTCTTTTCAAGGCTAAAAAATCATAAGGGACGTTCACTTTGGACTGGATTGTACAGCCTTTCCCATGAGCAAAAATTTTGTGTGCGCAAAGCTGTATCAGTTGGAAGTCTTTCATCCTATCTATTATTCTGCTCTGTATATTCACTATCAGGTAAATATATTGAAAAGAACAATCAAGTGACTGGAGCACACCCCACCTCAAGGTTTCAGTGCTTGAGCTTTTTTGGTTAGAAAAGGGGTAAAGAAGGGGAGAAAGGATAGAGGATTTGTGCATGATTTGGAAAAACTCTGTAGGAATACATTGTTCCTCCCTCTCTTATAACACATTAGATGACAGAGTCATCCAATGAAACTGAAGGGTAGTAGATTCAGGAGAGATAAAAGCTGGCACTTTAGAAAGTGCATCGGTATACTATAGAATCTGCTGTCAGAAGTTGTTTATGATGGTCACCAACTTTAAAAGTAGATAGGACAAATTCATGGAAGATGGAACTGTCAGTGCTTACTAGCCATGGTGAAAATACTATATATTGCTTCCAAAATAGGGGGGAATATACCTCAGCCCCAGCTGCTGAGAAAAACAGCAATACCTCTGGACTTCTTAGGGGCATCTGACTGGCGATAGTGGGAAGAGATTGCTGGGATAGATAGGTATTTGTTCTGATACAGCATGATCTAGTTTTTATAAAAACAGTTATTTCCAGTTTTTCATAACATTCAGTGTTGAATGATCTACTTGAAGACAGGGTTTATTGAGTTGAGGTCACCTGCTAATTCTTGAATTCTGTGAGCACAGGGACATGAAAATGGACGAATGGCCTGCTGGATAAGACTAAAGATCCATATTGTTGAGTATTCTTTACAGTGACCAACTGGACACTTAAAAAAAAAGATGTATTTATTTATAGCACTAATAATCTAATTTGCAATCAAAACAATATAAATTCAAAAGATAAAGAAACAATGGGAAGAAAGGAGAGAGAAAGGAAAAGGAAAAAATTAAACTAAAAGAGAGAAAGCTTTGACCCCTCATTTCTTACTATAATGAAAAGAAAAATATAAAAGAAAAGTATTATTCTATTGTTATAGGTCTAATTGAATAACCTTACTAAAATCACTAATAACCATAACCACAGATTATTACATTGCTAGATTTCTTATCCATAAACGGTTTCCAATCTTTCAAAAAGTCTTCACATGGTTTATCCTTTAGAACCCACATTAATTTGGCAATCGGGGCCAGCTCATCAACCTTAACAACCATCGGCGGTGCTTCAGTTAGTTTCCAAGTTTGAGCAAACAATGTTCTTGCTGCTGTTATCATATACTGCAGAAGTAATCCATATTTATCTTTTATCCATAATACCCATAGCATGTCTTAATTAGATTGTAAATTTGGGGGCAAGGAACTGTTTTGTTGTTCTTTTACTTGTAAAGCACCATGTACAGCGATGACACTGTATAAATAAATAAATGATGATGACGACAACAAGGATGATATGGACAATATGGGTTCTGAGGAGAACAGTGGAAGTGGTCAGAACCGTGAAAAACAAGTATGAGGACTGAATGAACTGGGTACCTTCAGCATGGAGAACATAAAGAGAGAGGAGAAGAGCTTGAAAAACGTTCTTTTTCAGAGTGTAACTTCCAGAGTCTCTCAGCCAGTGTTGCATTGACTGTGGTGGCAAGTGGTGGTGGTCCCGGGAGTTGTAGTAAAAAGAAAAAAGGAACATTTCCAAGTTGTATGTGTGAGAGAAAGAGTACTCTTTCAAACACCAAATGGACTGTCACATGGAAAAGGATAAAGTCTATATTGAAATTTGTAGGACAGTGCACACTTTTAGCCCCAGAAAACCCAATGATAGGTTTTGCCTTGGGGCCACTATAAGTCAGAGGCCATTTCCGCACGACACTCTTATAGCGCGATGATTCCACTTTCAACCTCCGGAACTGCAAACCCCAGGATTCCATGGGAGGTTGAAAGTGGAATCATCGCGCTATAAGAGTGTCATGCAGAAATGTTCCATAACAACTTGCAAGCTCACAGCGACAACAATATATTTAATTTGAACTTTAAGAAGAATTTCTTGATGGCTACAGCAGTTCCGTAATGGAAAAATCATAACATTTTATCTCTTCATAGAATAGTAGTGCGATCAACAACCTTGCAGCAAAAGGCCTAGTATTTCCCCTTATTTCCTCACAGTTCCTAATTCTTAAGTGTGGCCAAGCCATCCAGAACAACAGCACGGCCAAATCCTGAGATGGTAAAGCAGGGTTTATTGTTTTTCTCTGCAGTTAGAGACTGTTTTGTCCCACATGTTCTTCCACACAAAATACTCCCTGCAGATCAAAGCAAGAGCAATAACAGCAGTCCATTCTCTGCTAGATTCGTACTTGCCAGAGTGCTTCAAAAATTTTTTGGGGAGGGGACATTAAAAGCATGAGCCTCTTCACATATAAAAACCCTACGGTGTGGTGTGGTACAGTACCTTCTACAAGGATTCTTAACATGTCATCCTCAGTTCTTTACTGGCCAAGTTCAATATTTCTCAGAAAAACTTCCCCCAGCCCCCAAATCCTGCTTTGTGTCTATTTTCTCTTGTTTATTTATTATTTTTCTCCATGATGTATTTATAAGCCACTTCTTCTCCAACCCTGGGAGTCAAGGCACCTTAAAGAAACTGAAACAGGTACAAATAAAAAGCTTGCATTGTTAAATACATGCAAAAAAATCCAGTATAATTAAACGATCGACAGGATTTAAAACAATTTAAAAACGTATCTGTTGAAAGGCAAGAAAAAGCCCATTATTAAAAGACTATAAAAGACTTTCCCCCATTAAAAGTCTCTTCCTTTACCATGAGCATCACCACACTGGCAAAATGTAAATTTAGTCCAGTTTTTACAGACTGTCATACTTCGTGCAGTCCCATTCTCAGGCATGCTTGAAGTCCCATGTGAGTTTTACTACCTGCCACGCCAGCATAGGATGGTAGCCAAAGAAATTAATGATTTGGCTCTAAAGAGCCTTATGTGATTCAGTGCCTAATCCATAGGCTTGGAAGAAGCAATTCATAAGAACCAGAACTAATATGCAGAGGGCCTACTGTATCCGGTCCTACTGGCATCACTGCAGTTCTAAATTCAGGGGCATTGCCAGTGTTAGGTTAGATCTAATTGTCCCGCTTTTGCTTGCTCTCAGCCTCCACCATTCTTGGCAGCAGGCAAGCAATTGATGACAAATGATAATTTTCCCTGCTGAAACACCTCCCATTTTAGGGACTCCAAGCACTTGACAAACATTAATTAAATCTCTGTGTAGCCAGAGTAGTAAAGTAAATTCTGTTCTCTCTCTCTTTCTTTCCCAATCCTGTTTGTGAGCAGCAAAGAGTAGGAGTGATGACTATCTCACTCATTTAACAAGCCAAGTACTTTCTTCTCCTTCCTGGATATCCTAAAGTAGCACCAAAGATTCCTTCAATTGTTTTTTCTTTAAGACAGCGATTTTGAAACTGTTTGAAATTATGCAAATTATTCTATGTTAATTTTTACATTAACTGTTGCATTTTTTCTTCTCCTATGTTCAACTTTCATACCATTTTTAACGGTTACAACCAGTCTGAGAGAATCACTAATGCTTAAAATGCTGGACTTGGAAAAGGGAGATGCCCATCTCTCAGCTTTTCCACAAGACACTCTTATAGCGCGATGATTCCACTTTCAACCTCCTATGGAATCCTGGGGTTTGCAGTTCTGGGAGGGGCCGGCTGGAATCATCGCGCTATAAGAGTGTCGTGTGGAAATGTTCTCTGTTTGGTCATGGAATTTACCATGCACCCTTGGGCCATAACTAACTTTCAGCAAACCTGCCTTAAATCTCCTTGCCTCTTGTACTCTGTCATTTGTGCTAGTCACTCTCTAATTCCCCCGATCCCTCTTTCTCTTCACCTTACCTCCTTGCAGTGTGTCCGTGCCTTGCTTCTTATAAAGCACTGCTCACACAGCTCATTCCTCTTCCCTCCCACTGCCTTGCTTGCCTCACCTCTCGTCCTTGCAATGCCTCTCTCCTTTGCTTCTTACATTTCACTACTCACGCTGCCCTCTTCTCTTCCTTCCTACTCCCATCTTCCCCTCATCACCCTCCTCACACTACACTCCTCTCCCTAGCTGCTTACACCCTGCTGTGTGCACTGCTGACTCCCGTTTCCTCCTACTCTCTCCTTCACCACACCTTGCACCCTTGCAATGTGCTCCCTCTCTTGCTTCTTGCCACCTTTTGCACTGCTCGCTTTCCTCTTACATGCTTCCTCTTACATGCTGCTATTGGTGCAGCTCACTCCCCTTTCCTCTACTTTCTCCTTCAGCTCACACCCTTGCAAATGCCTCTTCCAGTGATGTATTTAAGTCTTTTACTCCAAGTCTCAAGACAAGTCTCAAGTCTTTACCTTCAAGTCTCAAGTCCCTTGAAGATACTTTCAAGTCCAGTCTCGAGTCAAGTCTCAAGTCTAGGAGCCAACTTTATACCCCAACCTATACTCCAGAATTTCTGGACAGAGTCACATAAAATTAGTTTTAACAATTTAAACAGTAGGCCCTCCACATTTGCGATTTTGCCATTTGCAGCTTTGGAAGTGGGGAATAAGATCCTTCTTACTTTCTATTTTTGAAGCTGGAGGATTTTTGAGATCTTTCTTACTCCCCATTACTGAAGCTTCAAAAGGATTCTTCCTTCTCAAGCCTGTTGCCTAACACATTTACTGCTGCTGAGCAGACAAGCCCACTGCCTAAACGATTTGCTGTTCCCCTCTGAGAAATGCACCTATACTTTATGGGTTATGTTACTGGACCAAGGGCGGGAAGTCAGTCACTAAAAATATACAAGTCTCAGGTCGAGTCGAGGCAGTGCATCATTTATTGCCGAGTTGAGTCACTGAAGCAACTTAAGTCCGACTTGAGTCAGAGTGAGTCAACTCGAGTCTGTATCACTGGCCTGTTCCCTTTCGTTCTTATGTGCCACCACTTTCCCTGCTCACTCCCCTTCTCTCAAACTTCGTCTCCTATTCACCACACTCCCTCACAATGCAATGCTTTCCATTGCTTCTTATGCATTGCCACTCTTATTGCTTACTCCCCTTCCCTCCTACCCCCCTCCTGCACTCAACCTGCACCCTTGCAACAGTGCCCTCCTTTACTTTTTGGATTCCACTCAGCCCTCTGCCTTCTTTCCTACATCCATCCACCACTTGCAGGGTTTACTCTTCCTTCCCTTGTGCCTGAAATGCAATGACAGAGTCCTTAATTACTGAGAAGTTTCACAGAGTGCCTCCACATTTTGCCAATATCTCAGCTCCTACAAGGGCTAGAGATTTAACTTATTCTTCTTCATCTTTTTTAAAAATGAAATCTTGGAATCCAGGCAGATTATTGCTACCCTGATTTCTGGGGTTCCAGGAGGGACACCTCAGTGTGCTCACAATGGGGAATGGGAATTAGCAGAGCACAAGCTAAGCAATACAAGAGGCAGGGCAACCTAGCGAGATCTTGAACCCAATGTCTACGGGGTTCGGCTGAGTCAATGAGCAAACAGAAGTAAATTAAAATTGTTTTTCTTTATTTTGATAACACAGTCACAACGTATGTATGCAAATACACTCACACAGACTTAAGAAAGAAAGGTAGGAGTTGGATAGAGGGTTTTAAGAGGAGGTTTTGCATGGGAAATACTATACCTGTCCTAAAGCCCAGGTAGTCTGAAGAAAAGTCTGTAGACGTTTGTAGAAGTCTGTAGATTCTCAGCACGTGTAGCTGAGAGGAAGGCTTGTCAAACGGAGTGACAGCAAGGCGGGATGAAATCTGAGCGATCCGAGGAAGCGCTCAAAATCAGGGGGTCTTATAGGGGAAAATGTGCCTGTAGCCTAGTCTGTTCCCGGGGAAAACAATGGGTTTCGGGCTGGAGACAAAGCCTCCGAAAGGTCAGTGTTTTGCATGATTGAATTATGACAGCGTTGTCAATAGAGTAGACAGTATGCAAATACGGAGTGCTTGAGAGCTGAGTATTTGGCTCGTCAAGCTGCCTGCTCGGGGCAGGGGATCTTTTGTAAACAGCATGCAGATATAATGTGATCTTAAGAAGGTACTTGCTTGGAGGTCTCCTGAAGCTGCAGTCTGGCAAATACCGGCCTGCCTGGATTGGTTTTGAATGGTTCAGCTATTTTCAGCCGTGCCCGTGCGCGTGCTTGTCCGGGGGCCTCACAAGCACATGGAGAGGAATGGGTAGTGAAGGCCAAATTCTTGATATCAAATGATATCTAATATGCCACAAGTTCAGACTAGAAACTACAGTAACATGATGGTCTAAATGGGCACTGTCTGGCATACCTAAGAGTCTGGGTAGAACCTGGTCAAATGTGGAGTATGGCAACTTAGCAGTTACATCATCTTGAAGGAAGAAGTAATAGTATTCTGGATGTCTCTGATCCTACCTGTACAACAGGTGACAGGAACAGGAATGATCTTACAAATATTACCATTGCCCAAGGAGAATAGGCCTATCTCTTAACTCTGGGATAACTAGATTAAAGGGGGGAAATGCCAGGAAACTACATCAATTTTGCTGTCCTGTTGAAATGACTGCTCATCATATTGGAAAGTGAGTAGGAAAACATATTTTTTTGAGTGTAAGAGTGAAGAGTGCATTCAGTTGTAAGCCAGGAAAAGAAACACCATCTGAATTGACTGTGGTAGCTTGCCCTACCTTGCAATCATCTTGGCCATATTCAGAACCTGTGAGAAGGTCTCCCAGATTCAAATATATGGTGATCACCCATGGTGATCTGGTCAATACATTTGTGAGTCCCTGATTAAAATACTGCCCTTGGAAGCATCTGGGACCATTTAGTGGAAGGCTGTTACACAGTTTTGTTGCTAAGAATATCAAAGGCCATTTCCGCACTAGTCTGTTATAGTGCTATTATTCCACTTTCAACATCCGATGGAATCTTGGGGTGTGCAGTTTAGGAAGGGGCCTCAAATGCCCCTTCCTAAACTGCAAACCCCAGGATTCCATCGGATGTTGAAAGTGGAATAATAGCACTATAACAGTCTAGTGCAGAAATGGCCTCAGTAAAATGCAAAAGTATTTTGGTGAATATAAAATACTGCTGGGTTTTGGAATCAGAGCAACAACAACAACATCCACAACCTAATTTGAGCTTCTCAGACTGTTCAGTGCCTCCTCCACTAAAAGTTAGATTATAAGTAGCAACATATAGCAGAAAATTATTCTGGGCATAGGGATCAAAACCCACTTGTTTGGTTGTTTGTTCTTCATGTGGTTTTTTTTTTATAGGGTATAAACACTCTGTGCTTTTATGTACAGACCCACATGCACTTTTGTAGTTTGCAGAGTTAGAGGAAGAAGTTACACAGAAGAGTGGCATGTGTCTCCATGGACTGAAGAATCAGAGTTTGCATAAGCCTGTTGTTCACTCCTTTCAAGGTGTTAGGATTTGAAGCTGCTGCTGCTGGAAGTGCAATTTACAAGCTGAGCTGCCTTCTGAGAATTTGATCTGTAGGCAACCTAAGTTTTGGCAAGGAAAATATTGCTTCCCCAAATGAAGTGATCCCAACTCTTTGACAATATTTGTTCAAACATCCTTCTGAACAAATCTCTGTAGATTCTGGTGTTTTCTTAGCTACGACGTGAAATTCTCCTTCAGTGTTTCAGTAGTATTCAGTAGATTCTGAAATCTTTCTTCATGGATGAGTTTTGTTGTCTGTATTGTTGGACAAATACAAGGCATGAAAAGCCTAACAATTAAAAAAGAAAAGATTCTATGCGTGTATCTTCTCTGCAAGCATACACCAGTGTTACATTTGTTGAACTGTCATGTCTTTCCATGATCCAAGAATGTGGAGAGATGTAAATTCATAGGGATGTGAAGCCTAGGGCTGGCAGATCTCAGGGCCAAGCCTTGAAATTCCAGTTTTTGTGGGTCATCTCCAGGCGATAGTCTGGAGTGCACGTTTTCCAATTTTGAGGGGCTTAGCTCTGGGTGAGAGGAAAGGACTGTGTGCAAACCTCCTGCTAAGCTAGGAGAATAGTAGCCTGTTACAGTTTCCAAAGCTTGATTCATGTTTAGTTGCCACTTGTAAAGATTCTCCAGGGGTCTATTCATTTACTTATGACTTTTCCATCAGGGTTCCGGGGCTCACCCTCCACTCTCTTATGCATCCCTCTTCTGGCTAAAAGCAAGTAGCCTAGATTAAGGTCATTTCCACACTAGCCTGTTATAGTGCTATTATTTTACTTCCCCTTCCTAAACTGCAAACCCCAGGATTCCATAGGATGTTGAAAGTGGAATAATAGCACTATAACAGGCTAGTGTGGAAATGGCCTACATGTTCATTATTCTGTCTCATTACATAAATGAGACAGACGAGTCCCTTCATTTCACCTTGATCTGAGAACAGTCTCTCTATATAAAATTTCCAAACATGAGCAAATGTTTTCTCTCTGTGTGGATGACTAGCTATGAGAAACTGTGGTTGGTACTTAATGCACAATGCTTAATGAGATCACTGGGGGCTGTTCCTTTATCTCAGGTTTTGCCTCAGGACCTGCGACAATCCCGAACCGGCAATTCTAGTTAAGACAGTGCAGTTCTGCTGCCTGTACTTAAGTCACAGAACTACAGTCCATGGGCTTGAAATGTTTGTGATATATTTGGCCTAGGCCTTGGCAGGCAAGGACTAGATGGGATGCTTTTTGGATCACTCCCAACCTGGTGACCCCATGCAGTCATTCTTGACTCACTCTGCTGCTTCTTTCCTTCTCTGCCACCTGGCTATCCTTATTTGTCAACCACATACAGTGTATTTAGTAGTTAATTTGAGGCTGCAAAGGTGGATCACAATTAATTACAAAGGAGGAAACAAGGACTGGAAGGTTCATTTGTCTCCAAGCTGTCATCATATTGCAACTGCAGGGCTGGAGAAATCTCTTAAGCTCTGAAATGTCCTTGGTTAAATATCCTGGCTTCCAAACACGGAAAAGAGTAATCAAATGCAAGCTCTTGGTTTTGTTTTGTTTTGTTTTTTTCCTAAAAATGTGTATGCTACAATTTCAGAGGAGTTTGGAGAAGAAAGAATGTGGTACTGGGTGAAGAATCTAGAATTTTCCTGAAAATTTCCTGAAAATTTCAACTCTTAATTAAGATACTGGGACTGAAAAGACCTGAATTCCAGTAACATGAAGAAGACCACAATTTCCCCATCCCTGTGTCAGTGAAGTCTGTTACTCAAGGGCATCCTGTTAGTGAATTCCAACTGGAGAAGACCTCATTCAATCAATGGTTGAATGGTGGATCAATGCCTAGGTTTTACAAATTCTAAAAGAGTATTTTGATGTGTTTTAAAAATATTTTTATCTTTGCCTTGTTTTAATTAGCTTTTATTTGTTCATCACCTTGGAAGCCCTTGTGGGCTGGAAGGCAATAAAGAAATACTTTAAATAAATAAATGCATAACTAAATAAAAAGGTAAATCCCATTGATTCAATGGGTCTACTTTACTCAGAACTAACAACAGGATTCAGGCTATTGTGTGCCTCCATCTTGAATCTGCTTCCTGTCAGTTTCTTTCAATTACCCTAAGCTCTTGAATGAAATTGATAGAAAGCAGATTCAAGATGGAAACAAGAATAATGACCATAACCTTAAAGTAGACAATGAAGATATTAAAACAGTTCAAGATTTTCCATACCTTGGGTCAGTCATTAATCAGAACAGAGACTGCAATCCTCAGAAGAAGACACTGATCTGGAAGAGCAGCTATGAAGGAACTAGACAAGATCCTCAAGTGTTAAGAGATATCATTGAATACTGGCATTTTTATTTGTGGTATAACAAAGGGAAAAACAACAAAGAGTTTAATTGTCATTATTTAAGAAATGCTTTATTAAAAATATGGAGAAAATATATCATAAGAGCCTGTGTAAAAACCCCAAAATGGGTATCCCCTCATGAAGCCTTTTATAAGAAAGAAAATATTTTATTCAATGAGTGGATAAAATTCGAAGATATGGTGGAAATACGACATAAACAAATTAAAATTAAATCTCAGTCAGAAATGAATGAGTTGGGTATAAAATACCATTGGCTTTTATACAGGCAGATTAGAGAAAAATTAAAGAATGACATTAAACTCAGTGAATATCAAATAAAAGAAGAGGAATTAAATATGATATTATGTTCAGGAAAACCCAAAGCCATCTCTTCTATTTATAAGACTTTGCTAAAATGGTATACAGAAGAAGAAATAGTTAAATTACCAGTGATAAAATGGGCCCAGAAATTCTCCCATTCAATTTCGATGGAGCAATGGGAGAAACTCTGATTAAAAACTATAGAATATACAGCATGTCAAGATATCAGAGAAAATCTGTGTAAAATGTATCTCCGTTGGTATCTAACCCCCCAAAAACTGGCAAAAATGACAAATGAGTGTTCTAACAAGTGTTGGAAATGTGGGGAGGAGATAGGCTCTTTTTATCATGCCTGGTGGACATGTAAAATAGTGAAAAGGTTTTGGAAACAGATTCATAGACGAATAGAAGTAATATTAGATATAAAATTTAATATGTCTCCGGAAATATATATGTTATCGATGTTGGAAAATGATCTTGAAAAAAAAACGGGGAAACAATTGTTTTATATGATGGCAATAGCAAGGATGGTTCTAGCATATAGATGGAAAGGGAATATGATGCCTTCAATAAAAGATTGGGAAATGAAACTACTTGATATAATCCAAATTGACAAATTAACATGTATTTTGAAAGGGGAGAGTAAAGAAAACTTTATAAAACAATGGGAAAAAATGCTACAATATCTTAAGAATTCATGGTATGATAGTGAAATGGTTAATAGAATTTTGAAAGAATACTTAAGGATTAAGAGTTACATAAGAAGGGGAAAAAAATAAACCAAGATAGAAGTAGAGTTAATTATAGTAGACTCCAATGCCAAAGTTGGAAGTATGAAGGGAAAGCATTATAGCATTAGCATTAGCGAGTCAAACTCTTTGTATGTAATGTATTGTATAATTGTACGTATTTGTATTTTATAATGTATGGTTTTGTTTTCTTTCTTTTTTTTTGTTTTGCCTTAATTGTTTTATTGTGTTTTTTGCTAATGTAATTTTAAAGAATAAAGTCTTTTTAAATTTAAGGGGACAAAAAAGAAATATCATTGAATACTAAAGTTAGGATTGTACATGCTGTGGTACTTCCAGTTTCTACGTATGGTTGTGAAAGCTGGCCATTGAAGAAAGCAGAGAGGAAGAAAATCAGCTCAGTAGAAATGTGGTGCTGGGGAAAAGTTATACAGATACTGTGGACTGCAAAAAAGACAAAGGAATGGGTACTAGAACAAATCAAGCCTGAACTCTCCCTAGAAGCCAAGATGACTAAATTGAGGCTGTCTTATTTTGACCATATCGTGAGAAGACAGGACTCTCTAAAAAAGACAATAATGCTTGGTAAGGTGGAAGGCAGTAGGAAAAGAGGAAGACAGCAATCCAGATGGATAGACTCAATCAAGGAAGTCACAGCCCAGAGTCTGTGAGACGTGAGTAATGTGGTTGAAGAAAAGTGACTTGGAAGTCTCTCACCCACAGGATCACTTTAAGTTGAAGTCAACTTGACGACAATTAACAGTAGCAAATCTTGATCACTAAGGGGTTATGCGATGGGTGGTGGTTGGTGGCTTTCAGGGTTTTTTGCAATGCTCCGTGCCCTTCGTGTATCTGTGTAGCTGTCTAACTATCTAGCTATCTGTCTGTCTATCTCTCTATCCACTTCATAAAATCAGCAGGGAAAAAAGACATATCACAAGGTACTCAATGGAAGAACAGTTTATTAATAAAAAGCCCCCCCCCCAATTCCTCTCAGGTTTTTGAACATTCCTCTTTGTCAGCCCGGTTGCATCAACATATCCTTGGATGTTACCTAGAAAATAATTTTTGTCCTTGTGACTGTTTGCTAGCATTAAAAAAAAGTCTCAGCTCATAGGTTTCTTCTTTTTGCCTAGTAAATGGTGAGAGTTTAAGCTCCAGATATTTCTGAATTTAGATTTTGTACAGCTATGTATAGGCAGTGTACAAAATGTAATAATGATTTCATGTACTGGAAAATGCTGCATTGTGTTATTAGGTAGTTATGAGTTGTCTCTTTTTATGATTTTATATAGCCCCTGGAGAAGGTCTTTGAGAGAAGATACAGGCCTGAAATATTTTGGACTTTTTAAATCATTCACCCATTGAGCACCTGTTTTCTCTTACTTTTACAAAGACATCAGATGATAAGCACTGAGCGCAACCACTCTACCACATCAGATTTGGGTCATTCATCATACATCTGTCATTAGCCACCTTGAAAACTTTTATGAAAAGAGTGAGGTGGAAGTATTTTAAGCAATGAGACAATTGGGATTTAACTGCCAATAAAACTGCTTTTCCATGTACTCCCAACAGACGTCAACATTTTCTATGAAGAACATGGTTGATTGTTTCCAGGATGACACATGAGTCAAACCTTGCATTATACTGCCACTGTTTTTGTTTTCTTCCTTGTGGTAACATTTTTTTAAAAAAAATCATGTGGCGATAAAGACATGACAATAATTCTCAACTCTCTTAAGTATGTAGCAAACTGTTTTAATGGTAAAGATTGGGTTTAATAATTCATTATCTGCTGGGATAGTTTCTCAGTCTGACATGATCAATGCATTATCAACTGGAGAGAGATTGAATGGGTGCAAAATGATCCTCCTTTTGGGGACAAAATATGTTTGATTTCCTTGCATCTAATATTTTAGCCTGCCATCTGGTTGATTTGGCTAATATCTGTTTTGGAATTCTGCATCATTTCTTCTCTCTCCCTCTCTCTCTCCTTCTCTTTCTCTTTCTTATTCTGCAGAATCCATTTTTCTCTGAAACTCTGTTATGGCCTATGGCTAAAACAAATAAAATTTAATTTAATAATGAATATTCCTAGATGATAAATGATCCATGCTCACTCTGCTAATATTTCACAAATGTTCACTCTCAATGGAGCCTCTCTGCCCCCTATCTCTTACTCTTTCTGTCTTTCACACACACACACACACACACACACACACACACACACACACACACACAGCACAATAGTTTAGCCAGGATAAATCCAGTGGATGTCTAGCCCCACCTGGGATACTGTTCTACACATCTGTCTTGAAAAACAGGCCTTTCAAATTGAGACTTGGCAATTTTCCTTTAAAGAATAAAATCTTATTTTTTTTTGGTTGTTGTCAAGTCATTTTCAACTAAGGCAAATCCATCACAGGGATTTCTGGAGCTGAGAATGTGTGACGCACCAAAGGTCATCCGGTGGGTTTCCATGGCTGGCCAGGGAATCAAAACCTTGTTTCTTCAAAGTTGTAGTCCAACGCTCAAACCACTACATATGCTGGTTCTTTTACTGAAGTATCCCTGTTGCTCATATCCTATCTGCTCATATCCTATCCCAGTCTAGGAGATATACACAATTATCAGTGTGATATGATTGGTGGCAGTGTTAAGACCATAAAAATCTAGTCCAGGAACCTGGCCAGGAAGAGGCCGCTGGGAAGCCCCAAGGTAGGACATGCACCCTCCTGCTGCTCTTGGTTAGCATCTTATAATCAGGGGCATAAATGTTTCTGATTTTGGAAGATAACCATCGTAACTAGCAGACAAGAGCTGGCTTAGAGATTTCTATCTGGGGCAAAAAAGTAATTTTTCCAAGTTCTGCTAGTTCCTTTTAGGAGTATGGGAACTGCCTTATAGTGAGCCAGGCTGTTGGTCTGTCTAGCCCAGTATTATCCATTCTTGACAGGCAGCAATTCTCCAGGGTTTCAGGTGGGAATTCTTTCCTATCAATACGTGGAGATCCCTGATATTTCTTGGTGGCCTCTCATCCAAGTAACAAGCAGGGTGAACTCTTCTTAGTTCTGCAAATCAGACAATATTGAGTATAGCATATTTTAGTTCTCTACTGAGGTCAGTAGGAAATTTAGAACTCTACATGAGTATACAAATGAATTAGACAATTAAATGACATACAGTGTTACATCTGTAGTAAGAAACTGAAGCTCAGTTCCTACAAAGCAAACAAATGTCCAGGCCAGCTCTGAATCAAATACTTCCCAACTGCTCTGATTTGGTTAGGACAGTCATTATTATTTCTCCCTCATCCCACTTTTTCAGCTGCTTTTAAGATGCCCCCGTTTGTCTCTCCTACTCCCATTTTCCCTTTGGTCAGCTTCCTTCAATTTGCTTCAAAATGAATTCAAAGTGCAGAATTCATTTGTGCTCAGCTAGGAGGGGAGAGGAGAGGATGGGGCAGAACCTTGCCCTTCCCAACAGGGTCAGGCAAAAGCAAACTCCTGCAGCTTCTCCGAATTGGCAGTTCTTCCTCCGTAACAACCTTTGGCATCTTGACCCCACTTTGATTTCCCTTGGCCACATGTATTGATGAAATGTTGGAAGGTGTTGAATATCGGCAATATCAGCAAGCGGTTTTCCTTGTCAGGAAAGCTGTGCTTGATGGCCATCAAAAGCAGTTCAGGTGTGCAAGGTCCACACTGTTTCCATCCTCCCCACAACTCCCAGGCTGATCCTGCCCTGAACTTCTCCTTGACCAAGACCATTTCTGCATGAGACTGTTATAGCATGAGACCGGCCCCTCCCGAAACTGCAAACCCCAGGATTCCATTGGATGTTGAAAGTGGAATCAAAGCACTATAACAGTCTTATGTGGAAATGGCCCAAATTAGTGTCCGAGTGGTATGTGATGCCTGGTCCCCTAACAGTGGCCCTTTTGCTTCCCCGAAACGCCAGGAGAGGGAGCGGCTGGTTAACTCTCCTTGACGGTGTCAGACCTCATTAAACCCCAGCCCGTGTGCGGCAGGCCTGCCCGGTTCCTTCCCTCTACCTCCCTGCAGAAAGTTCAAAGGTGGCGCTAACAGATGTCCCCTATCAGCATCAGAGCACCTGAGGCAGGCTTGGTGCTGTTTGTTTAACAGCGTCATCAGTAACTGATTATTGGCACCGGCAGGGAACATCTGTTCAATTTACAGAAATGGCTGCCCGGGCCCCTTCTCTCACCTGACATCCTCCCTGCGTTTTATTGAATCTTCGGGCCTCACAATTACCTCTAATTTCATTGCCAGCCTTGTGTGAAGTAAAAGTGCTCTCCCTGAAGCCCTGGCCGAGGCACAAGCGATGATGGCCTCTTTCCTCCCTCTCTGTCTTTGCCCTTTATTGGACGTCTAAGGCAACAGACGTGTCCGAGGCTTCTTGATGGCATTTGTCTTCAAGCTGGCTGGCTCATGCATGCCTCGGGCACCCTGGCAACAAGTCTGAGAGGAACCCTGAGAATGGCAGCTACACAATCGGCCACATTTGGGAGGAGAGACAGTGCTTGGGAATAACTAGCTATGAATAAATAACTAAATTGCTATGATTTATTTGCACCCCCTTCATGTAAAGCAGGGGTGTCAAACTCCACTTCATCGTGGCCTGCATCAGCATTATGGTTGCCCTGAAAGGTTGTATCTGTAAGATTATATAAATGTATCCGTTCTTTTGTCATGTTAAATAATTGCCTCTGCATTCAATTATTACTGGCTTTAGTAATAACTAGCTCTGAAACTAGAAGTCTAGGAAAAATAATGGCAAGCAGATATTCAAGTGTACAGCTAATGTACAATTTACTGAAAAATGAGTTTTGAAAACAGAAAGTTTTTTTTTTAATCATCAGCCAAATATTACCAAGCACTGTTTATTTCGTTAACTTTGTTTAACTTTTTGGTCCTGCTTGAGATAGGCAGAACAAATAATTGTGCTCTGATCTACTGCGCAGTCTGTGGCATATGAAGTTGATAAGGCAATGTTGCCTGGCCCTGTACACATCAAGTAGACCCCACCTCACCTTGAAACACCGTATCAAACCCTCTCTGTGCCTCTTTCTGATCCCCTCCCATGCCTCTTTCTGTCCCCCTTCCCCGCTCTGTACCTGGTGAGCCCAGTCCCCACATTGTGGGCCCTGCCGGTATTCTGAAGAAGGGCCCAGTGGTCAGCACTCGCAATCTACTTCTACTTCTGACTGCTCCTCTGTCCAACTCATGGGAGCTGTGTGGAGTGTTGCCATGGTAACCTGTGACAATGCTCTGATGGCAAGACTTGGACAGAGGAGCAGTCAGAAGTAGACTGTGAGTGCTAACTGCTGGGACCCTCTTCAGAATACCGGTAGCAGGGGTCCACAATGTGGGGATCCAGCTCACCAGGTGGGGGGAGTGCTGCAGCTTCAGGAGAGGTGCAAGGGCCACATTAAATGGCCTGGTGGGCCAGATTTGGCCCACAGGCCTTGTGTATGACACATGTGATGTAAACTATATTACATTATGAGCATCACTTAATGAGAGATCATGTTGCTCCTTTTCCAGGCAACTGTAACTTTTTGGTTACTTCTGTAATGACAGGGCTGTGGCCTCATGAAATGGGGAAGGAAGAGTATCGCCCAGTTCTGTCATTGGTGTTGAGGTGATGATGAGGGGGGCAGAAGGAGACTGTCCTTTGTCACATTGGCCAAAGTCCTGTAGCATTCAGATTTTTTTCCATCAGTGCTAAAATTAACTTTTTAGTTACTTTTGAGGAAGAGAAAAATAAAGTTTGTTTTCACAATGTGACTATGCTGTTTGTTGTATGCCATCAAATCATTTCAGACTTATGGTGACTCAAGGCCAACCTCTCACGGAGTTTTTGTGCAAGATTTGTGCACAGAGTGTTTGCCATTCCCTTCCTCTGAGGCTGAGAGAATGTGACTTCCCCAACATCACCCAGTGGTTGAGCAGGGTTTGAATCCTAGTCTCCCAAAGTCTTAGACCAACACTCAAACTGCTGCACCACCCACCCTGGTTTTCAACTATATTGTCTCATCAGTATAATGACTGTATTGTCAAGGTGTGAGGTATGCACCTCAGAGCATGTGCAGAGTGCAGAAAGTAGGAAGCAATGCCAAACCACTGCCAGCTGCTCCAGATGGGGGAAAAAGCCACACAGACTTATTGAGTTAAGGCTAAGTGCTGTTTATTCAAACAGAGCACAAGATAAGCCACAGGGCTTCAGGTAGCATGCCCAGAAGCAAAACAACAGGTGTAAAAACAGCATGGAAGACAGACAAAGAGTATGGCCAGAGGCAGGTCCAAAATGTGGCCAAAGGCAGTACCGGATGTGACCTGAGGCAGTTTACAGAGCAAATCCTAAGCCTTTTAAGGGCCTAATCACACCCAGGTATACATGGGGCGATCCAATACACCACCGCATACATTCTCCTCATGCTGGATGCCTTCTCCTGAGGCAGGACCTTGTGAGGCCAGCTAGCCATAATAAACCTTGTGGCTGCACTGCCAAGGTCAAACTACCTCATCTTTTCATCCACCTGAAAAACCTTCTTGGACACACCACACTCACATTCTGAATGCCCTGACATATATTGGTAACTAAACACATTTTGGCTTCAGAGTTATAACTATAGACAATTATTTTGAAAAAGCAGTATTCTGTACTTGTGGCTGCAGACGAAATGGTGGCCTTGGCATATGTTTCAAACAAACCAGAGAGATCTCCATTTATAACATGTTCTATCTAATGGCTCTCCATTCATGGACCTTTCTCCTCTCTATGTGGTGCCCCTTCTTTTCTTTCTTCCGATCTTGAACTGAAGCCTATTTCTTTGAGTCTTCAGCTTGGTATTTTATTTATGCATTTACCATGTGCATTTTGCTCCCTCCTTTGTTCCAGTAAGCTCAAGGCACTACATGACTCGCTTCCTGCCCACTTACAAGCCATCCAACATTTCACAGATGAAACCCAGGTCACACTGGACCCAGCAAGATGGTTGCTTCTGGGAGACCTTCTGCTCCCTAGTTGTTCAGGAGATAAGAAAGGCTACATCACAACCTAGTAGTGATTCCTCACTCCTCTGTTTCTGTGGTTTATAGTCTGAGCCTGAGGTCTACTAAATATAATTTGATATCAAAAGATTGGCCATTCCAAACTGCTCCCCTCCACGTGCTTGCAAGGCCCCTGGACAAGCACGCACACGGACACGGCCGAACAGGCTGAAAAATACAAGACAAATCCAGGTAGGCCAGTAATTCTCCAGCATGCAGCTTCAGGAGACCTCCAGGCAAGTACGCTTTAAACCTAAATTAAGTATGCACCAAGCATACAAAAGATTCTCTGCCCCGAACAGGCAGCTTGACGAGATTAGCGCTTCTGACTACTCAACTGTCAAGCACTCCTCATTTGCATACTGTCTGCACTAGTGACAACTCTGTCAAAATCCAATCATTCTAAATTCTGACCTTTTGGAGGCTTTGTCTCCAACCTGAAACCCATTGTTTTCCCCGAGAATGGACTACCCTACAGGCCCATTTTCCCCTATAAGAACCCCTGATTTTGAGAGCTTCTTCGGATTGCTCTTGGCTTCCATCCCGCCTTGCTGCCGCTCCGTTTGCCGAGCCTTCCCCTCAGCGTCCATGTGTTGAGAATCTCCACTCCAACTGACTTTCTTTTGGCTACCCGGGCTACAGGATCAGGTGTAGTATTCCCCCTGAAAATCCTTCTCAAAATCCCCTATCAAATTTCCTTCCTTTACTTTCTTAGGTCTGTGTGAATGAGTACATAAGTGCGCAGCGACTGTCTTTTAAATAAAGAAAACAATTTTAATTTCATTTTGCTTGGTTTTTGACTTGGCCTGATCCTGTAAACATTGGGTTTAAGATCTCGCTACGTTGCCCTGCCTTTGCATTGCTACAGCTTGTGCTCTGGCTAATTCCCATTCCCCATTATTTGGAGCACATTGAGGTGTCCCCCACAGGACCCCAGAAATCAGGGTAACACCTCCATGGGGACAAGCTATGTTGTCAGTAGTTTCCACAGCCAGCAATGATTTAGCATAGGATCTCTGTGGCATACCCTCCAAAATTTCACAAATGAAAGCTGGGACACATGTAGCCAAGTAGAATTGGACTGGCTGCAGCACTTTGCTTTTGTCTGAGCCTACAGGCAAGGGCAAGATTTCACCTCCTTCTCCACATGCCAATATGTGTGGCCAAGAAACATGAGAGTGCCATCTAGATAACAAAAATTATAAATGAAGAAGAATGCACAAGGTAGGAGAAGCTACAGATGTTTGTTTTTGCCTGAGGCTATTGGAAAGGCCCCTCTCCTCTTCGCACTGCTGAGTTAATACAGGGCAAAGTACTTTTATCTTTTGAATTCAATTCAAAAGATGACAGCTGAGGACAAAGGGCAAGAGGAAGGAGACATAGGGACATTTTAAAAAGGGTTGAAAAATGAGATGTTAGTGGCTTTCAGGGCTTTCCCTGCCATATTGAGACAGTTGGAGAATATGTACTATCACTTCCCAATAATCCTGCCAGGTAAGTTAGGCTGAGAATGATTCACAAAGTGTGTTTATTAGTGGCAGGGGTTTTTTCCCCCAGTGAGCTCAAGGCTGTATATGTGGCTCTTTTCTCCCCATGTTATCTTCACACTACTCCTGACTGACAACAACTTTCTCTATGGGCATCCAATGAGTTTTATGGTTCAGCGCAGACTACATCCTGGATCTCCCAAGTTCAGCACTCTAGCCTCTACACAACATGGGTTCTTGGTTTCCATTCCCAACTGAACTGAGAACTAAAGAGCTTTAACTGCCCTTTCCAATGGTTTTCCACGGTTTGGTCTTGCCTCTGCTGCTATCCAGCCCTTGTGTTTAACTGTCCTGCCTTACTGGGACATTGGATGAAATTTGATTGTAATCTTTTCTAGGCAGAATAGTGTTACTTGTTTGTGTTTTCCTGTAAGGTCCCACCCATTGTCACAAGAACTGAAAATTAAGTAGGGTCCACAATGAAATGTTGCATTGCAGCACGCTCCTTTTCAAGATATCCCATTCCTCTCCATCACAATAAGTCAGCATTCATCTTCAGTCCTCTGTTGGCTGTTTTGGGTCTGCTGGGCTCTTCTATTTTATAAAATACTCTTTGTATTTCTGAAAACCTTGAAATCCTGCTGACCTAAATGATAACTCCTTCTTGTGGATTTGTTGCTATTACCTGCTGCCAAGTCAACTTTGATTTGTGGTGAACCTATGAATAAGAGAAGTCCATGAGCCCTGGTCATCAGTGGCCCTGCCGAGTCTTGCAAACTCAGGCCTGTGGCTTCCTTGATCAAGTCAATCCACCTGTAATGCAGTCTCCTTCTTTTCTTATTACCTTCTGCTTTTACCTAGCATTACTGCCTTTTCCAGTGCTTCACATTGTTCCATGAAATGTCCAAAGTATGACAGCCTCAGTTTTGTTATTTTTGCTGCTAATAAGAGTTCAGCCTTGATGTATTCTAAGACCCCTTCAATTTTTTTTTATTCATAGAACTCTTATCCAGCACAATGTTTCAAATGAGTTGTATCTTCTTCCTGTCAACTTTCTTCCCTGTCTAACTTTCACACTCATACATAGAAATTGGCCTGGATGATTCTGATTTTGGTACTTAATGCTATATCTTAACCAGATCTTATTCTAGTTTTATGATGGCTGCCCTCCCAAGTCTGAGGGCCTTTCTGCACTGCACTGTTATAGTGCTATTATTCTACCTTCAACATCCTGTGGAATTCTGGGCTTTGTAGTTTCCTGAGGCCAAAGAGCTCTCTGGCTGAGAATTCTAAATGCCCCTCCCTAACCTGCAAACCCCAGGATTCCATTGGATGTTGAAGGTGGAATAATAGCACTATAACAGTGCTGTGTGGAGAGGCCCTAAGTCTTTTGATTTCTTGACTACAGTCTCCATTTTGATTAATGACTGAGTCAATATTGAATATTGAATTAATTCAATGTCTTCATTACCCACTTTAAGTTTATGCATATTATCTGTAGACATTGTTTTTGCCTTCTTGATAATTAGTGGTAACTTGCAGATAATGTCATTACAAAGGCCAACACTCAGTGAATTCACTTTCCTGCATGATGATGACAGAGGAGGGAGACAGAGAGGAAGGATAGTTTAGAAATTTATCATAAGTTCAGCCATATGACTTTGATGATATCCAAAGTTGGTTTTGCCTGATTAAGAGGTCTTGGCCAAAATTTGGTGCATATTTTGTTTTTCCTAAGGAAGACATTGCTTAATTTGGGGGATTTTTTTTCTTATGGATCATATCATGACTTTAATATCAAGTCAGCTTCCCAGCCACTACTTTCCTCAGCCCTGTTTTTTTGTAACATCTTGACCAATGAAGAGATCAGGAGATCTCAAGGAATTTTCCCCAAGAAAGGGACATGATATCACCCAGTAAGTAACACACTCAGGAACTAACACACAGATTTCCATGTGTAAGTTAGTGTTGCCCAGTGTGACATAGGCAGAGGAGATGATACAGCCAGTGGTATCAACATTTGGGCAAAATGTTTGCATGAATGGATCGCATGTACTTGGCAGTGCCATCCTAGGACCAAAGATCATCAGAAGAGTCCTGCTGGGTCAAACTGACAGTTCATCTCACCCAGGCCATTTCTGCACTACACTGTTACAGTGCTATTATTCCACTTTCAACATCCTGTGGAATCCTGGGGTTTCCAGTTTAGAGAGGAGAATTTAGAATTCTCAGCCAGAGAGCTCTTGGGCCTCAGTAAACTACAAACTCCAGAATTCCACAGGATCTTGAATGTGAAATAATGGCACTATAACAGTCTAGTGTGGAAATGGTCCCAGTATCCTCCTTTTCACAGTGGTCTATCAGGGTATGGTAAAATTACATTTTGGTTTACAGTTCCCAGAATCTCTGTCTGCATGGACCATTGGCTGTACTGGCTGGGAGATTCTGCAAACTGTAGTCTAGAAAAGAAACTTTTGTAACTTCTTGGACCAATTAACCACACGCTTCCATGACACACTCCTCAAAAATGCATTCTCCCCCTGCCCTACATAAATCTATTGCTTTTAGGCATAGCTGTTCCGTTTCACCCTTGTAACTAATAGCCACCAATAGCTCTCTCCTCTGAAATTTTATGCCTAATTCACAAGGAGTGCCAGAGGCAGTGCCACCATGTGGCAGTACAGAGCTGGGCTCACCATTGTCTTTTCCTTCCAAGATGGAGTAGGTTGCACCCTACTCACTGGTTATTTTTTTTTTTTTTAAAAAAAATCAAACTCTAGTGTTTTTTCAGCAGCTCTCTCCCTCTCTCTCTCCCTCCCCCATCCTCACATCTCTTATATTTACTGACTTATGAAGTAGTACTTGAGTGCCTATATGGCTTGTACTAGGAATGTGTAATAAGCCACTCAGTCCTAGGGAAAGAGGACGGGGCAGCAGCTAGCAAATGGAACTCAAGAGATCCCTGACATTCTCCCTTGCAGTATGTGTGTGTGTGTGATGTGGAATTGAAGTGAAGAGGGGATAGGCAAGCACTCCTTTCTTTCCAGTACGTTTCTTGGCTCCTGCTTTTCTCCCCTTCTGCCTCTACATTGTTAAGGCAAAAGGGAAGATAGAGGGGAAGGAAGAGCAGCCAAAAGCCCAGTGACATGCTAGCTCTGAATCTCAGTACAAATCTGAGAAACAATTTCCCCTATCCATTCTACAATGGATCTCAATAAAAATGCTCTTTTCTTCTTCTCCATCTCCTCAGCCCACCCCAGGCTCAGAGAGAACTGAACACTAATTCACCACCATTAGGACTAGAACATTGATTTCAACAGTATTGATGCTGCTTCTCTTCAACTGTTCTACCCATCTAGGTCTGAGGAAAATAGAAGTATCACAAAATCCAGGAAGCCTGGAGTTAGGTCCCAGTCATGCTACACAATTATAATGCTATAATTCCACTTTAACTGCCATGGTTTCATCCTATGGAATTGTAGGATGGGCATTTTAGGAAGGAGGATTTAGAATTCTCAGTCAGATTACTCCAGTACATCATTGAACTACAAAGCACAGGATTCCAAAAGATGAAACCATGGCAGTTCAGGTGGAATCATGGTGCTATAATTAGGTAGTGTGAATGAGCCCTTAGAGTAAAGATGGGGAATGTGTGGCTCTCCAGATGTTTTTGGACTACAGGCCTTTGTCATCTGCAGATCAGCTGAACTTACTGGGGCTGATGTGAGTTGTAGCTCTAAGAACATCCGGAGGGCTGTTTGCTTCTCTAGTTCTGGATAGAAATGGAATCTGGCAAGTCGGGGAGGAGCCAAGCCTAATCACGAAAGACATGAAAGCTGGCTCATCTTAGGACATTTCTGCACTAGACTGTTAGAGCGCTATGATTCCACTTTCAACATCCTATGGAATCCTGGGGTTTGCAGTTTCGGGAGGGGCTGGCCGGCCCCTCCCAAAACTGCAAACCCCAGGATTCCATAGGATGTTGAAAGTGGAATCATAGCGCTCGGAAATGGCTTAAAAGTGGTGTCCTCCATTTACTCACTTTTCACAATCTTTGCACTTGACTTGTTCTATTCCAATTTTCTGCACTGTCCTCTGTGATGACTATCCAAGGAGAAAGGTGTTCCATTTAATAATTCTTAAATTGTAATAATAATTATTAAATAAATAATAATCAGTTGAGAGGAGTTGAGAGAATGGAATGTTACGAGTGAGTTGGGATGAGTGGAATGTCTGAGGGGATTTGAATAAGACGAGTGCATGAGCGTTGAACTATAACCTTGGAGACTGCTCGGCTATGGAAACCCACTGGGTGATCTTGGGCTTGTCACACATTCTCAGGCCCTCAAAAACCCTGGGATAGGTTTGCCTTAGGGTTTCCATAAATCAGAAATGACTTGAAGACCTTTGGTGTAAAAGGCATCATAAATAAATGTTGTTGTTATTGTTATTATGACACACGACAACAATAAGCATGGCTATCGGTGAGAAGGAATGAAGAAGGTCATCTGTCAGGGTTAAAGTGAATAGTCTGTAAGGTTTGGTTGGTGGATAGGACAGTTAGAGAGGGTCTAACTAGGAGATGAGAGTGAGAGAGTATGAGAGATGTATTTCATATGTATTAAATAATTAACCTGTTATGTGCAAATTCTGTATTATACACTTTTGGCCTCCAGGTATGCTAGATATTAGAAGCTTGTGCTCAAACATGGCGTGTGTGCTGGCAGCAGCTAACAAAGATGGGTAGTGTCCACTGTGGATAGTAGACAACTAATATCTCACACAGGAACCAAGAGGGCATCTTGACGGTCCCCAAAGTTGGTGGCCACAGTAGTAGGACAAGAGGATGCCCTTACATAAATGGTAGAGGTGAGGATAAGGGAAAGCATTCACTTTTGGTGGCAATGGGTAAGATTAGTCAAAGTCTTCACATTGGTGCCAGCAGAGGTATAACCAGAACCTCACATCCTCCTTTTTCTTTTTGGTTTCCAGAACCTGATATGTTTGGTATCTTAGAGATTTGCCCAATACAACAAACATGCCTGCTGCATCTCCTTTATTAGCATGAGTATGCTAATAAAGGAGAGTATCCTATGAGTGTGTATACATGGGTAGGCATGTATCTGCTCTAGCTCTAGCTCATGAAAGCAAGACACCTGAAACTTGGCATGTGTACTAAGCTGACCCGCAGGATGTGCACATCAGGATTATTTGGGTTTTAAGTAGACTTATTAATTTTAGTTAATGTAAAACTGTTAGTAGCCTGAAGTAACATCTGCAGTCAAACATGGCAGACTTCCCAAGCAAGCTGCATTTCATTTTTGCTGTTGTTTTTTCCTAGAGGGCATCTATGTCACTCCAGTGGGCCAGAAGTCGAGTAGTCAAAACAACATGCCAAGTGTGGCTGCTTCTTCAATCTGCTGGATTCCCAAACTCATCAAAAAGTTAGTGAAGTCCCACTGCCTGTTGGAGGTGGGGGAATACTCAATGGGGAAGGCTCAGTGAACACAAGAGGGCAAGTACGGTATAGTAGTTTGAGTGTTGAACTATGATCTTGGAGGCCAGGGTTTGATTCCCTGCTCAGCCATGGAAACCCACTAGGACTAGGTGACCTTGGGTATATCATACTCAGCCCCAGAAAACCCTGTGATAGGCTTGCAATTCACCTTAGGGTTGCTATAAGTCAGAAATAGCTTGAAGGCATACAACAGCAGCAACAACAACAACAACAACAACAACAAGCACCAGAGGGAAGGAAAGAAAGATCAAGGAGCATGAAAAAGTGTAAAATGGGAGAAGAGAAATTACAGAAGGAGAGAAAAAGAACAGTAACATGTGGGAGGGATATATCATGTGGATGAAGTGTGCAAGAACACAGCCATCTTAGTCTGGATCAGTATGCAATGGCATATCTTGTAGCACCTGAGAGAAAGAATTTATAGCTTGTGTAGACTTGGGCCATTTCCACACTACACTCTTATAGAGCGATTATTCCACTTTCAACATCCTATGGAATCTTGAGGTTTGCAGTTTAGGAAGGGGCCAGCTGGCCCCTCCCTAAACTGCAAACCCCAGGTCCATAGGATCTCAGACCGTGGGATTTCAGAGCCAAAACTAGAGATCTAGAAGATGCCATTAAACATGATAGCATCAACCACAACTTTACAGGATATTCCATTCCAATAAAAAAAAGACCGAGGCCCTTTTCACACCTTTCTTGGTGCCACTGGTGTTGCGTGGGGATCGCGCAAAAAGCCTCGTCTGGGAGGCACTCACGTCCCCTCTGCTTCCCCTCCACATCAGCTCCCTGCGTGAGCGCTCTGCCCCCTCCTTCCTCAGGGCACCCGAGTACTTTCCCGGCTGCACTGGGGGAGGATGCCCGATGGCTGCGCATCTGGAGCCTCCACATGCAAAGTAAGTGCATGTGGGACATGGAGAGACATGCGATCGCGCATCATTTTCAGCAGTGAGCCAAAAATGATATAATGCACGATTGCCTCCTAATGACCTCGGAAGCACCGCATGATTGTGAGGACATCATGTGGAATGGACCTCGCAATCGCGCAACACTCCTGAGGCCATTTTGCAGCAGGACTGGCATGCGAAAAGCACCAGAGTCTAAGTAATGTGGGATATGTTGCTGTGTGCCTTGAAGTTGTTTCTGACTTATGGTAACCCTAAGGCAAACCTAACACTGGGATTTCTTGGCAAGATTTGTTCAGATGGGGCTTGCTATCACTGTTCTCTGAGGCTGAGAGAGTGTGACTTGTCCAAGGTCATCCAAAGAGTTTCCATGACCAAGCAGAGATTTGAACCCTGGTCTCCAGAGTTGTAGTCCAGCCCTCCAACTGCTACCCCATGCTGGCTCCTGAGGAAAACATAGATGCATACATTTTTCAAGGCAGTGCTCTCACCCTGAGATTCCTCCCCATGCTCTCTGGACCACAGAAGAGGCCCTGAGACCTGCCAACTCTAGTGTGAGGACAGTGAAAGACTGTCAGAGTGCGTCTGCTGAGGAAGAAAGTAATCTAGCTGAACTAGAGGAAGAAATCACTGGGCTGACAAAAAACTAAGAGGTTTCTAAAGTGTGTGAAGCTGTATAATACAACTACAATGACTACTGTTAACAACAGCAACAAAAGCAATCACAACCACTCTCTCTAGATTAGGCCTAGACAAAATGTTACCCTGCGGTTACACGCAGATGTTTAGGCTGCCCCTCATCTACCCTGAATTCTTCAGACAACCCCCTCTCTCTCTCTCTCCCTCTTTTTTTTTTACAAAAAGAACAAATGAACAGATAAATGGCCTCTTTGGCAAGCATGTAAGATTAGAGAGTCACTTTTAAACCAGGGCACTGTCTCTTTCTCTTTGTCTCTCTCTCCCTCTCCCTCTCTTTCTGACACATGCGCACATCATAACTTTGAGAAACACCTGTTTTTCAAAAGAAGAAGCAGTTTGTTTTGTCTATTTGTGAATTTGGTCTTCTATGGGTCATTCATTCATTCATTCATTCATTCATGCATTCCCAGTATGGAGGATTCCAGAGGCAGCAAATTTGCCCCCAAACCCATTAAACTCATCCATTTCTGATTCATATGAAGTCATTTCTGGGTTCGGTAGCTGTTAAAAATGAATAGCCTCCCTTCTACTCTGGACAGTAAGGATGGACCTCAGGTCATAATCATTTGCAAACAAAGTTGACAAAAATAATTGGCATGAAATATGGTCTGAAGGCACCTGGGACAGAAAATCTGAAAGGAAAAAAAAATGGAGCTTTGGTGGTATAATCTGGCTGCCAGAAGGCCAAGAATTTATATCCCTCTGTGACAAATTTATCCCAGCATTACTGTTCATCTCATTGTTTTTTGCACCTGTTCCAACAATAAAGCTTTTTCAGTCCAAACTCCCACTGATGCTATTGACTCTCAGGATCTAAGCCAACAGAAGCACCGTTAGCCAAACACAATTTAGCAGGCTTGATACTGTAATAAGTGGAAGCAATTCGACAGGCTGCATCACATAAGGCACAACTTCTGATACTTGTAATAACAGTCCGTTTTGACCTTAAAAAGTACACAACAAACTTTTAACAGACAGATTAGAGATATGAGAGCCTCCTACAATTTGATGAGTGAAATTGTCTTATACATTTTAATTAGTGTCTGATCTACAAAGGGCTTTGATATCGAAACAAAGGAAATGTAGTCATATATTTAACTGTCCCAGTTTGGCAGGAACAATTTTAATTAACCTCTTGTCATCCCACTTTTTCACCTGCTTATAAAATGTCCCAGTTTTTCTTTTCTCCTTGCACTTTCAACCTTTGCCCTCAGCATACTCCAGCTGCTGCAAACTGAGTTCAAAGTGCAAATGCTGTTTGCACTTCCTCCATCAGCAATGCAGAGAGGAGAGGGGAGAAGAGGGAAGAATCTTGTCCTTCAGAGTAGATTCAGGCCATTTCCACACTAGCCTGTTATAGTGCTATTATTCCACTTTCAACATCCTATAGAATCCTGATGTTTCCAGTTTAACGAGGTGCCTCAGAGGAAACAAACTACTGCAGCCTCTCCTAGATGTAATCTCAGAGCCATTGTTGATCACCTCTGAGATTTCTTGGAGAATAGAAGACATCACAGCAAACTGAAAGAGGGCAAATGTTGACCCCATCTTCAAAAGGTGGGTGGGTGGGTGGCCATGGAGAATAGTAGAAGGCCTGGAAACTATGCCCTGTGAGGAGTGGGTTAGGGAATTGGGTATGTTTAGCCTGGAGAAGAGAAGGTTAAGATGAAACATGGTAGCTACGTTTAAATATTTGAAGAGTCATATAGAGGAAGTCTGTTTTCTGCTGCTCCAGGGACTAGGACATGGAGCAATGGCTTCAAACTTCAGAGAAAGGAAAACTTCTAGATGGTAAGAGTAGTCTGACAGTGAGATATGCTGCTGCCTTGGAGTGCGATGGAGCCTCCTTCTTTGGAGGTTTTTAAACAGAGGCTGGATGGCCATCTGTCAGGAATGCTTTAATGATATATTCCCTTATGGCAAGATGGGGTTGGACTCAATGGCTCTTGTGGTCTCTTCCAGCAATGTGATCCTATGATTCTATGAACTACTGACTAGTCAGCTTGACATCAATACCAGGAAAGTTTCTGGAACATTCAATTAAACAACTGGTCTGTGAGCTCTTAGAAAAGAAGCTGTGATTATTAAGATGCAGGTTTCTCATACCAGACTTAGACCTTTTTGATAGAGTTACAACTTGACCGATCATGGGAGTGCTGTGGATTTACTTTATTTTGATTTCACTAAGGCTTTTGACAATATTTGTGGATTTATAAATGCTTGACAGACTGAACCCAAGGAGTGCTTGCTAATGTTTTTTTCATCCTGGAAATCAATAGTAAGGCCATTTCCGCACTACAGTGTGCTAGTGCTATTATTCCACTTTCAACATCCTATGGAAACCTGGGGTTTCCAGTTTAGGGAAGGGCCCCCTCCCTAAAGTGCAATCCCTAGGATTCCATAGGATGTTGAAAGTGGAATAATAGCACTGTAACACTCTGGTGCGGAAATGGCTGGGTTGCCACAGGGTTCTGTCCTGGGCCCAGAGTGCAGGGCATACTTATCAGATTTACAGAAGACACCATATAAGGAGATGTAGCTAAACCTTAGAGGACAGGATCACAATTCAAACTGGATTTGGTAGATTGGAGAATTGGCCCAAAACTAACAAAATTAATTTCAGCAGAGATAACAGTAAGGTACTACATTTTAGCAGGGGGAAAAAAGCACATATATAGGATGAGAGACACCAGGCTTGACAACAGTTCATGTGGAAAGGATTTGGGATGTTACAAAACAAATAGTTAAACATGAGTCAACAGTGTGTGGCAATGGCTGCATCAACAAGAGTATAGTGTCTAGACTGAGAGTGCTGCTCTATTCTACTTTAGTCACACCTCACCTGGAATACTGTGTCAAAATCTTGGCACCACAGTTCAAGAAGGACATTGAGAAGCAGAACATGTCTATAGGAAGGTGACCACAATTATCAAAGTTCTGGAAACCAATGCCATTTCTGCACTACACTGTTACAATGTAAATTGCAAACCCCAGGGTTCCATAGGATGTTGAAAGTGGAATAATAGCACTATAACACTGAGTGCAGAAGTGGCCAGCATGTGTTTGTTTTTGCATTAGAATCATAGAATCATAGAGTTGGAAGAGACCCCAGGGGCCATTGAGTCCAACCCCCTGCTACGCAGGAACACCCATCAAAGCATTCCCAACAGACGGCCATTCAGCCTCTGCTTAAAAACCTCCAAAGAAGGAGACTCCACCACACTCCGAGGCAGCATATTCCACTGCTGGACAGCTCTGACTGTCAGGAAGCTCTTCCTTAGGTTCAAGTGGAATCTCCTTTCCTGCAGCTTGAATCCATTGCTCCTTGTCCTAGTCTCTGGAGCGGTAGAGAACCAGCCTGCTCCCTCCTCAACATGACATCCTTTCAAATATTTAAACATGGCTATCATGTCCCCTCTTAACCTTCTCTCCTGCAGACTAAACATACCCAGCTCCCTAAGGCATTCTTCATAGGCATGGCTTCCAGACCCTTCACCATTTTGGTCACCCTCCTCTGACACGTTCCAGCTTGTAGACATCCTTCTTAAACTGAGGTGCCCAGAACTGGACACAGTATTCCAAATGAGACCTAACGAATGCAGAATAGAGTGGTACCATTACCTCCCTTGATCTAGACACCATACTCCTATTGATGCAACCAAGAATCGCGTTGGCTTTCTTGGCTGCTGCGTCACGCTGCTGACTCATGTCCAGCGTGTGACTTGCCAAGACTCCTAGATCCTTTTTACATGTACTGCCATCCAGCCACATATCCCCCATCCTATATTTGTGACTTTAATTTTTTCTGCCCAGTTGCAGGACCCTACATTTCTCTCTGTTGGAATTCATTTTGTTAGCTTTGGCCCAGCTCTCCAATATGTCAAGGTCGTATTGAAATTTGATCCTATCCTCTGGTATGTTAGCAACCCCTCCTAGTTTGGTATCATCTGCAAATTTGATCAGCATGCCCTCCACTCCTTCATCTAAATCATTGATGAAGATGTTGAATAGCACTGGGCCCAGGACAGAACCCTGTGGCACCCCACTAGTCACTTCTCTCCAGGATGAAAAGCAGCCATTGGTGACCACCTTTTGGGTGCGGTCGGTCAACCAATTACAAATCCACCTAACAGCGGCCCTGACCAGCCCACATTTTACTAGCTTCTTTGCAAGAATGACATGGGAAACTTTGTCAAAGGCCTTACTGAGATCAAGATATGCTACATCTACAGCATTCCTTCATCTGTCAAACTTGTAACACTATCATAAAAAGAGATAAGATTCGTCTGGCATGACTTATTTCTGAGAAATCATGCTGGCTTTCAGTGATTATGGCATTGCTTTCTAAGTAATTACAAACTGACTGTTTAATGATCTGCTCTAGGATCTTTCCTGGAATTGATGTCAGGCTTACCGGGCGATAATTATTAGGGTCCTCTTTTTTCCCCTTCTTGAAGATGGGGATGACATTTGCCCTCCTCCAGTCTGCAGGGACTTCTCCTGTTCTCCAAGAGTTCTGAAAGATTATTGCAAGTGGTTCAGAAATGACTTCTGCCAGTTCTTTTAATATCCTTGGATGTAATTCATCTGGCCCTGCGGACTTGAATTCATCTAGTTTAGCCAGATATTCCTGTACTACTTCTCTACTTATTCTGTGCTGCATTTCCCCCACTTCCTCACCTGCTCCCCACACCCCAGGTTGGATACTTCTATCCTTCTGGGAGAAAAATGAGGCAAAGAAGGTATTGAGTAGTTCTGCCTTCTCACTCTCCCCCCATTATTAACTGGTCACCCTCTCCGCATAGTGATCCTATCATTTCCTTGTTTTTCCTTTTGCTGCGGACATATCTAAAAAAGCCCTTTTTATTGTTTTGGATGTCTCTGGCAAGCCTGAGTTCATTCTGTGCTTTAGCTTCTCTGACTTTCTCCCTACATCTCCTGGCTATTTGCTTGAATTCCCCTTTGGTGGTTTCACCATTCTTCCATTTCCTATACATGTTTCTTTTAACACTTAGTTCAGCTGAGAGTTCTTCAGTCAACCATTCCGGTTTCTTTAGACACCTGCCATTTTCCCTCCTTATTGGCACAGTTTTCAATTGTGCCTTCAGTATCTCACTTTTAAGAAACTCCCATGCATCATGCACTCCTTTCTCTTTTAGTATTCTTGTCCACGGGATTTCAGCAAGTAACTCCCTAAGTTTGAAGAAATCAGCTTTCTTAAAGTTTAGGATGCATGTCTGGCTACACTTGGCTTCTCTTTCCCACTGGATGTTAAACTCCAAGGGAGCATGGTCACTCCCTCCTAAGGATCCTACCACCTCCACCTCATCAACTAGGTCATCCCTGTTGGTCAGAATCAGATCTAAAACAGCCAATCCCCTTGTCATCTCTTCCACCTTCTGGACTATGAAATTGTCTGCAAGGCAAGCGAGGAACTTGTTGGACCTTGCGGTCTTTGCAGAATTTGACTGCCAACAAATATCAGGATAATTGAAATCTCTCATTAACACGGCATCTCTTCTTTTTGAATGTGTGGTCATCTGCTCCAGCAAGGCCTCATCCAGGTCCTCAGGCTGGCCCGGAGGCCTGTAGCAAACCCCCACAATCACATCCCTATTGTTTCTCGCTCCCTTAATTCTTATCCAGATGCTTTCAACTTGGCTTCCCAGATTTAAGTCCTGGATTTCTTTACAGGTGAAGACATCCTTGACATTCAATTTCTGCTTTTTCTTCAGTGAGCTCTGGGCAGTGTGCATGGCTCTCTCCCTCACCACTTTATCCTCATAACAACCCAGGCTATGCAACACGAACTGGCTTAAATTTAACTATAGCTTAGTGAGGTCCTAATCCCAGATCTGCCAAGTCCTAGTTCAACACTACAAACACTAGTTCATACTCCTGACTCTCATTTGAGTTTTATATGCAGTTGTCTGCAGAAGGCATAGCTCGATGATAGAGTTACAGCAGATGGTTTAAATATGGATAGTCTTATATTCAGTCACCAGCATCTCTGGTAAAAAAGCTTTCAAGATCTAGAGCATGAACACAATTGAACAGCAGCTGAGATGAGATGAGATGAGCAGGAGGTACTGAACTGGATTCAATGGACCAATAACTGGAATGGGTCAAAAGGTAGTTTCATACCGACTACGTTATTTACAACTTTTGCCCTAATCCCTCTGTTAGTGATGTTTAGGGCTAAGGCCCTTTACTCACGGGGGGGGGGCTGAAATGGGGCCGCGCACGCAGGGGCGGAGCTTACCCGCGAGCGGGTTGCTCCGTGCCTCTGAAGAGCACGGATCCGCCGTTCCAAACGTCGCCGAATTTCGGCGGCGCTCCGTGGCTCCCGGCGGCGCCCGAAATGGCGGCTGGCGGCTTCCGGCGGCGCTCCGCCAATTAGGACAGAGCGCCAGCCGGAAGCCCGCCCCCGGGCAGATCTGCAGGGGCGCGCTGCCGCGTCTCTGCAGTTCTTGACCGGGGGCTGCTACGGGGCAGCGCGGGTAAGTTTTATAAAAACCACTTTTGAGGGTGGTTTTTATAAAACTCACAGTGTCACCCCCGGGTCTGCACTAGAACAGTTTGAGGTTTAGAACCACACTTTTTTTAACTGCTCTAGCGCAGACCCCGGTGAAGAAGACCTCCTGGAGAGGTCGCTCTAGCGTGGGCAATATGCCCATGTGGAAATGGCCTAAGTGTTCATCCATAACTGATGCACAAAAGAGAGGTTACTCCTCCCCACTCTGAAAAAGAAGAATCTTCCTCTCATGGTGAGGACTGAGCCTGTTCAATAAGGAGGGAATATTGGAACTGTTGGGACAATATAATAACAAGGGGGATGCAAGGAACAGAATGGAGTACTTTATCCTGAAAGAGGTCATGGTGTCTGGCTGGGACAAAAAACACTCTGTGCAGCAATGTGGTGTCTCCAGCCTTATTTTTTTTTACTCTAAGCACAATTCGGTTTGAACAGAAACTATTGTTTATGACTAGAACAATCCATTTTGGCTCCTACACTCAGCTCCATACGTTAAAAAAATGGAAACATTTGATGCTTGTTCTGAGGTGCTGAAGAAAGCAAAGAAGACAAGTTGAAAAGTGTCAAAGAGGAAACTGCAACTTCTTCTATCGACCCTAGCCACCAAAAATCTGTTATATTATTACAGGGAAATACTACTCAGGCAATAGCATCAGAACTTTTCAGCCTCTTCAAACAGATCTCATCTCTTCAAGCTTGAAGCTTTTACTTACAGATGGAAGGATATAGCTACATTTCATTGTAATTGTAATATAACATGGGATACATGATAACATCCTTCATTTTCTAGGGCAGCTGTAGCTTTTTATTCACTTTTACAGTTACCAAATTATTACCCAAAGAGGTGGGGAACTTTGAGATCTACCTGCAGTGCCAGTATCTCCTTAGAATTTGGGAAATTATAGCTCAAAGGAGGCCTGTGAGACAAGGGTAACAGCAGGATCTTTTTGCCTGCGTATACTAGTACTAACTGTAGAGTGGACTCCAGTTAAAAGTTAAACAGAGTATTTTGTTTGGAATTAACAAACACACAAGAAACCATACAAGGCTATATATATGTACAAGGCAATTGGGAAGTGAGGCAAGAATGGCTGGATAGAACAGACTGGGAGGAAAGGGTGTTAGCTACCAGTCCTGAAGCAGAAGGTTGAAGCGGAGTGGCTCAGACAGCACCTGAGGGTAGGACGGAGGAAGAAGAATCTGGGATAACACATATAGCATAGTATGCTCAATGTACTACCATGTACTACAATTTACTGGGCTTGGAGCTGGGTTTTTTGTATCCCATTTCCTGCCCTTTTCAGTATGTTTAGGCAAAAGCAAACTGATGCAGTTTCTCCTAGGTTTTGTGTTCCTCATTCATAAATTCTGCCATCCTGACCTCATTTCTGATCTTACTTGGCCACAGGTATCCCTGTTTTCACCTGCAAAATGTTGAAGGGTATGATAGTGGGATATCTTTTTTTTTGCGCTCATCTCATGATGTTTCTCAACTGCAGGACCCGGAATAATTGACTGAAGCTTTAGTACAGCTCAGAGAAGCCTTATAATTAGGAGTGGTCAGAAAAGAGACAAAGCTACCACAATTATCTTGATGGTAATAGGATGGGAACCAAATTACCATGTTTATTGCTTTTCATCGTCAATGCTACAGTTGGGAGATAAGAGAAGAACCTGCCAGAGGCAGAGGAGGGATGACCTTTTCCTTCTTGTCTGTCCTCAGCCTGCTATGTCTACTGAAGGATGCGAGAAGAACCCTCTTCTTCTCTTACCCTTTATTACAGCTCTCAAGTTTTATCCACAGAGGGGACGCATTCTTTCCTGAAAGTCTCTTGAATGCCAGTGGGAAGGTAAATGATGGAACCAAGTCCTTCCCGACAAACCATGGGACATGAGGAACAATACATCTGACACTGGGTGAATTCCTCACTAATAGAGGCCCTAGGCCTGTATTTGACCGTCTTTCTGGTCTCGTTTAAGTATCTTGCTCTGGCAAGGAATGACAGACTTGTCTCAAAAGAGTGAAGCACACACACTGTGGTTTACAGTGTGAGGGCAGCACATGTCAGAGTAAATGAGTGAGGTCAACTATAGTTCTGTGGAGCTGTACTGGAGAAGTACTTCACTATCCTTCATTGAGTAGTACTTGAATAAGAGAATAAAATGCAGCAAATCCATGGGCATTCAATAAATAGTTTCTTGTCTTACCTTCCTTATGAAGACTTCCATACTTTCCAATGTCATTGCCGCTTGGCTTATCATCTCTCCCCACCATCTCTTTCATAGAGAACCTCCTAGCTTTCCACAGGGCATCATTTCATTTCATATCAAGAAGTATCATTTCTGAGTGTGTCATCATTTTAATCTCCTACAGTTTTTCCTTCTTTAGAAGGCATAGGTCTTTTATTTTGAAATCCAGGAAAAAAATACCCAGTTGAAAAAATCACTTTTTAGAACTATAGCCCTCTCTCAAACAGCATGGTTCCCAGTAGCCACATTGGCTGGGAGAGTCTGAGAAATTTAGTTCCCAAAGTAACTTTTCCAAGCTCTAGATCACAAACATACTGTTGTGGTCTACCACAAATGAAGAGTATGTCAGAAGTCACAGTAGGGTTATAAGCAAGGCATTTCTCCATATGAAAAAGAAACATCTCTCAAACTTCTGTGCAGTTTGTCTCCAAAATTTATTCTGAAGATTTGTGGCTGTTATCAACTAACTATACAGTAGCCATCCTCCTGATCTCCACACATCTCAGTGCTACTGCTGGGAATAGGAAGGCTTAATAAACTATTTGGTACTTGGAATATGGTCAGCAAAAACGACATTTGAATCTGTTCAGCTAATTTGCAAGAGGGAACTGAGTAGGGTATGTGTTTAGAGGTTCCAAGAGTATGTTGTTTGCTTGTTCTAAACATGGGTCCTATATTTGAATGCTTGTTTATTCCATATGTACAGTACAAATAGCTGTACTGTACATATGGCAGATATTATAAAGTAGATGTTATAAATACAATTTTAAGATTTCAGTGCAAATAATCTAACTATGGAACTACCTACCATTGAAGAAATTAGAGACCTGTAAGACACCAGTACAGAGCCAATGTGATGTAGAGGTTAGATGATTGGACTACGACCCTGGAGAATAGGGTTGATTCCCCGCTTGGTCATGGATACCCAGTGGATGACCTTGGGTGTATCACACACTCTCAGCTGCAGAAAAGCCCATGATAGGGTTGCCTTAGGATCGCCATAAGCTGGAAACAACAACACCAATAACAAGACAGCAGTAAGCAGGTATTACTTATTTATACAAGTCTGTTAGAATCAATTGCTCTGACCAAACGGCAGAACTAGGAGGTTCGTCATCTTTGGTATCACTATAGGAAAGGATGTTTCCTTCATTCTCATCCACTCTATTCTTGATGGCAAAGTTTTCTCCTGTGAAATATGGACACTGTTCAGTAATAAAACAGAGGATATGAATCCTAATGATGTGTGGTTGCATGTATATATGGTTGTGAACGTGTGTGTTAATCTTCACTAAACTAGTACTCCCAGATCTGTTGGATTAACAGCATGACCACTAGGGAAGGTTGTGGAATGCTATTGTAAAAATGGTGGTAGGACTGATAGTAATTGTTGTCTAATGCATCCAGAAGGTACTGGGGTGAAAAACACTGGCTTAAATATAGAACAGCCTATCCGAATCTGGCACCTCACCTATTATTGAATTACAATTCCCATAACCTGTAACCAGCATTGATCATGCTGACTGAAGTTGATGGGAGTTGTAATCAAATACATCTTGACTATATGAGCTTGTGAAGTTGAAGGAGAGAAATATATTTCATGTCAGCCAGTTCCAGGACAAATATGTCTCCTACTGATCACTGGTAGGTTTCCGGGAAAATAGCAATGACAAAAACAAATATGCTGGCCATTGCCTGTAAAAGAGCAACACAGATCAACAAAAGCTTGCTCCTAGGAAATACTCACATTACTCCAGGTCCAACTGTTCCCTTGTTTCATCATACTCCAAAAATGGAACTTTTTGATTTAAGTCATTTTTTAAGTCAATGCAAGAGAACCCGTTGTGTTTTGAGTAGGATTCAAGCAGTCAATACACAGCAGGGATATTGATTCTTTTAACCTCCTGCTAAAACGTTTTCCCCCAAACATTGACATAAGAATTCAGGCAGGAATTGTCTCCCCGCCCTCCGCCCTCACTTAAACTTACAAAATAACTCACCCTCCCACCCCTGCTGAAATATTTTGCTGGTCAGAAAGGAGGATGACAGCACTTTTGACTGGGAATGACGTGATATCCAGCTTCAAACCACACTTCTTGCCCACTATTGTTTGCTGTTGTTTTGTGCCTTCAAGCCATTTCAGACTTATGGGGACCTTATCACAGGTTTTCTGGGGCTGAGAGTGGGTGAAGCATCCAAGGTAATCCAGTGGGTTTCCATGGCCAAGCAAGGAATCAAACCTTGGTCTCCAGGGTGAGTAGTCTAACACTCAAGCTACTAACCCATGCTGGCATTATTATAGGTTACCGCAAATACAACTGTAGACAAGAGGTACAACACAGAGCCAAGCAACTGGCTTCTAGTTCAAAAGCATCATCCTTTTCCTTTTTAAAGGTGTAGCAGTGGTGAGATCAGGAAATGCTGGAACAGTGAAGAAAGGGATAGTCAATTCTGCGCAGGTGGAAAAAAAAGAAAAAAGAGGAAGAGAATTCAAGGGATATGAATAAGAAGCACAACACCTGACATGAAAGCCATTGGTTGCCATTGGTGATGATCTAGGTGGAGTCATTCAGGGTGGAGGAGAACAAAGGTGGTGGAATATGGAAAGCAGAACACAGGCAGCATCAAATCAAGGGGCTCTTCGAAATGTGTGTGTGTGTGTGTCTGCGAGTGTGTCTGTGTGTACATCTCACCCTTGTGAGGCTTACATACCACTCAGGGTGGTAAACAATAATTCAAAGCAACAACAAAATGCAAACAAAATTACTAAGCAACAGCATTATGATAAATCAATACATACAGCAGATAAAATTGACTGAAACCCATAAAAGCTTAGTCTGTTTCACTGACAAGACCAGAGGGCTCAGCTTGTGCCTTTTGCAAATCCTATGGCTGACATGGATCAGAAATAGCATGAAATGAGTATTTATTTATGTGTGTTTCGAAAGGCATCTTTTTAAAAAGATCCATGTTTCCTCATTGATTTTAGTGAGCTTCCCAGAAGCTTCTCAGAAAAAGAAATCAAAACTTCTCTTGGACGAGTGGGTACAGGAAGCACTGAAATCTTGAGAAACACATGTCAGCAAAACAACATACAGCTAGATCTTTTACTTAAGGACTGTGGTACTCACGAAATTCTGGTGCTCCCCTAATACCCCAAGAGATACCATCTGTTTTCGTTTAGCACTGGCAGCAGCATTTTCTTTCTGTGTTGAAAGAGCTACGCTCCTGAACCTAGTTCTGTTAATGACCAAGCTATTACTTTTAAAAAACGTGAATCCATCAGATATTATATTTTCTACTCTCGTGCTGCAGCAATGAGAAAAGAAGCATCTTGTCAAACATCCAACATGATTATTATAAACAGAGGAGCATAATCTAGGATTGGACCCAACAATATCAATATCAGTTACAATTATCAGTAACAGACATTCTCTATTTTTTCAAATTATGTTCCATAAACTCTGGAAGCTTAACAGCGATTTCTCAATCAGAGATTATGGTAAAGAAGTGTCAATAGAAGTCAATGTCCCCACCATTCCTACTGTTTCCACGTAATATATAGCTTTGCGGAAGTAGTAGGTATGTATTCCATCGTGTAATCAGTCCTCGCTATAGTGCCAAGTCAACAGAGAACATTCTAGCTAATGTTCTGTATGAAATAAATGTTATTTAAGGTAGGGTTGAGCAGCCTTCAAGCTTTGGGATCTACTTTATACTAGAATCCCAAAATCAACTAACAGATGAAAAATAATGTCCATAAGGGGTATATCCATGTGTAATACAGTGACTTCGTAGGCACTGCCAGTAACCACCAGTACACTGCCCCTTGCCCATATATACAAGACAAAGTTATACCTTAATTCTGGTGGAACAGAGATTCTAACACAAAACTCAAAAACTGGACAGAAGAGCTGTACAAAAACCTCAGTCAAAGGCAACCAATGACTAGTCTCATTTTATAGGTGAGGAACATACAGACTGAGAGAGTAGTCATTAATATAAAGATCAGCCATAGTGACAGATAGTTTTTTTTTCTTTTCTCCTTTTTTTGGCACGGGGAGGGCAATATTTCATAGAATCATAGAGCTGGAAGAGACCACAAGGGCCATCAAATCCAACTCCCTGCCATGCAGGAATACACAATCAAAGAATTTCTGACAGATGGCCATCCAGCCTCTGTTTAAAAGCCTCCAAAGACAGAGACTCCATCACACTCCAAGGCAGCATATTCTACTGTTACACTGCTTTTACCATCAGGAAGTTCTTCCTAACGTTTAGGTGGAATCTTTTCCTAGTCTCTCAAGCAGTAGAAAACAAGCTTGCTCCATCCTCCATATGACATCCCTTCAAATATTTAAACACAGCTATCATGTCACCACTTAACCTTCTCTTCTTTGGGATAAACATATCCAGTTCCCTAAGCCACTTCTCATAGAGCATGATTTGCAGGCTTTTACTATTTTGGTTGCCCTCCTCTGGGCACATTCCAGCTTGTCAATATTCTTCTTGAATTGTGGTGCCCAGAAGTAGGCACAATATTCCAGTGAGGTCTGACCAAAGCAGAAAAGAGTGCTACCATCACTTCCCTTGACCTAGACACTATGCTCCTGTTGATACAGCCTAGAGTTCAAAAGTTTTAAACTTTTCAAAGTCAGAAACCACTGACAATCTACTGCAGATCATTCATCTACCAGTAGATCCCTTAACTACTTGTTGTCCACTCCCCCTTAGAACATGCCTCAGATTTCTTTGCAATTTGTCGAAGTTCCACTGCATTTGTTCAGGACTTTCATGAGTAGAAAATAGACTGAATACCCTCCAGCATATGAAAACCAGGACACTTGCATCGCACAACTTCAGAGTGACTTAAGATGCTAACAATTTTAACAAGAAAGAATGCACAGGCTAGGGGAAGTTGCAGTAGTTTGCTTTTGCCTGAACTTTGGGGGAAGAGCAACAGTATGCCCTTCCCCACCACACTGAGTTAACTTAATGCAAACTATTTTTGCACTTTGAATTCTGTTTGCAGCAATTAAAGTAAGCTGAGGACAAAAGAGAAAAGTGGGAGCAGGAGAGAGAAACTTGGATGTTTTAAACGCAGATTTAAAAAGGAGGATGATAAAGAAGTAATCAGAACTGTTTCTGCCAAACTGGGACAGTGTGTTCCCTCAGAGTTCAGAAGCAGGGCTCTAATATTACAAGAGATATAGGCCTGTGTTTGTGAGCACATATGTGTATTGGTATATTTTTTCTCCCACTTCTGGAGAAAATAATGAATTGTTATCCTGTTCCCTAAGTCAGTTGGATGCTAAGAGTAATTCTGACACCCATGACAAAACACTTGGGAAATAGATTCTCATAGTGCTTTAAACCTTCCACTGGTAGTCAGTAGTCCCAGTATGCTTCTGGGATAGTGGTTGGCATGTAGATTAGTGTGGTATAATCATTTGAGCCTTGGGCTGCATGTCTGAGAGACCAAACTATGAATTCCTGCTTGGCCATAGAAACACACTGGGTGACCTTTGCAACTCCTACTCTCACCTTCAAAAAAGCAGGGGGCAATGACAAACTCTAAACAAATCTTGCCATGAAAACCCTGGGATAGTCTTTCTGTTGGTCTTCCAAAGGTTGGAGGTAACTTGAAGGCATATGACAACAGGGAGGGTTCAGTGAGTTTGGAAGGAATTGTGATTATCAGAGTTTTTGTTCCATCATATTGTATATATATATGTAATTTATATCCCATCTTTCTCCCGGTACTAGATTCAACTTGGTGTACACCCACGTTTTAAAAGAATAATACAATTAAAAATTAAAAATGAAACTCTTAGTACAAAAATTAAAATGCAATTGAATTGAGCCTCTGCTTAAATAACGCAAATTAAAAACAGCTTTAAAAACACAATTAAAGCATAATAAAATAGAAACCGTACATCCCCATTAAAAACTCTGTCTTTAAATGCCTCTTTAAATAAAAATGTCTTTACCTGCCAGCAGAAAAACAGCAGGGAGGGGACCAACCAGACCTCCCCAGTAAGCAAGTCCCACAACTTGGGAGCAGGCAGAGAGAAAGCTGTCCCCCCTGTCACCACCAGGGCCGTATCCGCACTAGCCTGTTCTAGCGCGATGATTCCACTTTCAACATCCTCTGGAATCCTGGGGTTTGCAGTTTTGGGAGGGGCCAGCTGGCCCCTCCCAAAACTGCAAACCCCAGGATTCCAGAGGATGTTGAAAGTAGAATCATCGTGCTAGAACAGGCTAGTGCGGAAATGGCCCAGATATGCCTATAGTGGTGGTGGGACCAAGATAAAAGCTTCCTCTGCAGATGTTAGAGCTTGTGCAGACTCGAATATGGAGATAACAGTTTTTCAGATACTCTGGACCCAAACTACGTAGGGCTGTAAAGGTTTCAGCAAGGGAGTTATATGCTCCCTGTACTTGCACGGAACTATTTGCAACTGAAAAAGCACTTCCTTTCTGGGTAGATCTGTCTCCAGCATTTCTCCATGTGGTAGCATTTGTGTGCAGATTTCAACATGCAGACACACCTTCCTAACCCTCTGTCTCTGACCCCTTGACCCAGCAGTTTCTGGAGCACGGTCAGCCCTCCACATTTGTGGGTTTCACTTTTGCAGATTTGATTATTCACAGATTATTTGTGATACAGACGTTGAAAAGCAGAATCTGATTGAAGCAGTGTCTGTCAACTGCCGCCCTCCACCCAAATCTCTCCCCAAAACGATAACACACAGTAGGGAAGGGAGTTGAGCTGAGGGTGATGGGGTCCCAACAGCTCGAGACATTAAGGGTTAACACTTAATCTTACGCATCGACCCAGACACCCGGAAACTCAACAGCGTGAACTGAGAATTGCAATGCCATGCACACTTTTGCTCAACAACACAGACTCCCACGGCCTCCCATCTTCCCTGTGTGTCTAAGGAATCTGCGGCTTCAGTGGCCCCTCCCATTTGGAGCCACAATAGTAGGGCAGACCCTATTATGGGGTGGTCAAGCCCCTCTTCTCCCCAGTGTCCCACACTTTAGGGGGAGGCCCTGACACACTTACCTATGGCTATGTCAGCTCTGCTGCCTCCCCATGCCATTTTTAACAGGGACTGCAAGTCTTGTGAGACTGAGAAACTGCGAACAAGGCTTGTAAGTCCTCTGAAAAACGATGTGGGACAGCAGTGGAGGTTCTTCTTACCTTATGAAGGAACCCTAATGCCTGAAAGGAATCCACAGTGGGTTGAATATGGTGATTATACTTTTTTGTGTGTTAAATGTGGTTTTGGAGGACCTAGAGATATTCATGATTTTTCCACGTTCACAGGGGTCCTGTGCCTCTAACCCTAGTGAATATAGAGGGATGACCATAGAAACCATAGAAATGTAGAGTTGGAAGAGACCACACGGGCCATCCAGTCCAACCCCCTGCCATGCAGGAACACTCTCAAAGCACTTCCGACAGCTGGCCATCCAGCCTCTGCTTAAAAACCTCCAAAGAAGGAGACTCCACCACACTCCGAGGCAGCATATTCCACTGCCAGACAGCCCTGTCAGGAAGTTCTTCTTTCCTGCAACTTGAATCCATTGCTCCTTGTCCTAGTCTCTAGAGCAGCAGAAAACAAGCCCTCTCCCTCCTCCACATGGCATCTGTTCTGATATTTAAACACGGCTATCATGTCCCCTCTTAACCTTCTCTTCTACAGACTAAACATACCCAGCTCTCTAAGTCTATCTTCATAGGGCATGACTTCCTTTCATGGCTTCCATTTCGTAGCGTTTTCTTAGGCAACGAATACTCAGAGGTGGTTTTGCCAGTTCCGACCTCTGAAATATAGCCTGCAGAAGCTGGTATTCACTGGTGGTCTCCCATTCAAGTACTAACCAGGGCAGAAACCTGCTTAGCTTCCAGGATCTGGTGCCTTTAGGGTGTTCATTTAGTGTGCTTTGGTAAAAACAGAACTACTAAAAAAAAAAAAGGCAAAATGTGAGATAAAGACATGCCCTGGGAAAATTTGTTTGTTTTGCGGAAGTGCAAAATCAAGGTAGAAAAAAAGGAGTGGTGTCAGAACAGCCTAATGAAGATTTAGTGGCCACTTTGCATTTACAGTTGTGATAGTTACAGAGACCTGAGTTTCAATTCTAAAGAGTCAAAGTTTATTTTTAAAAAGCAAAGCCATTCCCAAAGGAGAAAAACAACTATGCCAACGTTATTACTGTATACTACTTTAAACTCTTTATATATATACATATACATATACATATACATATATATACATATGCATATGCATATACACACAGACACACTCACATGCCTTGACAGGAACCTGTTTCGGGAAGTGAAACAGACCCAGGATACTCTGCCCTGTTGCCAGTAAAAGGGAATCACCTTAATGGGAATTTAATTAGCATCATTGAAACTCTTCCCTTTAGCTGGCAGCAAAACGAGCAAATTCGAAAGAAAAAAAAAACCCTGCAAGTCCCATTTTTCTCCTCTACAGCCAGCTGATGTGCAAATCTCTACACGTGCACACAATCAACAGCTGAATACAGGTACAGGCCGCTTGTACCCGTGTCCAGCGTAACGTGTGAATAGCCCTATGGCGGCCTGCTTTGTGAGCGATGGGGGGCTGTTGTCATGGCGCTTCTGGTTGCCATGGTAGCCCGTTAGCCAGCGACTGTCATGGCAAGGAGCCACCCGACTGGTGAGAGTGGTTGGCATGGCAACCACGTGGCGCCTTCCACGAGGTTCCCTCCCTCCTCCCCGCGCTGTAACGTGCCCGTGTGCGCGGAGGCGGGTTTGCCATCGCGGGGTCGCTCCTTGCGGGGCGGGTGTCGCAGCACCCACTCGAGGCCGGTGCAGGATCCCGCCAGAGCGCCCCGGGGGGAGGTGGCCGTTGCTGAGGTAACTTGAGGAGGGACAGGAGGCGCCTCGGTGGCTCCCAGAGAGCGGGTTGCCATGGCGCCATCTTAGGCGAGGATGCGGTTGCCATGACAGCCGCGCGGGAGGAGGGGGCGGAGGAAGCGTCGCGCGCGGCGATGGGGATGCTCCCCGACCACCAGGGTGCGCTGCCTCCGTGCCTAGAGCGGCACTGAGAACCGGCGACGGTGTCTCCTGACTCCCGACACTCTGTGAGGATGAAGGGCCCGCTCTTGCCGCCGGTGCGTGTCGACGGGCGATGGGAGACTCGCTGGTTGGCGAGGGCTCCGCCTCCGCGGCGGAAACATGGCGGGGGTCGGTCCCGTGGCGCCTGAGTGAGTTGTGGAGCCTGTCCCCCGCTCTGTCCCGCGGGGGCTGTGCGGGGAGAGAGGCGGGGAGGCGAGCTCTTGCCCGGGCCTTCCTTCGCGCCTTCCCGACAGACACGGGGAGCGAGAGCCCCCGCTTCCCCTGCGTCGCTCCCCGTAGTCGGAACGGCCCCCGGCCCGCGGGAAGCCGGCCGGGATGCTCCTCCGCGAGGGACTGCGAGGGATGCCCCCCAGAGCCACGGGCAACGGGGCCTGGAGCGACCGGCCGCTCCGAAACGGCGGTTTGTGAGAAACCAGGCCAATAGCTGAGAGCTCACGTGAGGGCCCAGGACCGACGGACGCGGCTGCCGGGCGCGTCTCTGCGCGACCCACCGAACTTGGCCCCTGCGTATAGCTAACTGGCGAATCTGCCTGCCCTGCCCGGGATATTATTTTCTCATAGGTACTACTTGTGAGAAAGATTTTAGATCCTGTGTCTTGAATTCCCCAAACTGTCTCATTCTGTACCTGTAACTTTTCCCCATATTCCTCTATTCGGTCAGTATTCAGAGTTATTAACATACAGAGGTTGGGTTCCTGAGGGGAAATGCTGCCCTCCTCCTTGCTACTAGGCCTCGTCTCCAAGCCCAAGAGCTCCCTGGCTGAGAATTCTAAAGTCTCTTCCCTAAACTCTTACAGGATTCTGTAGAATCTTCTTAGGCAGCCGATTATATGAGGTCTCTGCCTGACACAGACAACCAAACTTTGATTTTTGTATATTAGATCAGCCTCTACTGTGCCCACCTTCAGTTTTGCTATGGGCCCACCATCCTTTGACCACTCTTTGTATAGAGATGCATGGCAGTACTCATTTTTCCGGGAGGCTGCATGTTGAATGCCTGCATAAGCCGCTGCCTTAGCGTGCTATCCATCCAGGCCTGTGGTGTGGCCAAAACTTTGGAAGAAGTCCAGTGGTCTAGCTTTAGGGGTGGGATATGCGCTTAAGAAATTGTCTTAGACCAAGATAGATTATAGGTCCCGCTAGTTAAGTATTGTCTTCACTGATTCACAGAAGTTGTCCAGGGTTTCAGACAGAGTCCTTTTTCATTGGTAACTGGAGATGACAGAGATTGAACCTGAGAGTTTCTCAGTGCAAAGCATGTGCTCTACAACTACAACGGTGCCATTTTGGTACAAAAAAAAAAAATCTGAAACTTGAGTGTGTGTCCGATTTTAACTCCACTGAAGCACACTGTATTATGTGTTTGGATTTGGATCTGGATTTAAGTTCCCATTCAGCCTATGGATGTTAGTGGGGCTAGTCATCATTTCTTAGTCAATCTACCTCACAAAGTTGTGAAGAATGTCTTGAATAGGAATGTCTTGAATCCCTTGGAGAGAGAATGGAAACTCATACTGTTGCAGATGTATTAGGTTTATCTGACCCCCTGAAACTTAAATCACTGTATGGATGTCAGGTCTTGTTGAGTATTTTATAATGGTTTGATTTTCAACATCAATCAAGACCTCAGTATATCCTTTTTGGGAGCCTGGATATTTTATTTTTAAAAGATTGCTTCTAGCACTGACATCTGAGACTGTTGCATGTTAGCTCTGTTTTAAGTATTTCTAGTATAGTCTTAGCTGCATAATCATAAACATGCTCTCTCAATACTTTTGTTTCCTGGGCTTAAGAGAATGTTCATGTTTCATTTTGAATCGTGTTTCATGTGACATTGTGCCAGTAGATTTAACCTCCTTATTTAGTAGTCTGACCTATTGGGCTAGATCATTGTTCTTGACTGCAAATGTACTGTGGAGTACTCAAGTGATGGAAATCGGTTTTTCCCCATTTCTTAATCAAATATTGCAATTTTTCAACCATATGTAAGAAAAAATGCATTAGTGTTTTTTTTCTTTTTCTTTTCCTGTCCTTTTTTTACCCCCAGATACCTTGTAAATATCTGACATAACTCATATATCTTATTTGTACTTTGGGTATTAAATGCAAGAAAAATGCCAGAGAAAAAAAAGACTAAGAGGTAAAGAAATATTGGGTACTCTTTACTGGGTACCGCACACTTGCTGTGGCATAAGCTTCATGGGCCAGAGTACCACTTTGTTTATTATTTGTTACATCAGATTTATCTGTGGGATTGGCTATTATTAGTGTGAGCAGTCGTATCTTAAATGCTAGGTATAAGATTAGGATTGATTTTTATTTTCTGTGATAACTTTCGCCTTAAACCTCACTCCCACAGTAATCAACTTCTTGTTTCCTTGACAGCATGATTTAGCTTTTGGCTCTATAAGGGTCCTGTCATCCTGGGATATTTTCCATTTGAGGGAGGTATTATGGATCATGATACCCCGACAATCAGGCCTCGTCGGATCCAGAATCAGAATGTCATCTATCGTTTAGAACGTCGAAGGATCACCTCTGGTAAGACTGGGACTCACTGGCACCAAGTCCGCATCTTCCATCAAAATGTCTTCCCCAATTTTACTGTGGTCAATGTTGAAAAACCACCCTGCTTCTTACGGAAATTTTCCCCTGATGGAAGGTACTTCATAGCCTTCTCCTCAGATCAGACCTCTCTGGAGATTTATGAATACCAGGGCTGTCAAGCAGCTGAAGACCTCCTCCAGGGCTATGATGGGGAAATCTTGGCTAATGGCAATGACCAGAGATCCATCAACATTCGTGGGCGTCTCTTTGAGCGTTTCTTTGTCCTTCTCCACATTACCAATGTGGCATCCAATGGTGAGCACTTGAACCGTGAATGTAGTTTATTCACAGATGATTGTCGCTATGTCATTGTTGGCTCTGCTGCCTATCTACCTGAGGAACCCCACCCTCCTTTTTTTGAGGTTTACCGCAACAGTGAGTCAGTGACACCTAATCCCAGATCTCCTTTGGAAGATTACTCTTTGCACATAATAGACCTTCACACAGGCAGGCTGTGTGACACTAGAACGTTCAAATGTGATAAAGTCATCTTGTCCCACAACCAAGGACTGTACTTGTATAAGAACATCTTGGCCATTTTGTCTGTACAGCAGCAAACCATCCATGTGTTTCAGGTAACACCTGAGGGCACCTTCATTGATGTACGGACGATAGGCCGCTTTTGCTATGAGGATGATCTCCTCACACTTTCTGCGGTATATCCAGAAGTCCAACGGGATTCCCAGACAGGCATGGCAAACCCATACAAAGAACCATTCATAAATTCTCTGAAACACAGGCTGTTAGTATACTTGTGGCGAAGAGCAGAACAGGATGGAAGTGCCATGGCTAAAAGGAGGTTCTTCCAGTATTTTGACCAGCTGAGACAGCTACGCATGTGGAAGATGCAGCTGTTGGATGAAAACCATCTTTTCATCAAATATACAAGTGAGGATGTAGTCACATTACGAGTGACAGATCCTTCACAGGTAAGAGTTCTGGTCTTTAAGAGGAGCTAACCTGCAGCATGTTGAGGTTTTATAGCTATACGTGTAAGTGGTGTTATCCAGTTTCTCCAACATGGATCCCTCCTGATAGTCCTAGAAGTCCCAGTTTTCCTGACTAAATTGACCCTTTTGGTTGTGGCTGATAAATCTTGCAGTCTCAGATATCTGGAGGGGCCAAGTTGGAGAGGTCTGCTGTGATTTAGTATGCTGCTTTTAGATTGTACATTTAAAAATTCATGTAGGCAACTTGTGCCTGCATAGCTACCACTTTCCCTCGCCAGTATTTGTGGGGCTGGGGATGATGAGAGTTTCCAGCAACTTTCCACCCCTGGTTAACAATGTAAGACCTCCTGAATCAGATTGAGGGGATTTGTACTGCATCAAGTTTCCAATTGTGCCCAGCCAAATGGTTTGTGCAAACGCACAGCTCTCACATGTTGATCATTCTTCCTGCAACTGCCCTCCATGAAATTGTTTAATCCTTCCAAAAGTTATCTAAGCCACTGGCCATCAACATGGTTTGTTAGTAATACGACCCATAACTTCATTATGTGCTGCCTGAAGAACCTGTACTTTTTGTCTGCCAGCCAGCTGTCCTAAATCTACTGTCCATCCATTTCATTCAGTGGCCCCCTTGAATTCTAGTATTTGGGCCACAGTGCAAAACAGCACTCTTTAGTCAAAATCTTAAAGTCAGAGTCATATAAACATTTATCATGCACCTCCCCTTACTTGGCACCTCTTCCAAATTCCTCTGCTTCATTGACACAGCATCTTTAAATGGGTTAATAATAATGGATCTTTCCCCTGTAGATATATTTCTTAATATTGTAATGTATTAGCTAAGGATCGTTGTGACCATATAAGAGGCCAGGGTTCCATTCCCTGCTCAGCTATGTAAACCCACTGGGTGTCTTGAAGTGCATCACACACTCTCAGCCCCAGAAAACCCCATAATAGGTTTGGCTTAAGGTCGCCATAAATTAGAAACCACTTGAAGGCACACAACAACAAAGCCTGTAGTTTGCAAGGAAGGGTTGGGGAAAGACAGAGGGACTCAGTTAGCCATTTACATATCTGTCATGATCGACAACCACTCAGGTAGGAAGCTGATGATTTAGTATCCTGAGGGTGTCTCTTTAAACTTCTGTCCCAACAAGCAGCCAAAGCTGGGGCAGTTTTCTTCTTGTGAAGCAGAATGAGCACCAGCCAAATCAAAGGAATAGGAATAACAAAAAATCTTGTGGTACCTTAAGGACTAACAAGTGTTAGCTGTTATAAGCTTTTATGGACCGTGCATTAGTTCCTCAGATGCATGGTGTTATGCCTTATTTGGCCGACTGTGATATACATGCTTCAGAGTGAGATTGTGAGATGTGAGGAAGCTGAAGTACAAAAAGTACAAACATTGATCATAGCCTTAAAAGGAACTATTTGCAATCAGTGGTTTGGTGATAACCCAGACATCCTAGTAAAGATAGGTCAACGGATGCATGTATAATGATGGAAGACCTTTGTCTTATTTATGCTATAAGAGATCAAATTGAACATATTGCTATATTATTTGTGTGAAAGTACATTAGTACTTGTTGCTAGTGTGGGCTCTCCTCTCTCCCCTCTCATGTTCTACTGTCGATTGAGACAAAAAAACGAATGCTCAAATTACTAAATTCCCCTTTTCCTCCCAGCGTAAATATACTAGCTGTCAGTCATGTCTGTTTCTCTGCTTTCACAACAGATTCCTCTCCTTTATCTCACAACAGGTAGGAAATGCCAGGGTTAAAATAGTATTCCAGTCCACTTCAGTTTTCTTGCCCATTGGCATTGTTGCAGGAGAGTCCAATCATGAGCTGGTACCTTGCCTTTCATGCCCTTTCAGCTTGGGAGCCAAGTTTCCAATGGACAGCCTGCTTCCACATCAATCTGCCTCCTCTTTTGAGACCCTTCTCCAGCCCTCACTCTACCCTCTGGTGTTTCCTTGCTGTGTATTTGTTCAGTAAGTAATCAAGGACACAAGCTAAACAGAACATTTTAAAAAAAAATTCTAGCAGTAGGTTGCAAAGTAGAAATTCAACAGGAATAGTACTCCAAGATGCAGACAATGGTAGTCAAAAGGCAAAGTTGATGAGACGCAGCGCTTAATAGCAAGTAAATACTGAAAAAAGTGGGCTACATGGAGTTTTCCACTGCAGCTCTTAAACACTTCTTAACACTTTAACCATCTAAACCAAAGTAAGTTGGATGCTTACTGGGAAAGAGAGGATTCTGAGTTGTCACACTTCACTTGTGGAATTTACTCCCCAGCTCGTCAAGAATATTTCCCAGCCTTTTAATTTCTGACCTTTTTATTTTCCCAGGTCCAAACCTCTGCTGAAATTGGGTTTTGGGAAGGCTGCAACTTTTACTTTATCGATTATTATTGTTGCATTGCTTTGTGATCTGTTTTAAATCATCCTGCATATTTTTAGTTGAAAGGCAATATAAAATATTTTGAAGAAAGGTAATAAGTAGGAGTCCTTTGGCTGGCCTTTGCAGTATGGCATCCTTCTTATTTGTATTCATTTTTGTGGAAAAAGTGTTACAAACATTGAGAGGAACACGAACTTAGGTTACCAAGACAGGCTTGAAAGTATAGGTTCATTAATCAGAGTGCTTTTGCAGAGTGATTTGTTGTTGTTGTGTGCCTTTGAGTCAGTGACTCTGAGGAGAACCCGTCACAGGGTTTTCTGGGCCTGAAAGTGAGTTTCCATGGCCAAGTGGGGAATCAAACAGTGGTTGCAGTCAAGCGCTCAAACCACTATGCAACATTGGCTCTCCACAGTGATAACACCATTTATTTTTGGTTAAAGTATTCTTAAAAGACAGAAAAAAGAGAAAAGAGAGGTGCATTGATGGAAGAAGAAGAGAATGAGGGAACTGATGGGAATATATGGTAAGTCAAAATGTGTGCATGCTGCATATTCAGGTTTAATAGAGAGGCTGAAGAAACTATGGCTAGTATTTCAGCTGGTAAGTTATAATGGTTGTTTTTCCATAGAAATAATGTGAATTTCTCAGTAACTGAATGTGCTGGGTCAGTCTTAACATAGGTTTATCATTAATTTGTTAGTTTGTTTGGGAAGAATAGGATTTTTTTCGCCAATCTGGTCCTGTCCAGATGTGTTGGACTATCAGTCCTTCCTCCCTAATCTTCATAGTTACTGGCTGGGAATACTGGCAGTTTCACACACCTGCTGGGCACTGAGTTGAGGAAGGTCGCAAGACGGCTCTCAGTATTTCAGTGGAAAACAACTAAGCACATCAACACGGAGATAAAGGCTGTTTGATGCTGCTTACTTCCCAATAAGTGTGCCTAACGCTGCCACCCTCAAAACGGCTGGTACTGCAGTGCTGGATTTAAAAAGCTTACAGTATCTTGGGTACACCAATTTCTTATTAGCAAAAAGGCAATGTTTGTTTTAGATGGAGCAGATATGGGTTCAAATCCTTGCTTGTCTATAAAGCATTCTGGGTAACTTTGTCCTTTTAGTCTTTCGTCGTGACCTATTTCACAGAATTGCTAGGAAGATCAATTGTAGGGTGCTTGGCAACTCTGATTTTCTGGAAAGAAAAGGGGAATCAGAATTTAATAAGTAGGATAGTTCTTCTGAGATTGCATAAAAGCTCAGTTGTATTTCTCCTGTCAGCATTGGCTATCAGAACTTTGTGGAGAATTGCTACAAGAGTGCGTAAAGGCCCACAGTGCAAATGCATGGGGAAATGTACAATGGAGGAACATGCTGATGTAGAGTAGCATAGTAGTACTCAAAATTATGGTCTGTGGACCAGTCTGTGACATATTGGTTGTTGGTCCCTGGTGAGTTTCCAGGAAAGAAAGAAATACTTGGAGCCATAAAAATATATAAAATAATATAATATAAAAATATATATTTATATATATATATAAAATTTATGATTTATAAAAATTTATATAACTTATAAGAAATTTATATAAAAATATATAAATATATATATATAAAAATACAGTACCAGTCCTGGCCATATTAGGGAAAAAATTACTAGCCTCCTACATCAGAAGCACTGAGAAGTACAATATTGAGTTAATATATATTTGAAAGAATTTCAGAGATCAAATGAGTGAACTGTTATTCACTTATTATTATTCACAGTTAAAATCATAACATGTATTGGGGAGAAGTTTTGGCTGAAGATTTGGGTGAAAAAAGTCAGACAGTGAGAGACTTTATAGACTGTGAAGTAACTTATCTTAAAGCAGTGGTGTTTGCTGTGGTGTTTTTAGGAAATGTGGGCCGCTGTGGCTGCCCACAAGCTTTTTTGCAATCCCACCCTTGCCTGCTCCCCAAACCTTGATGCCTCAAAATTCTGTTTTGGGAGGAAAAAAATGTCCCAAATAGTAAATTGTCACCCCTTGAGTTTCCAGGGACAACCATTTATGTTAAAAACAGCCCCCTGGCTCCCCACTCAGGAGAGGAAAAAATAGTTACTGGAACTGGAAGTGACTTCCACTTTTGATTTATGATTGAAAATTGGCTATAAATGATGCAGTGCAGCCCACCATAGGAGTGAAGCTTCGCCCCCACACCTAGCTGCCAACATTGTTTGTAATAGATTATAGAGAAATCTCGTGTACCACTTGAGATAGGGTGTGCTGTGAGGCATGTGGTTGTCTCAGTCTTACAGCCACTTCTTTGTTACTGTTTAGGTATTGTTGGTGTCACAGAAGCGCAAAGGCATACCTGAATTCCCATGAGCATCCTAAGTGCTAAGAAAATTAAATTATGCTTCCAAGATGGCACATTTTTTCCAGTACCTTTGGCAATGACCGTGATAGCAAAGAAGCACAGTGTGAAATTATTTGGAGACTGGAGCTTTAGCTGGTCATCGAGGGAGCTGACTTTGTTGTGCTAGCTATAATCAGTATGCTAATTTTTGCTCATAACTTTCTTAGCAGATATATGTGTATTTTTGGATTAGAAGCTTCATTTTAAGTGAAAATTAGGATTATCAAGATGCCATATGCTCTACCAACTCAAGCAGTGAGTCTATAGACATGTAGATATGTATGTTATCCTGATCATTTGTTTGTACCATGTTACTTAGGAAAAGATCTCTTCACAAGTACCCAGGTGACTGATTGCAAAACCAAAATGCAGCTTTTGGACATTCTTGGATAAGAGTGCCAATAATTCAAAAGGAATAGTTAATGGCACTCAGTCTTTCATTTCCCCAGCAGCAGGGAACCCTGAAGGGTACACCGTTTACAGGCAACAGTTGAGCACAATGCACTTTAAAAGGCTCATCTCGGCATGTTGTTAATATTAAGACCAGAAAAGAAAATAAGTGCCCCCTGAACCCCTCCTCAAATAAAACCTACCAACTCTCACCTTTCTGCATATATGGGGGGAAATAATTGGTTGCCAGCCACCACCTGGCTTAAAAATCACTTCTCAGCAGGAACTAAAATTAAGTCTTCCACTTTGGGGGGAAAAACATTTTGTGTTTGGCAGAGAAAGGAAATGGGAACACTGATGTGTCCAACTTGAAATAAACAAAGCAAAGCAAAGCAAGAATCAGAGGAATTTCACATTGCTTTGTAAATAATTTGATGGTAGTTAATAGCATACTTAATCGGGTACCCATTGAGATGGCTGGAAGTACAATGCACTGGCTGGCAAAACATGGAATCCTCCCATCCATCCAGCCACAAAATCATGTTTATATTGGTTGGTTTAACCAGTTGGTGGTGAGAGTTACTCACTCGTAGAGCCCCATGTCTTCCGCCTGTCCTCAAACTGGCTGACATGAATTCTGCTTCTTTCCTCGCAGCCCTCATTCTTTGTTGTGTACAACATGGTAACCACTGAAGTGATTGCTGTCTTCGAGAACACATCAGATGAGTTGCTGGAACTCTTTGAAAACTTTTGTGACCTCTTCCGGAATGCTACACTCCACAGTGAGGCAGTTCAGTTCCCTTGTTCAGCTTCAAGCAACAATTTTGCGAGGCAGATCCAACGCCGGTGAGCCCTTGGGAATCTACATAGGGTTACCCAGTCAGTCTACAAAACCAAGGATATTGGAGGAACGGGGCAAACTGGCTTTAATTCATAATGGCCAGATTAACTGACTTTGTTGTGGTGGTGTAATCAGTATATGTAGTGCTTTGATGGTAATAATATATAGAATTTATATTCTAAATTCTAAATGTTAAACTGTTGTAAGTGTTTTGCATGCATAACAAATCATCTTTATGAATGCCCTGAAAAATAGGAGAGTATTGTCATCTCTGTCCTGTAGGTGGTGAGGCTGGAGACCATGATGGTGATGACAGTTACTTAGATTTAGACATTGCCTTTAGCCCATTGAGTCAAGACAGTGTGCATGACTCTCCTACTCCTCACTTCATCTTGACAGATGGATCAGGGTGAGAGAACAAATGGCCTGATGTCACCTAGTGAGTTTCATGGCTCTGTAGGGACTAGAACATGATCTCCCAAGACCTAGTTGAACACTAAACATCAGCTAGTGAATTTGGTCAGAAGTGAGATGTAGTCTTGTGGTGGGAAATTGAGCTGTGGAGCACATGCTCAGTTGTAGAGTTCAGGTTCAGGCCTTGCAATCTCCAATTTTTAAATTATTCAGGTGGAGATAATGGGAATGACCTTTCTCTGCCAGAGACACTGGAGAGGTATTGCTGGTTTGAGTAGATAATGCTGGGCTTAGGAGTATTATAGCATGCGTAACTTCATGTAATAGAACATCCTCCTTCGCAACCTGTTTTCTTAGCCCAGGTAGGGCACCGTTTGGCCCTCCATATGGTGCTGTATTGCAATTGCTGTCAGTGCTAGCCAAGATATAGTGTTGAGAATAATGGGATCTCTGGGAGTCTTCACATTGCCCTCTGCTTTCTTAGCTTCTACATGTAGGGGAATGTATATGGACAAAAGCAAGATATATACGTAAAGGGTTTATTTCCTCTTCCAGTCATGGAATTATGTTACACAGCGTTCATGCAGGCCTTCCTTCCATGTTATCCTAACAACAGGTTAGGGCAAAAGGAAAGTAGTTTAAGCTCGCGTAGTAAATTTTGTGCCTGAGTGGGAATTTGAAGTTGAGCCTGATCAGTCCTCATTAAATAGTGTTCGCTAATCCACCACAAGGAAGTTTTGAACCAAAGATGAAGATGAAAAATAAATGGTACCTCAAAAGCTTCATAGAAACTAATATGGGGTAAAAATAAAGGACGGTAGGTGAGTGACACAAGAGATAGAAGTTTCAAGCAATAAAGGGCAGCAAAGTGAACACTGATTATTTATAACTTTTACTTGAATCTTGTGAAGAGGGCATAGAGCTGTCTCTCATCTTTATGCAAGACAACTAAGACACTTGTTTATTCTTACTCTGGGAGGAATTTTCTAGCCAGCTCGAAAGGGACAAGAGGTCTTTTGCCCTCCAATAGCATTTTCCTTTCATATAATCCCAAAAATAATGGTTGAAGAAGACAGATTTCAGAATCCATGTACCTTTGGATTAATTTGATCTATTGCTAATCCATTCCTTTCCTCATTTATGATCTCTGCCCTAACATACAACTTGGGATGCTATTCCTGTGAAGAAGCCAATTCAATTTAGTAAACAAAAAAACAAAATGTGAATACTGATTCAGCAACCATGTGAGATAGGCGAGGCTAACCCAAGCTTTGTGGTTGATTGGAGACTGGGACCTGGTTCTCCCCAGTCCAGTCTGATAGTCTGATACTCCTTCATTGGTACATCTCACTCCATGCAGTGATTGGCAAGAGCTTTCCGAGGGCTTAGGCAGTGGTTTTTCCCTAATCCTGTTCCCTAAGAAGATTTTTTTTAAAATTGTGGCTAAAAGCTTTTAACTAATCTTTGATCCCTCCTTTCTTCTTTGTAAGCTTGGGATAGAGGATGTTTTTGTACGTCTTCTTTTCCCAGGGTAGGTACATAGTTGCAAATAGTTGTGGCCAGAATTCAGAAGAGTTATATTTTGGGTAGCAACTTATAGAACGTTCAAGTCAGCATTTTGGCTGACTTGGCCATGCTGGCTGGGAATTCTTGGAGTGGTAGTCCAAAGAGAAGCTTACACGGCCTGAATTGGTTGCTGGCTGAGGTTTTGTTTTATAGCCATCTCTGTCTTTGCTTCAGCTTCAAGGACACCATCGTGAATGCAAAGTATGGTGGACACACAGAGGCTGTGCGCCGGCTGCTGGGCCAGCTTCCAATCAGTGCTCAGTCCTACAGTGGCAGCCCCTACCTCGACCTCTCCCTCTTCAGCTATGATGACAAGTGGGTTTCAGTCATGGAACGCCCCAAGACATGTGGCGACCATCCAATCAGGTATGTAGAGTATTTGCAAGATCATCCATTTTCTGAAATTGGATGTACAATTCATTGTTCTTATCCTTGTTATTTTATTTTTATTTGTATTAATTTTTGTTTATATCCTGCTTTTTTTCCTGACAGTGGACCCATGATAGCTTGCAACGTGGTTAAAATAAGATGGAGCTAATAACTTGATGATAAAATCAGTTAAGCAAGCTGTGATATCATAGCACTATTAATTTAAAAAGTATAAAATCATTTAAATACAACAATAAAAAGACATATATAGCACTCCCTATCAACAGACCCTTTTGCATTTTGAAATGAATAGAAGGTGGACACAGGGAGGCTACTAGACTGTTTTAATATTCACCAATAGGATAGTCTCTCTGTTCTGCCTGAACTCTCAGCTTCACCTACTACCTTGAAAGTCAAGCTAAACTTGATTACTAGTAGAGGGCTGGCTGTTGGACAGTGTTAGAACTAAATTTGGTCCAGTTTATGAATGTTTATTTTGGTGATAGTTACATCAAGCAGAGAAAAAGAGACACTTGTAAGAAAATGATAAGATTCAGCCACCCAACACCTTGGTTCTTTGTCTTCCAGGGAAGGGGATGTGGGGTGTTGACCTGGCACGTGGGCTACATCCCCCACCCCAGAAAAGCAGTTTTTTTGGAATCTTGGATTTTTTTGCACTCTCTGGACAATAGCTTTTCTGCCAAACAAAGTGAATTGCTTGTCTTGAAAACCTCCAAGAAAGACAACTCACCTTTTAAATAGGTTACAGGGCTCCCCTCCAGTATTTAACATAAACATGCCTGGGGCCTTTTCATGCTATACAACCATTGCATCATGTTCCACTTTAACTCCGATGTCAACAGCCCAATGGAATCCTTGCATTTGCAGTCCAAGGAGGGCTGTTCATAATTCTCTCCCAGAGTTTTCCAGTTTTTCACCCAACTACTAATCCCAGGATTCCACAGGATACAGCCATGGCAGTTATACTGGAATCATTGCATTTAATTATGTAGTGTGAAAGGCCTCCTGATTTTTCAAAACAAGAATTGGGCTTCCAGTCACTTGTGAGTTTTTGGTGCTAATATTTGGCAATCTATATTGTTCTAGATAGGTCCCAGGGCAGAAAAGTGGCCGCCAGGCTCACCACATTTGCCCACCTTGTCCTTTTGTTATTGGCAGCTTTTTTTAAAAAAAACTATCACTTTTCTTTCCAAATAATTTTCTTCTTGTTACAGGAATGTCTTGTGTCTCCTTTGTTGCTGGTGGCGGAAAGTGTTAAAAAAAATCACTGTTCATGCTGTTTCCTGGTTAGAAGTGCTTGATATATATATTAGTCATCCCAGCTTATTTTTTCAGCTTTGTTTTCTTGCTGCTGTCTTTGATGCCCAACAATGGTCTTTTTCTGGTAGACAAAGAAAATAGCCACTTTCTCCCAGCTCTACAGATCCTGTGGTTGCAGGCTCAAGGCAAAGTGCAGCATTTCAAAGGTTTTGGAAATCTTGTGTCTCTGGTGCCTGCTGACTTACTCTGTGGAAGATCCTTCTCATTTGGAAGGGGCAAGCTCTCAGCCTTTTGAGAGACTTGATTGAACAAAGCATTTTGGTGCCTGGGACAGGATATCCAAATGGTGCATGCAGTGGTAAGAATAAACTAAATTATCATCATTGCTATTCATTAATGATCCTTGAAAAAGGTATTGCCTAGGGCAAGTTGCTAGACCTAATAGATGGTGTATATCAAGGACAGGGAATGTGTGGTCCTCCAGATGCTGAACAGCAGCCTCCATCAAGCATTGCCAAAACAAATCAATGGTGAGGGGTGGTGGTACTTGTAGTCACATTTACATCATCTCTGATGTCTCTGAATTAAGAGGATTCACTCAAAAAATTCCCCAGTGAATATGAAATAATTTTTATAATACTTCCTTGTACTCACTGGTGATTGTTCCAGGTAGCCAGTGCAGTATATGGCAGCCTTCCCCAATGTTGGCTGTGCACTGAGTGTCTTTCCAGCTTTACAATCTGAAAGTTCCTGTGATTAAACTTGAGAAGCATGTGCTTAGCCACGAAGCTATAGCATTGCTATGTACTATGCGTGTCACATCTTAACTGGTAGCAGCCCAGGTCTTTCCCAGGCCATGCTGCTAGACATATGCTGAGGATTAAATCTGGGATCTTGTCAACACAAAAAGTTTTCTTTACCTCTAACTTCCAACTCTTTCCTTCTAATTTGAAATTTTCCTTTACAAATCAATGGTATCAATAACATAATACTGTAACACAATCAGTCTCTGCATATATCTTCTGCATGTCAATCCTTCAGAGCATTTCATGTATGCTATGTCTCTAATCCTTATGCCAGTCCTGTAAGGCAGAGTAATGAAGGAAGAGCATAAATTGGTTCTTTGTATTGCTGGCATGTAGAGTAGATTAACAGGATAGTATTACACATGTACACTCAGAAGTAAGCCCCTTTGAGTACAGTAGGACTTACTCCCACATAAGTTGTACAGGCTTGTTGCTTTAAGGAAACATCCTAAAAGGCTATAGGCATGTATTGATTCCTATAAGACAAAAATGTTTTTCTCTATTTTTTTTAATTGAATAATAAAGAGAAAAACAGCAAAATAGAAAAACACACAATAACAATACATAGAACAAAATAATACAAAAGAGAACAAACTATAAAATAACCTACATTAAATAAATAAACAAACTAAGAAAAAAGAAAATTAAAAAGAAATTAAAAGCAAACAATTTGCAGGAAAACTTTCTATTTTCCTAACAATGTTATAGACAAGAGATGCTCAATATGACTGTTTTTGTTGACACATGTCTTGCATTTCATTGACTAATTTATGCACTGTATGCAAACCTCTGGAAATAGTCTTTGACTGCAGAGTGCTTTTCAAAAATAGACCTAAAAATCCCAGACAGAGCCCATCTTGGAGATTATAAAGTTCTCTTCTTGAGAATAGTAAATTGCCCTGAATTGGAGTAAGAGGAACAGACCACAGACCAGGTTTTACTTGGGAGTGTGGGTGGGAACTAGCTTTCCTTCCTTTTATCCTCTTCTTCTCCCACTTGGCAACTTCCCCTATGGAGGAGGTCACCATTTAGAAAGCCAGCTATCATGATTGTTCCTGTTCTACCTTATCCTTGTCTTTTAATTGTTGAGGAACCTGGAGCTTTTAGGAGAAGAAAGAGAATAATGGCTACTTAGAAAGAATGTGAGGAATTCAATAGGCTGTATTATCAGCGCTAGGAGTGTGTCTTACTTACTGAAAGAGCCCTTCCTATTCTGTCAGCAGCTAAATCAGCAGGGAGGGTAGCTTTCTAGGGGAGTGCATGGGGTCTAACTTGTGTAGATATAGTGAGTTGAAAGCAGGTAGTCATACAAATGTAACTTATAATGAGGAACTCAAAGCAATAAGAAAGTTTTTTTACTCAGTCAAATAATTAACCTATAATGTGCTTTAATTTTATTATTGTTCATTATTTTAAAAAGAAAGCTTTTCTTTTACCAAATCATATTTATGGGAATATTCTTACAATCTTGTCTTGCTTTTACTGTGATCAAAATAACATGGCATGTTTCTTTTCTAACTGTATCATAAGAGATGGTACTTGGCTCAGTTTCACATGGCTCAAACAGCAAGCATCACTCTTTTCAAGTCTCCCTCTTTTTCCCATTTGTAGGTTCTATGCCCGAGATTCTGGTCTTCTGAAGTTTGAAATCCAAGCAGGACTCCTGGGCCGGCCTATCAACCACACAGTCCGGCGCTTGGTTGCATTTACTTTCCACCCTTTTGAGCCCTTTGCTATCTCGGTGCAGCGGACTAATGCCGAATATGTTGTAAACTTCCACATGAGACACAGTGGCACATAGCATACTCCTCATCTGTGCCAACCATGGGCTTTAAGTATATGCATTTAATGATAGTCACACCAAAGCTAGACTTGTACTCCAGGAATTCAAACAGATGTATCCTTTCTGAGAAGGTAACAGCACTATGGATCTCAGCCCAAACTGTTCGGCCTCCAAGTTTCAGCCAAGTGGTGATGAATCTAGAGTTGTTACACTTATCTTTCAGTTCCTCCCCTGTGTGGACTCAACAGATGATCTTGTAAAGTCCTCCTTTTCATAACTTCTTTATTTTATTTTATTAGGACTTCTGAGTAAGCTCAATGAAAGAGAGAAACCATTCACATTTCTGCCAGTATCTTAATTTTTTGACTGAGGGAGCACAGTTCTCATGCCACCATTTCATAATCAAGAAACATATCTTACAAATGCTGTCCAAGTTATTTTCTCTGTAAGTCATGTGCAACTTCAGCCTTCCTACCTCCCAAGTACTACTAATGTTTGAAGGTAGATTGTGCAGAGATGGGGGGATTCTGTTTTGCTAGTAACCAGAGATGCAAAGATGAGTTTTATCATGCTATGTCATCTGCACAGAGGCTGTCAGTTAATAGTATAGGCACATTGTGATGACCTTGTTAATGTGTACCAGTTACTGAAGACAGTACAACAGGAGCAGCCAGGCTTTCTTAAAGCTTTTAAAGCCATCTTTCCTCAGCTTTGGCCCTGAAGCTTCATAGTCCAAAAGATTCTTACTGCCTTTGCAATAAGCAGCTTGTAGCTGTGTCCTTGACTGGGCCTTAGTTTCTGGAGCTGAAAGAAATAAGAATACTTTTGTGAAAGCATCTTTGCCTCCTGGATTAAAAGTTAGAAAGTAAACAGAACAAAATTGAAAAACAGTGACATTGTCTTGGATGTAAATTGGATTCTCTGTGAGGTAAAGAGTTCATGGCCACCATTTACTGGAAGAAGTGACTGAAGAAGAAAGGTGTCTTTTCAGCTGCTTTCTCCCCTCTCGTCTCTCCTTACATTTTTCTTTCTCTAACATATGCAGTACTATTCACATTCTCACTGTGTTCATCATGTCATGTGGATGCAGAGTTAACCCTGGCAGGAAGTGTGACATTCTCCTTGGGAGATGGTTAGAGCATCTACTCCACCTGAAATACCTGTTGCCTTTTTATAGACAAGTGTGATTTACGAAACAGAGGCCAAAGTACAAGCAATGGATATTTGTGCTCAATACAAAGCAAGTTGACAGGTGAACTTCTTCTTAAACCTTTGGAATTAAGTCGATATAGATCATGCATTACAATATTTTTATAGTCCATTGGTTGACTCCATTTTATTTGTCTTTATTTCCAGCCTTTTGTAGATATATTTGACCACATGTTGGGCTAAAACAGGGGCAGTGTGGTAAGAACTGGGCCAGCATTATTTTATAACATTAGTCTCTCTTTCTCTCTCCCCTCCCCCGGAACATAAGGAGAGCCTTGGTAGGTCTGATGTTTGTTCTCACAGTAATCAACCAGCTGCGCATGGGAAGCCCACAAGCAGAATATGATTGCAGTGGCCTATTGCTTCTGATATTGGAAACAATTATAACTGTTGTGGCCAGCAGCCATTGATAGGAAGCAATGGTATGATTCTAGGACACTGTATTTCTTCGTTCTTCCTTAAACCTACTTGGGCAAGCAAAGTCCATAACGTTGTTTTCTTTGTGGTTCATAAAATCACTCAGCCATCTTCTGATTTAGTTGGCAAAATATCCACTGTTTTAAGAAATTTCCAAAAGTAGTTTGGAAATTGGGTGTAGGAAATCCACAACTGGATCTTGCAGTTCTACCTGATACAACTTCCATTGAAACACCCTTCAAACATGCTTTAGTTGGTGCTAGGTTTGATCAGAGCATTTATACCAAGGAATGGGAGTTCAACTTTCTTGTATATGCCGTTTTCCATCCCATTTTAAAATGGTCCTTGGACCTGATACTTGGCCTCTTCCAGGTGAGGCCACAAATACCTGTAACGTAGCACCTTGCAGTATCACTTCTCTTTAAGCCTGAAAACAGAGGGAACCCACCACTGAAATGCATGTCATAATCATCAAAATCTTTGTTCATTTTTAGGCAGCCATGGCTCTTTGTGTGCCAGTATTCTTTGAAAAGATAGCAGTGAGGTCTTATTTTTTGTGTGTGCCAAGACTGGGTGGGAGAAGAGTTTGTATAAAAATGTTTGAAGATGATAGCTCTAGGTGTACACAGCCCAAGTTTTCCAGCTGTGTTGATTTCCTGGGCTGATGTTGCTTTCTTACCATTTAAAAAGATGGGAGAGAAAAGCATTGTTGATGATTGCATTGAATGTCAAGCACTGAATGTCAAGTTGCCAGATGCATTTGGAAATACTGTAAATTTGTGGTAGCTTTGACAAAAGTAGGGAGAAATACCTTGATGCAGCATGACAAGGCCTGCAACTATTATCTGTGACATTTTCCTTCTGAATTCATCGCTCAAGCCTTTTGTTAGAGAATGTGAAAACAGAGTTGGGAAAGGGGGCAAATATTGGTGCTTTGCATTTTGTTTTTCCTTTTTGATGGGGTGTAAATTTGTTAACCACATGAGTTAAAAATTAAATAAACTATAATTCTATTTTTGAAAAGTGACTTGTTCTCTTTGTACCTTTGCCACAATGTATAGTTCTATGAACAGGAAAGTTTTTGCACTGCCAACTCCAGAATTCTCCAAAGCCTGATGGAGCAAAGGGGTCTTCTGTGAGATTTCTCTTGAGCAATCCCAGTGCTGCCATACAATGTGGTGTTCCCACTGCTGCCTATACCAAATGTAGAGGTTTCCATTCTTTATTCCACCTCTGTATACAACAGATATGGGGCTTTTTTACTCAGGTAATCATTCAAGTGCCACCAACTGTGAAAATTCTTTTCAGGCAATGCCATCACTTCCCCCGAATGAGAAAACTTCATAGTGTTCACTGCAAACATTGTGGGGACTTTGCCTGATCCCCACCCATGCTACGTGTGAAGACTTCTTCCGGTCCTCCTTTTGTGGTGCTAACTATGGGGACAGCCTAAATGTCCTCAAGGTTCCTGTGATGATTTATACCACTTTTATTCTGAATAGGACACCACCCTTCCACCATCAAGGTTGCCACCACAAACAGTCTGAATCCCAGCTTTCAGAAGGAAAATGATTCCAGATGCCAAAAGCGTATAAAAAGAGAAAAAAAAATTATTTACACAAAGTTCAACATAGAACAGCAAATTATTTATTTATAATATTTGAAATGCCGCACTTTTCTCTCAGGTTGAATCAGACACTTAGCAAACGTTCAGCTCAAAACTCCTTTCTATCACTCCAGCCTTAGTCTCTTAAACTCCTCTCAAACACATTTTCCCAACTGCCCTCTTCTCAAATCCCAGGCTAAAACTGACTCAACTGTCTCTTGCAAATCTCTTCAAACATTCGTCCTGTCAGCATCCATGCCAGTGCTCTATTCTTCTTCTCTCCCAACAGCTTCTTACCTCATGGGGGTGGGGGTATGCATATGTGTGTTTGTATGCATGCACCTTCAAGATGCTTGTTGACTTACATCGACTGTGAATTTCATAGGGTTTAATATCCAATAAATCAAGCAACAATTTTGTATACAAACCCATGACGTGACATGCTCCTCCACCTTCTTCCTGAGAGTAGCATGCTTCTTGTTCCCAAGAAGTATACAGAGTGTCTAAAAAGTCTTGGGTTTACCCTCCTGGAGAGGTGCGTCCATAGAATCTTATCCAGGCAGCTGACACAGTCTGCACCGGACCTTGAACAGCCATCAGGAACAACATTCAGGTTTTTGGTCTTTTTCCATGCTTTCTTGATCTGTCGGGAATCTCCCTGGCGCTGCTGCAGGTTTCCCTCGCACCTCAGCAACTCAGTGTTGCTCTTTTAACTCTTCCTCCCTCAAATCAGTGCTCTGTGCTTTGTCAGTATGGCAAACTGGCACAACTTCTCCAGTGTCCACATAATATTCGGGCACTTTTTCAATACAGGAAAACAGTTCTTCCCCCTTGCACTTAATTTGAAACTTAAGTCAGCTCTTGGTTGCCTCACTCCATGTCCCAACATCTCATGCCTCTTTCACCTCACAAAGCTAAGCATGCCATCATTCACCTTGCCTGGTTCTGGTTTTACTGAGAGAGTGAATTCCACTGTTTCTATGATGTTTGAATGCACTGGTTCCTCTTGGCTTCTTGCTGCCTGCTTTAGCATGTTACAGTTTGTTCTTGCATATTTCTTGCAGCATCTCAGATAAGTCAGGGCTATCCTCAGGGAATGTAGTGACTCATGATATCCTGTGCGCCTTGCCCCTGTATGACATAAACATGTTGACATGTACAACTTTGATCTGAACTTTGTTTTCTACAGATACGGCATAAGTCAAAGCATCCGACTTATCCCTGATGACAAAGGCTCCTTCCCAACTAGCCTGAAATTTGTTAGGCTTCCTGGGTATATAGGCCATCATTAAACTCCTATTTCATAGGGCATTGCCTGTGCATTCCTGTCATATCCCACCTCACTTTACCGTTGCTGAGCCAGGCTAAGATTTTGCTGCACCCTTTGCATCATCTCATTTAGTTTATCTCTGAACTCTATTACATACTGAACTACTAAAAACTTTTCCTCACATAGCTTGTTCTCCCATGAATTCTTCCTAATTTCCACTGGTCCTCTTACTTTCCTCCCGAACATTAATTCAAAACTGAAAAATTCTGTGGAATCTTGAAGAACTTCTCTGTTAACAAACAGAAAACATCATTTAACCCATGTTCTCTACGAAGATTTCCAAATTACACGATCAGTAAATGTTTCCTGTAGTTCAGCTTTACCATACCATAGGTGGGCATGCCATCCGAAGTATAAATCGTGCCCTTTCAATGTCAAAAGTCTTTTATTATCCAACATTATCCTTGGTCTTAGCCAAACCAAACAGGCAGCAGCATGATATAAGATCTGGCAAAGCAAAACCTCCTCTTTCTAGAGAATCAATCATTGATTTAAACTTCACTCTAGGTTTCTTCCCATTCCATCAAAATTTTGATACATCTTTTTTACAGTCCTCAAATCATTTTTTAGAAATAACCATTGGTATCATTTGGAATAAGAGTAACATTGTTGGGAGGATGCTCATTTTAACCAATGATATTTTCCCCAGCAGGGACAAATCCGACCATTTCCAATCCTCCAAATTTACCTTCATCTGCTGCCAAATTGATAAATAATTATTCTGAAATAATTGGTTATTGTTGTTTATAATTCCCAAATATTTTATTAACACGTTGGATCCCTGATACTTCTTCAAGCTGGAACTTTTCTTGATTTTTGATATTTTTTATACTCATGATCTCATGAGAACACTGCCTTGGACTGTCAGAATCTCATAAAAGAATCTTAACCCCATGAAGATTTTCAGCAAAGCTTCTGTCACTGTCGGTGCATGCACGCTTCTAAGAGCCTTGGCATCTGGAAATCTTTCTTTAGGCAACCATAATCTAAAAAGTTATAATTTCTTCCTCAGTTTCTTCTGTAAATGGAATTGCCTCAGATAACACTACTTCTTTTGATGCTATCAGGTTACTGTCTTTATGTAATTTTTATTGAAAATCATTTATTTCATCCTTGTTAGTTGTAGTGAGACAAGCTACGTATGAATCTGCCTTAGTTTCTGTACTTAATTTTTCCACAATCTTTTCTTCAGCTTGTGAACTTTTGGGCACCTCTGTCATAGCAAATGTGATGTCTCCTTCACTTTGAACTCATGAATCTGGCCCTGTCTATGTAACTTTCTCCACAGAACCAGTTCCCTCAGTCTGCTTGTCAAGCAGACTCTGACCTAGCAGATACGTGCATTCAAGTTTACTTCAGGAAATTTACCTTTTTGCCCTCTAGTTGGCAACATATGTCTTGGCATCATAGCCCATATTATCTCTGCCTAACATTACAGGATCAGATGGGTCAACACCCACTTCAGAGATTCCTTCTTCTCCAATAAATGTTTACTTTAGCCGTTGGAAAATCTCTTGGACTTCCCCTGACTCTTTAGCCCCACTCAGGCCCTTTCCGCACGTGGAGGGGGAAATGGGCGAAAACGCGCTGAAACGGAGCTTACAGGCAGCCGGGTAAGTCCGTCCCCATGCGGAGCAGCGCGAGCTTGCTGTTCCGCAGTCCTCTGGCGTCCAAAATGGCGGCTTCGGTGTCCAAAATGGCAGCTTCCGGCTGGCGGAGGCTCTCCACCAACCGGAGAAGCTCGCCAGCCGGATGCCTGTCCCCGGCAGATCTGCAGGCATGCACTGCAGCTGCAAATCTGCACCGGAGTGCAGGAACGGAGTGGCGTGCTCCATGCTTTTGAAAAACCTGTAAAAACAGGTTTTTAAAAAGCACGCTGCGCAACCACTTCAGGTCGCTCCGGAGCGGACTGAGGTGCGGAACTGCAACAAGTAGTCCGACCCAGTCCACTCCCAAGGTGTGGACAACCTCCGTCAGAGGTCGCACCACGCCGTGCTACTTACCCATGCGGAAAGGGCCTCAGGCCAAGTTAACAGTAATGAGAATGGAATCTCTTTATTTGTACGTGTCAGTGAGGTGTTTTGAGGCTTGCTTGTGTGTGTTCATGTGTTTTGGGCTGTGTTGGGTGACACTCAGCTTGACAACAGTACATGTGAAAAGGATCTCGATGTCTTAGTGATGTTGTGGCCAAAAAAAAAGCAACTCTAGGCTCCATCAACAGGAGTATAGTGTCCAGGTCACTCAAAGTTATAGTACTGCTCCATCCTGCTTTGGCTGGACTTCATCTGCAATACTCGATCAAGATTCTCTTCATCACAGTTCCAGAAGGATACTGAGAAACAAATGTATCTAGAGGAGGGCCACCTGAATGGTATAGTGTGGAAACCAAGCCCTATGAGAAACAACTTAGGAAATGGAGACGTTTAGCTTGGAGAAGAAAAGATTGAGAGGTACTGTAGTATTTACAGTAGGGATGTCATGTAGAAGATGCAGTGAACTTGTTTTTTGTTCCTCCAAGAGACTAGAACACATACCAGTGGGTTCAAATTACAAGAAAAAGGTTGTAAAGTAGGCATGACAATTGTGTGTGCATATAAAGAGAGGGTGGAAAGTCTGGACTAGTTTGTCCGTTGTTTATTACTTTCATAACAGCTTTCTGTAGAAATTGTGAGCATCCGAAGCTCTTCTTGTACATTGTTTCAGCAGTCTTTGCCCCATACTGCCTCTTAAACCAGGACAGCTTTGTTTGTGTATCCAAAGTATTTTTACTCCACTCTTCAGCTGAAAATGGTTCTCAGAGGGGCTTTACAAAGATCAATAGCAAAACATTCTGTCTCTTTGGCTTTACGGTCGAAAAGGCATGACATAAAAGGAAAAGAGGTGGGATGACGGAGGGAAGGAAAGAAAACTCAGGCACCATGCATTAAGATGTTATAATGACCCAGCTGGAACAGGAACAGTACCAAGAAGAGGTAAAAGCTACTCATTTCTCACCAAAGGCAAGAGAGCAGCCCTGCTTCTTCTCCCCTCACCACAGCCTGCCATGTTAACATTCATAGAGGGAAGGAGTTTGAATTAACTGATTTTCCAGGACTAATGGAGATCCTACTTCCCTGAAGTTGCTGAGACTAAAGCAGACATGGAGCTCACACCTTTTATAGATACAATTCCAGAATTTAGGTCTGCAAAGCTGTGATTGGAGAGGATCATAAACCTAGCATCACACCACTTCTCAGACAGTTCCCCCACCTGGATAGGTTTCTGCTTTTCATCCTTGACCCAAGCACATCATTCTTGCCTCTTATCTTAGATACACCAGGTTCTCAAAACACCAGCCTTTGCACTTTCATTTTCCACTGGCTCTAATCTTCCCTCACTCATGGAGTACATTGCAGCAACAGGCAATAAAGCTGTTAACCCATTGATACTTTGTAACAATACAGGCAGAGTTGAAATAGATACATTGTTGCAATCATCAATTAGCACTGGATATTTTGCAGCACAAAACTAGGCTTAATAGATTCCACAGCAGCATTTCTACACTGATTATAGTACATGATTTCAATACGCATCCAGAAGAATGTGGCAGGGGCTATATATCCTGACGGTGGTCACGACGGCAAAAGTTATAAAGGAGGAAGAACAAGGTAGGAAAGCTACTGCAGTTTGCTTTTGGCTGAGCCTACAGGGAAGAGCAAGATTTTGTTGTCTCCTTCCTGTTGAGTTGATTGAGTGTAAACTACTTTTGCAATTTGAAGTCAGTTTACAGCAAGTATGCGAGGTCAAAGGGAGACTGGAAGGAAGAGAGAGAAACTAGGACATTTTAAAAGCAGCTGAAAATGTGAGTGGCTAGAGGACTAATCAGGACAATCAGAAGGTATATCATCTGTCCCAAACCCATTATAGTGCGTTTCCCCCACTGACACACAAAGTATTATCCCCACACACAGTTTTGCATTGAAACAAAATTATGGGGAGCACACACCTTGTTTAAAAAGGGGAATTGGGTGGGGGGAGTGTGTGACCAACAGACTAAGGCCCTTTCCACACTACATTGTTATAGTGCTATTATTCCACTTTCAACCTCCTCTGGAATCCTAGGGTTTGCAGTTTAGGGAGGGGCATTTAGAATTCTCAGCCCGAGAGTTCTTTGCGTGAGCCTCCACTGTTACCCTGCTTGTTGGGGGTCCCTCAGGGGGATTCCCAACACCTGTCAAAAGTATCACTTGTGGGGAAAATTAGCTATGAACACTGCTGTAGCAATGCAAAGAGGGTAGGGTAATTAAGGATCATTTGCCCAATGTATTCGGAGTTGGATCGCAGAGAATCAGGCTAACTGCTCAAATTTAAGTATTTTATTGACATAGATGTTAAAATCCATACAATCACTCAGCTGCACTCACTCCAACAAGCATACAAGACTATAAAAATTTAGAAAGAGGTGAAAATTAAGAGAGAGAGAGAGACATAAGGGTTTTGGGGTAATACTGTACCAATCCAGAAGTCTTCAGCTGAGAGAAAACGAGTGAAAAGCTGATCTCAGCTATGCCTTTTGAGCGTACAGGCATCATGGTTTGCTGGTCTGGGAGAACTCCGGAAAAAGGAGAAAAAGTGGCTAGTTATAGTGGTAAACAGAACTAAAAAAAATGTCCCAAGGACCAGAAGGCTGCATTTTTATGAAGATGGATTTCAGCTTTGTAGTTCAAAGAAAATACAGCCAGGCATCCTTGTAGTTTCTTGCAAGATGAGTTTCTCATCTCAGGATGCATACCTCAAGGTGTCCCATTCCAGGCTGTTTGCGTTGTTTATTTGTTCCCAGAGACTTATTGTCTCCTGTTCACTGCTGAAAATCCATTCAAATGGCCTGTGAGCCATTTGCAAGATTCACTTAGGATGCGTGACAGAAAACAGGCTACTCTTTTGATCTGTCTCTATAGCTCCACTGCCTACGTGTCCTTCCAGTAGATCTCTATGGCTCACTATGTTTGATATAAAATAATTAGGACCCTCAGGACATAGTTTTTAGGTGGGTACCACCACCTTTCTCTGGGACTGGGGGGCTCTTCTAGCTCCTCTTCCAGCTCTGCACCCAACCTGACCTGCTGAACTGAATGAGGACTTTGTTGACTATCAAGAATCTGTGGCAGCTCCTGCAATGGTAGGTCTTGTTTAAATTCTTTGGAAGACAAACTCGCAAGGGACGGGGGTGGGGGATGACAAATACAATAGGCTCACATTTAACTCAAGTTCATTTTACACTATTTCAATTATACACTGGCTCTCAGCGCTGCTCACAGTATCTGGTTGCTGGAACCTCATCCTGCAAGCTCTTTTAATGGTATCTGGTTCTTCTGGGTGTTGCTTCCTCATGCTGGTGAAGTGGTCTTGTTATTAAAATGGGTAGAACTGATGAAGTTTCCTCTTCTGATACATCAGAAGGTCAATACTGATGCTGTCCGGGTTGTTTTAAATCTGCCCAAATATTCACCTGTTTCTTCTCCCCATAGATCCCTTCACTCACTACCAGTTCAGACCAGGGCCTGTTTCAGACCTTTGGTCCTGGTTATTTAAAGCTTTGTGTTTTAACCTTCCTCAGTACCTTGCAGCTCAGCTTGTTTGGTATGTTCCATCCAGGAATTTGAGATCTGCAGGTAAAGGATTATTGTCTGTTCCACTAATGCGTACAGCTCTGTCAAGGCTGCAAGTCTTTCAAGATCTGGCTCCACATTTGTGGAATGGTCTTCCTTTGGACCTCCGGCTGGAGGAGGATCTCACTCATTTTTGTACACAGTTGAAGACCTTCCTCTTTGACTCTCCACCTTAAGTCACTGAGATGTGTTTAAGGTGCTGAGATGGGTAGTGACTGGTGGGGTGTTGGGGATTTCATACCATGTATTCTTGTGGCTTTTTGTTTTAATGTCTTTGTCCCTGATTGTGTTTGCTGGCCTATAAGACACACCCACGTATAAGATGCACCCCACTTATACACTGGCAAATACTATTTACTGGTGTATAAGACATACCAGGGTATAAAACGCACCCCATATTCAAACAGTATTTTTCAGGATAAAGGTGAGTCTTATACGCCAGCAAATACTGTATGTCATTGTTCTACCCTTTGATGTAAAGGGTGTTATAAATAAATTTTGCTGTTGTTCTTGTTGTTGTTATTATTACTATTATTACTATTTCAAAGTAAAAAACAAAGGGTTCCACATCATATAAAAAAATCACATAACGCACTGGATCTTAGAATGGAGCCCTTGCGTTATACACAGGCCTACTGTACTTGAAATTAGTAATTGCAAGACATATTATTGAATGCTTTCTTGGCATCTTAAAAAAAAAAAGCAGCCTTTAAGATATTCCAAATATTTAATAATACTAAGAACAGTTGTTACATTACCCCTTAGTTGTCTTTTTGGCAAAAATCCACTCTGATCCTCATGTTCTGAGAAATATGTTTCCTCAAGCAGTTTCCCCAAAGTGTAGTAAATATCTTACAGGCTACCTGTATCACTCTAATATAGGTGCTTCTCCAAGAATCTGTCATCCATCCTTTTCTTATAAATCACAGACCATCTTTGACCACTTCCTCTTCAGTTATGATAACAAGTGGAATGGCCCAAGACTATCAAATGAGATGCCTGGAGTGTCCAGCAAATCACTCATGGGAGGGTGGGTATATGACTTGATTGTATATATCCTTGCTATTCTATTTTTTTATTAATTCTATTTGGATCCTGCCTTTCTCCTGGCAGTCAGCCCAAGATAGCTTGCAACATGGTTAAAAGAAGATGGAGCTAATAAGTGATGATAAAAAAAGAATTAAACAAGCTGTCATATCACTGCACCATTAATTTAAAAAGTATAGAATCATTTAAAACACACCAATAAGAAGTAAAATATAGCACACCCTATCAACAGAACCTTTTGCATTTTGAAATGGATAGATGGTGGGCAGGCAACTGTAACGTTCAATACTCATCAATAGGATAGTCTCCCCAACTCTCAGTTTCACATACTACCTTGAAAGTCAAGGTAACCTGAATACCAATGAAAGGCTGGCTGTTGGATATGTTGAAATTAATGTGGTCTAGCTTAGGTGTGCTTGTGCTTTGATGTTAATTATATTGTACTCATTTGAAGTACTGTGTCCAATTCTGGGCACCTCAATTCAAGAAGGATGTCAACAAGCTGGAACATGTCCAGAGAAGGGCGACCAAAATGGTGAAGGATCTGGAAGCCATGCCCTATGAAGAATGCCTTAGGGAGCTGGGTATGTTTAGTCTGCAGAAGAGAAGGTTAAGAGGGGACATGATAGCCATGTTTCAATATTTGAAGGGATGTCATGTTGAGGAGGGAGCAGGCTTGTTCTCTACTGCTCCAGAGACCAGGACAAGGAGCAATGGATTCAAGCTGCAGGAAAGGAGATTCCACTTGAACCTCAGGAAGAACTTCCTGATGGTCAGAGTTGTCCGGCAGTGGAATATGCTGCCTCAGAGTGTGGTGGAGTCTCCTTCTTTGGAGGCTTTTAAGCAGAGGCTGGATGGCCATCTGTTGGAAATGCTTTGATGGGTGTTCCTGCATAGCAGAGGATTGGACTCGATGGCCTCTGGGGTCTCTTACAACTCTATGATTCTATGATTCTATATCAAGCAGAGGAAAAGATACACTCATAAGAACTGATAAGATTCAACCACCCAACACCTTCGTTCTCTCTGTCTTCCAGGAAAGGGGGTGTGATGTGTGACGTAATACTGTAACGCAGTCAGCCTCTGCATATATATTCTGCATGTCAATCCCTCAGAGCATTTCATGTATGTTATGTCTCTAATCCTTATGCCAGTCCTGTAGGGCAGAGTAATAAAGGGAAGGTAGAGCATAAATTGATTCTTTGTATTGCTGGCATGTAGAGTGGATTAATGGGACAGTTTTGCACATGTGCACTCAGGACTTGCTCCCACATAAGATGTACAGGATTGTTGTTTTGAGGAAACATCCTAAAAGGCTCAAAAATCAGACAAAAACATTTTCCCCATATATCTGTTTATACTTTAATTTCATTCCAGCTGTCTACTGGAACTAATGGTGTTTTCCATGCTTTCCCTACACACACACATGTACGCTGTCTCTCACACACTTCTATCCTCCCAATGGTCTTGTGAGGTAGGTTAGTCTGAGAAGCTGTGATTGTCTCATGGTGACGGTGTGAGTTTAATGGATTTAATGGGGAAGCTAGGATTTATACGTGATATCAAGCAGCAAGCATGTGTGGGTGTACACACATGTGGAGATTCATACAGTGAACTTTGGTTTGGGAGTACACTGTTTAATTTCTGGCAGAGTCTGGCAAGGGGATATTCACTTTGGCTTCCACAACCCATATTAGTATAATGTTACTATTAAGCCAACCAAAGGATGTAAAAATGTGAGCAAACTTATGAGATCCACGGATTGTTCTGTCAGGTAAGATGCAAGGTAGTCTGGGAGAGAAAACTGTCTAATTTAGGGCAAGGTAATTTTTGGTAAGTTCATATTTCATTTTAGAAGCATCGAGAGAAATCCTAGCACAAGACAGATATTCAGGACAAACTTGTTTTTTTAATAGAGAATAAACAGGTGCATCGGCTGGATAGCTCTAAAATCATTGATGTGTTTGCTTATCTCTGAAGAAGGAAACATTTTTTTAATTGAATTTGAGTTCATAGAATCATAGAATCATAGAAATGTAGAGTTGGAAGAGACCCCCGGGGCCATCCAGTCCAACCCCCTGCCATGCAGGAACACCCTCAAAGCACTCCTGACAGATGGCCATCCAGCCTCTGCTTAAAAACCTCCAAAGAAGGAAATTCCACCACACTCCATTGAGGCAGCAGATTCCACTGCTGGACAGCCCTGACCGTCAGGAAGTTCTTGCTGAGGTTCAGGTGGAATCTCCTTTCCTGCAGTTTGAATCCATTGCTCCTTGTCCTGGTCTCTGGAGCAGCGGAAAACAAGCCCTCTCCCTCCTCTATATGGCATCTCTTCAGATATTTAAACATGCTATCAGGACGTTATCCTCAGTGTTCTTCCCTTCTTGGCCTTTGAATGCACTGGCCTGGATTCTACCCTCTGCAAGACAGCCCTCCCAATACTTGTAAGTCTGCTGTCGTATCTTACCTCTGTCTTTTGTTCCATAGGCTCAAAATGCTCAGTTCCCTCAACCATTCCTTCTCTTCTTCAGGTTAAACAGTCACCTCTCTCAACCATTTCCCACAAGGATTGGTGTTCAGATCCTTTACCATCTTGGCCACCTTCTTCCAGACACGTTCCAGTTTGCCACTATAACAATCTACATCCCAGCCAGGTGCACAGGATCTGTCCACAGAACAGGGCTTTCAATATTCATAATAAAGTATGATACCCACTGCCTCTGCAGAATGAGGGTCACTCTAAGGTTTCCAGTTACTAACAGAACAGTCCAACCCTCACTCCCTCGCCCAAAACTCATATTATCTTCTGTTTGAAAAATCTGCAAGGCATTCTTTATCTCTTACTTATCCAAAGTTGCAGCTAGAATATATTTGCCATTTGGAGAGAACTTCATAAAAGACACAGGTGGATTGTCAAAGGAGATAATTGAATAGTTATGTGCTATATTTTCAGACTAACTTGTGATACTGCCCCAAAATGTATTTTGCACAAGGATCCACAAGAAACTATGCTGTCTATCCTCCCCCTACCCCACCGAGGTCCAGTTATTTAACTGAACTGGCTGTTTCAGGTCTTCTGTCCTTGTTTCTCAATTCCATTGACTCACCCACCTCTAGGGACATTTAGTTTTTCTCCTACATGGGGTTCTTATTATCCTTCCTCTTGGGTTCTTCAGCATTGCTCCAGCTCACACTTGCACTCCTTTTGGATTCTCCTCCTCCTGTGCCATGCTGCAGCTTCTGAAACAGCCATTCCTTAATTTTCTAGCCTCTGCGCTGAATGGCTCTGACTTCAGGGCTTCTGGCCCTTCCCTCATTGTTCCATCCAAGATATTTGTCAGGTACATTTTAGCCAAGCATCAGGGATTAAGGTGGGGCAAAAAGGAAAGGAGGCCCCATTAGGATGCAATTTTCCTTTGTCTTTCACCGCTCTTGAACTTAGAGGAGTAGGGCTCAGGACACTTATAAGTTTAATAAGAAACCGATTTGGGAGGCTTTTAAAAGCAAACCAATTGGCAGGTAAACTTTCTATTTTCATAACAATTGGCATAGAGAAGAAATGTTCGATATAACTGCTCTTGTAGACACACAACTTGCATTTTAGTGTCTAATTTATCCACTGCGTGCAAACCTGTGGAAATGGTCTCTGATTGCAGAGTGCTTTTCAAAAATAGATTTAAAAATCCCAAACAGAGCCCATCTTGGAGATTATAGGGTGCTCTTCTTAAGAATGGTAAATTGCCCTGAATTGGAGTAAGAGGAACAGACCACAGACCAAGTTTCATTTGGGAGGGTGGGTGGGAACTAGCTTTTCTTCCCTTTATCCTCTTCTTCTCCCACTTGGCAACTTCTCCTACGGAGGAGGGCACCATTTAGAAAGCTAACTATCAAGATTGTTCCTTTCCCACCTAGTCTTTGTCTGTTGATTGTCTGGGAACCTGGAGCTTTTAGGAGAAGAAAGAGAATAATGGCTACTTAGAAAGAATGTGAGGAATTCAACAGACCTGTATTATCAGCACCTGGAGTGTATCTTACTTACTGAAGGAGCACCTCCCTTCTTATTCTGTTAGCAGCTAAGTCAGCACAGAGGGTAGCTTTCTGGGGGAGTGCATGGGGTTTGCTTGTGTAGCAGGATATAATGAGTTAAAAGCAGGTAGTCACACAAATGTAACTTATAACGAGGAATTCAAAGCAATAACAAAGTTACCTATACTCAGTCAAATAATTAATCCACAATGTGTTTTAATCTTACTGTTGTTCATTATTTTAAAAAGAATCATAGAATCATAGAGTTGGAAGAGACCAGAGAGGACATCCAGTCCAACCGCCTGCCATGCAGGAACCCGCATCAAAGCATTCCCAACAGATGGCCATCCAGCCTCTGCTTAAAAACCTCCAAAGAAGGAGACTCCACCACACTCCATTGAGGCAGCATATTCCACTGCCAGACAGCTCTGACCATCAGGAAGTTCTTCCTGAGGTTCAGGTGGAATCTCCTTTCCTGCAGCTCCTTGTCCTAGTCTCTGGAGCAGCGGAAAACAAGCCCATTCCCTCTTTGACATGACATGACATGGCTATGATGTCCCCCTTAACCTTCTCTTCTGCAGACTAAACATCCCCAGCTCCCTAAGCCGCTCCTCATAGGGCATAGTTTCCAGACCCTTCACCATTTTGGTCGCCCTCCTCTGGACACGGATTTCCTTTTACCAAATTATATTTATGGGGACATTCTTATAATCTTGTCTTGCTTCTACTCATATCAAAATGATATGGCAGGTTTCTTTTCTTCTTCATGGTCTCTGTGATTCACATAGATTGGTTTACTGTGCTTGTGCAGTGCATCATCCAGAAACTTGGAGAGGTGTTATGAAAGTGTTTTGGCAGCAGCCGCTCCTCCCTGGTCCATATGAGCAGCCTGATTCCCACTCAAACCCTCAATTCCTTTTCATCCACTACAGCAGCAGTGCCGAAGGAACCGGTGAGCTGTTTTGCTCATTTTATTGCCTATCTGGTTTCTTGATTATTAGACTGCATTTTGGGTTTTCCGTTCGGATCTTGATTTGTCTTGGGCTTCGGACTCTGTTTTGGTCTTGGACAGTTCTGACTCAGACCGTTCTTCGGCTACATTTCAAATTCAGATTCAGGTGTGGCTTCCCTCAACAACTAGTTAAGATGACCTCTGGCTCCTTTAAGATGTGTACATCTTGTGGAGCTAAAATTCTGAGTGTCAGTGAGCGTTCATGATGCCTTCTGTGCCCAGGAGATGGATACAATGTCAGGTGGTATGCTCATTGTAAAGCAATGACCCCTTAGGTCCACAAAAATTGGTTGTCTAGGCTTAAAGCTCTTCTATACAATCAGGTCTTCACCACTACAGATGTGACCTCTGATTTGGCTTGTGGTTCAGACTCACAATCCTCAGCTGCACAACTGCTCTAGCTGCTCAGTCCATCTCATCATTAAAAGGCCTTTGCAAGACCCAGACGACAAGGACAGTGCCAAGAGGTCTGCTTCTGATTCTGCGGTTTGGCTGGAAGTATCATTGAATCCAAGGCTCAACCTAGAGTCTCATCGACATGGATCAATCTCTCAACGTGGAGGCCTTGTTATTCTAAAAAGTGGGTGACCTTGAAGTCCTCCAGCGACTCCTTATAATTTGGGGAATTATTACATCAAAGGAGGCCTGTGAGGGGAGAGTAACAGCAGTATCTTTTCACCTGTGTATACCAGTACTAACTGTAGTACCCCAGTTAAAGGTTTAAATAGGGTATTTTATAAGAAATTAATAGACACACACACAAGAAATCAAGCAGTCTCACAAACCATAAAAGGCTAGTGAAGGCAGAAGTGAGAAAGGTTGTACAGAAAGAGATTTCAGGTGTAAAGGGTGATATTTACTGGTCCTGGAGCAAAGGAGTGGCTCAAACAAGAGTTTGAGGGTAGCAAGAGGAATGGGAATCTGGGTGCAGCATGACACTAAAAGTGCTGGCAAATTGCCAAGAAACAAGGACAGGTTGCTTACCTGTAAACATCCATCTTCTCAGTGTGTCATGCTTTTTCTCCTTAGTGCCTTGGCTGCTTGTGAAGAAAAGGGGGGGTTATATTCTCTCACTGGATGTTGACTCTTGCCCTCAAGTAGGAGATGGGAACTTCCCCCTTGCTTTTGGAAATCTTGCTGCCACCACCTACTGATTTTAACTCCCCTTTCTTCTGACTCAATAGGAAGCCACTGGGGAAATACTCTCTGAACTCAGAGACCCTTCCTCACCTACCTGCTGTGGGAGAGAGGAATTTTATCTGCATGCATAACTGATAGGTAAGTGGAGAAAGAGGGTGTGGACAGAAAGTTCTTTAAGGAAAACTTCTATTCTAAGCAGGCAATATAATGACAAAAGGTATACATGAAGGCTCTTTCCTTCAGGTATTATTTAGTAGTTACAAAGTTATAGATAAACCTAGATCATTTCAGCCAGAGTTTTAAAAGACTAGCAACTAGCTAAGAACGTTCCTATCTACTCACATTGTTATCCAGATGCTGGGATGGTGTAGAGGAAGATGAAACCAGAAGGCTGGGCCTAATGTTGCCCCCTAGCTTACCACTGGCCCTCTGTCTCTGGTGGATGGTTCTTTGTCTCTCTCCTGCCTTGTGGTCTTCTTGACTGAAGCAACTTGAAGCTTCTCACCTTTTCTCCCATCTGATCTTGCTGTCATGATCTCTGATGTCCTCTGTGATACTGACACCCAGTAAATCCCAAAAGATATCCATTTTAGAAAAAGTTTCATGGTGATTGGAAAAAGTATATTCTTTGGAATTTGGCTACAAATATCTCCAAGCATCTTTGGAATTCGAAGTACTCTGTATATTTAAAAAAAGATTCTGGGTAGTCTCCCTTGGTCTTCCTTAATTCCTTTATTGGAACACTTATCCTTATTAGGCTCAACAACTCCCTTCCAATTGCCCATACAAATTAGAATTTTTAAGTCATATTCTGTTACTTTTCTTAAGAAATTTTCATAAGATATTGATTTCTCATTATTTGGGCCATAAATGCCTCGTAGTTGCATTATCTTCCCATTCCAGTTGATTTGCATAATTACACATCTGCCTTGTCCATCTTAATGTGTTAATTTAAGTTGCAATGTTTCATTTGTACAAAAGACAGAATTTTGATGAATTGTGATAATTCTGATGCTTTTCTGTATGAAGCAAATTATCACAATTCATCAAAATTCTGTCATGAGTCTCTTCCAAATCTTGCATGAAATAGTAGTTACCTTTGAGTTATCAGAGATCATGTTTATATGCAGTGACTGTGAGATTCTGATTCTATTTGAGTTCTAGGATCAGAGACAATATTTATTTCCCCTTTTCTAAAAATGTGACTTCCACATTAGCTTTTTAATCATTCTAGTCTTACGAATGCTGAGTCTATTTCTTATTTCTGCTCCAAATTCCCATTTAAAATAGTCTTCAGTTCTTTCAAGAATTATGCTTTCCATCTCTTTCTGCACTAGTTTTGGTTTACAAGTGCTTGAATAATGAGGACTGGACTTTGGATATTTACAGTGCAAGTTGTTTGTACTCACTCAAACATAGTAAATCTAAAACTGAGCAGAAAGTTTCTCCTTCCTTCCTCTACATGGGCCATCATGGGTATTGTTAATGATATTGTAAAATCTTATTTGGAGAAACTTTTGTCCAGCTGACCTTGATGAATCTTTTACGATTGTCATCTTTGTGTTGGGGAGCTTTGTAATTCTCAGGCACATGCCTCGATCAGATAGCCCCCAACTCATTCCTGAGTCACGGGTTTAGTCAAGAGATTGTGCCCTTGTAGAATCCTCCTGTATTTTTATGAACTTAATTAGAAATCATGCAAATTAAGGTCCTCCTCTTCATACCTTCTGTATTTTATTAGTACTTCTGGGTAAGCACAATGAAAGAGAGAAACCATTGACATTTCTGCAAGGACCTTACCTGCCTATTGTTCATTCCCCAGGTTTGTTTTCTGACTGGGGAAGCAGAGTTCTCCTGCCACCATTTCATAATCAAGAAATATTTCTTACAAGTTATTTTCTCTGTAAGCCATGTTGCCACTTCAGCCTTCCCACCTCCCAAGTACTACCGTTTGAAGGTGGTTTGTGCAGAGGTGGGAGAATTCTCTTTTGCCAGTAACCAAAGATCCAAAGATCCTGCTATTGCATCTGCACAGATGCTGCCAGTTATTAGTATAGGCACATAGTGATGACCTTGTTAACGTGTACCAGTTACTGAAGACAACACTACAAGGAACAGGCAGGCTTTCTTAAAGCTGTTGGTCATTGATCAAGGCAGAAAGCCATCATTCCTCATTCATCAACTTCCAAACATATTGAAGGGCTGAAATACTCTGGACATGTCTCTGAAATTCAGATGTCCTTAAATTTTTTTCTTAGGTTCACTGCCCTGAGGATCACTTCCAGTTATACTCTGCTAGTTCTCAGCTGGGAGCAAGGTACATCTATTAGGGGATTTCTACATGTTTCAAACAGAGGGCTTTTTGTACAAGGACAGGGTAAACTCTAAAGGTCTTTCAGGCTCTGCAAGCTCTGAATAAGTTCCCAAGAATTATGCTGTGTCTCTTTCAGTTGTGAAAAGCTGTTGTAAGCAGTGCCAGTAGCTTGGTAAAGGGATCACTCAATAGATATTTGCATTAGTCTCACAATTTCATGGTTTGCCTCACCGTGGGCCCTGAAGCTACATAGTCCAGAAGGTTCTTTCTGCCTTTGGAATAAGCAGCTTGTGACTGTGTCCTTGATTTCTGTGCCCTAGTTTCTATTGATGAAAGAAATGAATCAGAATACTTTTGTGAAGGCACCTTTGCCTCCTGGATTAAAAGTTGGAAATAAACAGAACAGAATGGGAAAAAAAACAGTATCATTGCCTTGGATGCAAACTGGGTTCTCTGTAAGGTAAAAAGATCATGGCCAGCATTTCCCAGAAAAGGTGACTGAAGAAGAAAGGTGTCTATTCAGTTGCTCTTTTTCTTTCACTTTGCTTGCATTCTTTCTTCTCAAAACATCCACATGCAGTACTATCCACATTTTCATTGTTTTTATTATGTCATGTGGAAGCAGAGTTAACCATGGCAAGAAGTGTGATATTCTCCTTGGGAGATGATTAGAACATCTCTTCCACCTGAAATGCCTGTTGCTTTTTTGTAGACAAGCATGATTTATGAAGTCAAATGATAAGCATAGGATTTCTGTGCTCAGTGCAAAGCAAATTGACAGGTTAGTCAAGAATAACTTGAGAAGTTAACTTCTTGTTAAACTTCTGTAATTAGGTAGATATAGATCAGTGGTTCTTAACGTTTCCTTTCTGGAGGATCCTCTGTAAATATAATTTGTTGCCAGGGTCCCCAAGACATAGCTCAAAATTTAAATATTTAAATATTCAAATATTTATTTAAACATTCTCTTTTTATTTATTAAAGGCTTTTGGAGACTAGGATTCAAACCCCGCTCAGAGAGTGAGTGACCCTGGGCAAGTCATCAGCTCTCATCCTCAGAGGAAGGCAAAAGCAAATCCCCTCTGAACAAATCTTGCAAAACCAACCAACCAACCAACAAAACCCTTTGATAGGTTCACCTAAGGGTTGCTTAAGTCAGAAGTGTCTTGAAGACACACAAGAACAAAGTGACACTGACAGGGGGAGGTTCTTTGTACTCAATGTGTGTCTCTCCTTTGAAAACTGACTTATGGTAACCCTAAGATGAACCTATCATGGGGGGTTTCTTGGCAGGATTTTTTGCCTTTGCCTTTTTCTGAGGCTGAGAGAATGGGACTAGCCTGAAGTGACCCGGTGAGTTTCCCTGGCTAAAAGGGGATTAAACTCTTGTCTCTAGAGTCATAATTTGGGTGCACACACATGTCTGCTCTCATGTCCCTTTCATCAGGGATGTGGCAGCAGAGTAAGTGTGGATGGGCCAAAACTGTTCCCTGATTTGCAACCGAGAGAACAGGTTGGACATACACACATGCTTGCTGCCATGTCTCTTTTGTCAGGGACCTTGCAGCAGTGAGGTACAGGTGCTGAAACTCCTCCTTCATTTGCAAATGAGGGAGCAGATTGGGTGTATGCAAACACATGCTGCCATGTTCCTTGGCATGCACACTCTCTGCTGCTGCATTCAGTGATTTAGACTAGGGTCAATTGACTCAGACTCAAGTCAGACTTAAGTCACTTCAGTGACTTGACTCAGACTTGACTTGGTAAAAATTACACACTGACTTGACTCGACTTGAGACTTGCATATTTTTAGTGACTGACTTGCTGCCCTTGGTTCAGTCACATAACACATTCATCCAGAAACCTTACAATTTATTGGTCACATGAGAATCTGTCTCAAACCCAAAGTGTGAACACATTTTTCAAAGGCAACAGCAAATGGGCTTGAGGTGGGGTTGAGGTCTGCTCAGCAGCCTGTCTCTGCTTCATATAAGAGGAGCTTACTAAAACTTGTTCTAAGAACATGAGGGAAGCTTTGCAAATGGGAAGTAAGAAAGATCCTATTTCCCAAGTCTGAAGCTGCAGATGGCAAAATCACAAAAGTAGAGGGCCAACTCTACTTAAATTGTTAAAACTAACTTTGCTTGACTCTTTTCAGAAATTCTGGAATACAGGTTGGGGTATAAAGTTGTCTCTCAGACTTGAGACTTGACTCGAGACTCAAAAGTATCTTGCAAGGATTTGAAACTTGACTTGAGACTTAAAGGTAGAGACTTGAGATTTGACTTGAGACTTGGAGTAAAACACTTAAATACATCACTGGCTGCATCCTCAATGAATCTGACATGGTGACAGGTGTGTGCATGTGCCCAAACTGCTCCCTCTGCAAATGAGGCAGCAGTTTTGGCACCCACACACACACACACACACACACTGTCATGTTCCTGTTGATGTTCAGCCACATGCTTTGCGGGCCCTCTGTCAGGGCTCTGCAGACCCCCAGGGTCCGTAGACCCCAGGTTAAGAATCACTGATACAGATCAGGTGCCACAATATTTTTATATTCCATTGGTTGACTCCATTTTATTTATCTTGCTTCCAGCCTTTTGTAGACATATGTGACCAAATGTTGGACCACAACAGGGAGAACATGGTCAGAATTGGGCTAGCATTATTTTATAGTGTTGGTCTCTCCCTCTTTTTCTAAGAACATAAAGAGAGCCTTGGGTGATCTGATACTTCTTTCCCATAGAAGGCAACCAGGTGCCCATAGGAAACCCACAAACAGAATATTATTGCAGTGACCTATTGTCTCTGATACCGGAAACAATAACATTGTGACTAGCCATTGATAGGAAGTTATGGCATGATTCTAGAACACTGTGTTTCCTGACTCTCTGTTAAACCTCCTTGGGCAAGCAAAGTCCATGCATTGTTTCCTTTTTTGCTCATACAATCACCCAACAATCTCTTGATTTAATTGGCAATATATCCACCATTTAAACAAATTTCCAATAGTAGTTTGGAAATGGGATGTTGGAAATCCACAATTGGATCTTGCCGTTCCACCTATTAAAACTTCCATTGAAACACCCTTCAGTGGGTGCTCATTTTAATCAGAGCATTTATGCCAAGGAAGGGGGAGTTTAACTATATGCCATTTTCCATGCCATTTTAAAGGGTCCCCAGACCTGATATTTGGCCTCCATTGACTGGTGAAGGCCCCAAATACCCGTAACATAGCACTCTGCAGCGTAACCTGTCTTTAAGCCCTAAAATAGAGAGAACCTACCACTGAAGTGAATGCCATCATCATCACCAAAACCTTTGTTCATTTTTAAACAATTGTGACTCTTTATGTGCCAGTGTTCTTTGAAAAGGTAACAGTGAGGTCTTAGATCTGTTATGCAGGTGTTTCATTAGTATTAGAAATGGGCAAGAGAATGACTTGGATAAAGATGTTTGAAGATGGTAGCTCTAGGTGTACGCAGCCTAAGCTTTCCAGCTGTGTTGGTTTCCTGGGCTGATGTTGCTTTCTTACTATTTAAAAAGATGGAAGAGAAAAGCATTGCTGATGACATTCAAGTTGCCAGATGGATTTGGAAATACTGTAAATTTGTGGTAGCTTTGACAAAAGTAGGGAGAAATACCTTGATATAGCATGACAAGGCCTGCAACTATTATCTGTGACATTTTCCTTCTGAATTCATTGCTCAAGCCTTTTGTTAGAGAATGTGAAAAGCGAGTTGGGAAAGGGGGCAAGCACTGGTGCTTTGCATTTTTCTTTCCTTTCTGGTGAAGTGTACATTTGTTAACCACATGAGCTAAAAATGAAATAAGCCACAATTCTGCTTCTGAAAAGTGACTTCTTTTTTCATTTTCTCCATATGTGTGGTTCTGTGAACAGGGAAACTTTTGCACTGCAACTCCAGAATTTGCCAAAGCCTGATGGAACAAAAGGGTCTTCTGTGAGGATTTGTCTTGAGTAATCCCAGTGCTGCCACCAAATGTGGGGGTCTCAGCTTATATCCTACTGCTGCCTATATCAAATGTGGCAGGGAAGTCCACTCTTTGTCCCACCACTGTATACAACAAGTGTGTGGCTTTTTACCCAGGTAATCATTCAAGTGCTACCAACTGTGAGAATTCTTTTCAGGCAATGCCATCACTGTGGCCAAAGTACAGGTCTTTACACTTAACTCCCCAAATAAGAAGACTTCACAGTGTTCACTATGAACATTGTGAAGACTTTCTCTGATCCCCACCCCTGCCACACACAAGAACTTCCTCCTGGCTACAGTACAACACCCTTCCATCTGCAATGTTGCCAGCATAGACAGCTTGTCCGAAACTGAGGTCTCAGAAGGATAGTGATTCCAAATGCTAAAAGTGTTTAAAACAAACAAACAACCTTTATTTACAGAAGTTGAACTTTGAACAGCAGATGATTGATATATAATATTGGAAACAGCACACTCTCTTCTCTCAGGCTAAATCAGACCCTTAATTACTCAGCTCAAACTCCTTTCTTTTACACCAGTCTGTATCAAACCCTCTCAAACACAGTTTCCTAGTTGCCCTCTTCTCAAACTCCAGGCTGAAACTGACTTTCCTCTAACTCAGTGGTTCTCAACCTGTGGGTCCCCAGATGTTTTTGGACTTCAGCTCCCAGAAGCCCCAGCCACTATGGTCAATGCTCAGGGCTTCTGGGAGCTGAAGTCTGAAAACATCTGGGGACCTACAGGTTGAGACCCACTCTGAAAACTACTGCCTCTTGCAAATCTCTTCAAGCATTCCACCAGCCAGCATCTTCTTCAACACTCGATTCTTACTCCCGCCCAACAGCTGCTTAGCTCATACTCACATAATCAATCAAACGGCCATTTTTATGTAGAAACCCATGACATCACCATCTAGTGCCAGTGAGAGGATAAGGAGGGAGTCATCCTAGCTTGCCTCGGGAAAGAGTACCAGAGACTGAGAATAGCCACAGACCCTCTAATTTTCCCTCTCCCAAAGATCCTGATGTTTGGACAAGCTCATATGAGAGGACAGAGTCCCTGGACCAGAGCTATATATGGCTTTATAAGTCACAACCAGCACTTTAATTTGTGCTCAAAAAGATGCTGGCAGCCAGCGGAGCTGTTGCAACAATAACCAGTCCCAATCAGTACACTGGCTTAACGTCTTTGAACTAGCTAAAATTTCTGAATACTCTTAGGCATCAGCCCCACACAGAGTATGTTAATCAGAAAGGGAATCTCTGTTTGTCCTTGCCTCATCTAGGATAAGTCTCTGCAGTGCAGAACAGGGAAAGCTTCTCTTTTCGAGCCATAGTTGATCGGAACAGTGAGGTGTTTTCAGGCTTGCTTTTGTGCTTTTTTTAAAAAATAATTTTATAAAGTTTCACAAATAAAAAAACATCATCTCAGCTTGTACTTTTACATGTAATGTTTTGGTTCTTCCACTCTGATCTAGTTTTCATTTTCTAGACATCTACTCACATATAAAAAGTTATGCCTCACAATTCTATGTTCATCTTACATGCTTGATCTTGCATTTCTCTCATCGGCTCCTGTTATGTTACAGTTATTCCTCTTTAATTTCAACCATAATTCAGACATTTTCACTTGGCAGTTCCCAGCAATTACCCATTACAATTTGCCATTCTGCTTTTATCTGATCATCCGATTTCCCCTTTAATCTTTGTGAAACAAAGTGTGTTCCTGTGCTTTGAGCTATGTGTTCTACCTGAAATCAGCAACTGACTGAAGACACACAACAACAACAATCATATTTGTACTTTAGGACAGAGAGAATCATATTCAGAGGCAGAGCTTGAAAAAAAAATCTGGAGGGACGCACTGAAGGGCTTGGAGAGCCACATTTGACCCACAGCAGAGAGCACTAAGCTAGATGACTGAACAATTTTGTATGGCTGAGTGAAAATTTCCACTCTGCTCTCTCAGCTCCTAGTCCAACATTCTAATTGCTCAACTATGCTGTCTCAAATGCCCATCAAAACATGCATGGCATGGAACAGGGATCAGGCTTATTCACACATGCACCTGCGTTACCAGATCTTAATGCGGTTGCTGAATTAACTGTTGAATATCTGAGCTGAAAAGCATTGATGAAAGTCAGTTGGGTCTGTAAGAGCCTGTTCACACATTCAAGTCGCTAGGATAACGGCAGTCACTTGAATGAAGAAGCTGTGTGCGAACACGTCATGCAGGTGCTGCCGCCTGTAGCATCGAGCATCTCAAAGCTGCTTGCTTGGAGGAGCCTTCTGTATCTCCAGTGGATTTTCAGTCCCAAAGTACAGCCGGCAGCGAAGGAAGGGGTTTCCCTGGCTGGAAATAAGCCAAGGCAGCAAACTGAGGTTGGTTTACTATGGTTGATAAGATAAGAAAGCCAAACAACACATAATTTTCCACAAAGAACAGGTTGTGTATGTTGAGTTGATTATTAGTAGTCCCTAGATGCTTCTCAAAGACTTGAAGCACAGTAACAGCAGGTTTTGATGGTATTCCTGTGTGTGTGCTCGCACATGCTGTCAATTTATGGTGACCCCATGAACTTCATAGGGTTTTCTTTGTCAAGGAATACCCCAAGGTGGTTTTGCCACTTCCTTCCTCTGACATATAACCTACAACACCTGTTGGAGACCTCCATCCAAGTTCTAGCCAGGGCTGATCCTGCTTATCGTCCAAGATCAGACAGAATCTGGTGCTTTTAAGGTATTTAGGCCCTGGTGGACTTCCTGCTCTTAGAAAATGAGAGAGAGTTTACATTTTCCCCACCTATGCCCACCACTTGGATGGATCTCTTGCTGATCATTGTCACCATGACGACCAGATGAAACTGCCCTGCCACGTCAGTTCTTTTCAACGCGGGAACATTCTCAGTATGCCACAACACAAACTAGGTGGTGATTGTGAAAACAGTAGGAAAGGGAAGTTATTTGTCCACCTGATGCATGGGAAAGGGAGGTCTCCTTTCTTATCTGTAGGCTCAGTGCTCCTTGGTAGTTAGAATGGATACGGTAGCATTCTGGCTCTTAATTTTAACATCTTACAACCATGCTGCACAATATGTGCTCGCATGCATGCATGAAATATATATCATTCCTTCGTGCCAAAACTGAGACTCAAAGCAGCATGCAGCAAAATTAAAGGGGAAACGGGGGGGGGGGGAATCTACGATGTTAAAATTAAACTAATTATAATATTAACATACAATGGAATAAGTTAAAAAAGAAAAAAGGAATAAAAAGTGCAATACAGCAGCCAGTCAACTGTCCAAAGCCTCCCGCATTATAAATGTCTTTGCCATGAGACAGAAGAATGGGAAAGAGGTTGATGTCCAATGCCTAGCCAGATAGAAAATGGTGGAGGAATCATAGAATTGGAAAAGACTGCAAGCATAATCTAATCCAACTCTCAGCCATGTAGGAATACAAAATGATTAAAGCACACCCCAAAACAGGGCCATCCAACCTTTGTTTAAAGACCTCCAACATCCACCCCCACTGATCCTCCACCAAGAAAACAAGCATGGTACAGATGTGGGTCGCTGCAACAGCTCTGCCATCATTTTTGTTTGTGATCCTATCGCAGCAGTGCAGCACTTCAGCCTTCTTCCATGAAACAACTCTACCAAGTGCCTGTTTTCCTCTTCCTGCTCAGAGACTGCAGCAGCAACTCTAGAAAACTAATGGATAATAGTTCCACCCCCAAACCAAGTCAGTAATTCACTTTCAGCAAAAGCTCTACCTCTTTAGAGAGATCGTATGGCACAGAACACACAAAAACACACAAGCAAGCCTTCAAACAGCTCAGCCAAACAATCAACCTTCACTTCAAAAATTCAAACTCATCTTCTGTCACTCCAAAATGAACCTCCTCCACCAAATGATGGAAGCAGGTAGTGCAGACTGAGAGGAGAGAGTACTCAGTACTGGATGTTTTCTCTAACTTTTTAGAAGAAGTTAGGGAACAAAAAAATGTTGGTTTGCCTGAAATTTCTTGCCTGCCTGCCAGCCAGCCTTAGGAAGATAGCTGCATTCTGCTGTGCGCAAGGTCATTTTGAGCTCAAGTGGACCTTGACGAACATGGATTGCAGTGCTGGGCAAAAAGAGACTGAGGAGGTTGAGGCAGGTTAGTGACAACAATATGAACAAACACCCCCTCTACCACCAAGAAAAAGAGGAAAACTGAGAACTACTCTTTCCTATTGTAAAAAAGAAGGCTGAAAAGCTTAAGGATTTTGATGCTTGGAATAAAGCATTGCTGAGTATGCCATAGCATACCCTTCTACTGACTTAATTTAGCAGTTACAGTTGTTGCCACAGTTTTCTAGCCCGGACTTGTGGGATATTAGATATCCTTTGATATCAATAATTTGGCCTTCTTTACCTATTCCTTCCCACGTGCTTGCGAGGCCCCCAGACAAGAACGTATACAGGCATGGCCACAAATCGCTGAAATATTCCAAACAAATACAGGCAGACTAGAAATAGCCAGACTGCCGCTTCAGGAGATCTCAAGGCAAGTACCACATTATGTATGCACACTACTTACAAAGAACTCCCTGCCCCGAGCCGGCTCAATCGTCAAGTACTCTGCGTTTGCATACTGGGTACTCTATTGACAATTCGGTCTTAACTCAATCATGTAAAATACTGACCTTTCGGAGGCTTTGTCTCCAGCGCAAAACTCATTGTTATCCCCAAGAACGGACTAGCCTGCGGCCACATTTTCCCGTATAAGACTTTGAACGCTTCCTTGGATCACTCTTGGCTTCCATCCCACCTTGCTGTCGCTTTGTTCGACGAGCCTTCTCCTCAGCTCCCCGTGCTGAGAACTCTACTTCAATGGACCTTTTTCCTCAGACTTTCTGGGCTTCAGGACAGGTGCAGTATTTCCTATGCCAAACCTCCTCTTAAAATCCCTCTATCCCACTCCAACCTTTATTTCTATAGTTCTCTGTGTGAGTGTGTTGCATACACGTGTTTGACTGTATATCAATAAAAACAATTATTATTTACTTCTGGTTGCTCCTTGACTCAGCCTGACCCCGTAGACATTGGGTAAAAGATCTTTCTACGTTGCCCTGCCTTTCGTAGTGCTAGCTTGTGTTCTTTGCTAATTCCCAACTTTGTAATTTGGAGCGCACTTAGGTGTCCCTCACAGGACCCCCAGAAATCAGGGTAACACAGTCCTGATTAATCCTCTGTCATCCCTCTTTTTCAGATGCTTTTAAAATGTCTCAGTTTCTTCACCTTCCGCTTTCCTTCTTTGTCCTTGGCTTACTTCTTTTGCTGCAAACTGACTTCAAAGTACAGAAGTAGTTTACACTCAATAACTTCAGCCAGGGAGAGAGGAGAGGAGAGGTCACAATCTTGCCCTTCCCAGTAGACTTCCCAAGCAAAAGCAAACTTCTGCAGCCTTTCCTAGCTTGTGTGTTCTTTCTTACTGATAACTTTTGCTATCTTGCCCACACTCTGGTGTTGCTTGGCTTCACGAGTCCCAGTTTTCAACTTTGAAATGTTGGAGGGTGTGGAGAGGTGTCAAATGGCCACTGGCCCCAGGCAGACTGATGGACAGTCCAACATAAGGAGTTTAGAAAGGAATTTTCACTGGGTGGGGATGGATTCAATGGGACAATCTATACATATGGACTTTTCACATCTTCATTTTAATTAATAAAGCACATACAGTGGCCCCTCCACATTTGTGAGGTTTCAGGGTGCGGAACCTTAGAGAAAGTGGAAAAATTATGAAAAACTCCTTCCTCCACAATCCTCCTCCAATTCCTTCTCAGGGCTCTGGCTCAGGAGCCTTCCTTTTCAGCTCCACAGCAGAGGCAAAGCAATGGGAGGGGAGAGCTATGGAGGGTCCAAGGAAAGCACACACATGTCTTCCTCTGCCCCATTGCCTTTTCTTTTACCTCTGTGCGAGTTCTCAGTGCCAGGTCAGAGGAAAAGCGATGGGAGGGGAGAGCTGTCTTGAGTTACATCAGGGTTGTGGTCCTAGATTTACAATGTAAATTGGGACTGACATAAATAGGAGAACCAGTTCCATAGGGAATCAGTGGAGACCAGGAGATGCATTCCAACAGAGATGAAGTAGCCACAAAGACAGTAATTTTACTTAACTTGCCACTAATTTTAAACAGTTTTGAAACATAAAGCACCAGAGTTCACCTTTTCCAGGGTAGAAAAACTTCTCTCTTCCAGATGATAAGACACCAGTTGCTCATCCCCCATCAAAACAAACAGAGGAGAGCCCTTCCAGCCACACCAAAACTCGAAGATTCCAGTCTCTTCATCCTCCTTACACACCTCTTTCTGAACAGGCAAAGGAAATCCTCTGAGGAAAGATTGTAGTTTCTTTGTCCCTTCATCCCATTCCTTCTAAACAGCCAAAGGAACATCCATCTTCTAGGAACTCCTCCTCATGTTCCCTCTTCCTCCCAGCAGTGCCAAGACTGAAGTTACTTTCTCCATCTCCCCGCTCTCCTAGCCCATGAAGGTAAAAGAAACTGAGTCCAATGAACTTTTCTGAGTACACAGCACTCCGCACCAAAATTCTAAAAGCCTCAGTCTGTTATCTCATCTAATTTGCTGAACAGCACAGTTGTTCCCGGAAAGCTATGCACTGCCAGTGAAACGTTTATTCATTTATTTACTTATTTTGGGGGAAATGTTGTAAATTTGAAGTGCTGCTAATTGGGACAAAGGCAAATTGTGGCTCTCTTGTATTTTAAATAATTTTTAAAAAATCTCTTCAGAGGGATGTTGAGTTCCTTGGTGAGGACTTAAAAAGGGCTAGAGGGGAATTTCCACAGCATTTTGGGCCTTTCCACACTACGCAGTTATAGTGCTGTTATTCCACTGTCAGCATCCTATGGAATCCTGAAGTTTGCAGTTTAGAGAGGGGATCTTTGGCCTGAGTAAACTACAAACCCCAGAATTCCATAGGACATTGAAAGTGGAATAATAGAGATCCAGAGAAACTGAGTAAGATATATAAATCGAAAGAGAAAAAATGTTGGAAATGTGAGGGAGAAAGTGGATCTTTTTACCATACGTGGTGGCTTTGTGAGGAAGCGAAGATTTACTGGAAAAAGATACATAAGGCAATTTCAGAAATATTGAATACAGAAATACCGTTGACACCAGAGATATTTCTGTTGCATATGTTACATCAATTAACAAAAGAACAAAATAAATATAAGAATAGTATACTGTATATGATAACAGCAGCTAGAGTAATGTATGCTAAACATTGGAAAACGAATAGAGTTCCGGAAACAGAAGAGTGGCTTACTAAAGTTCAAGAATATGTAACTTTAGATAGCTTATCGAGAGTGATGAAAGGAGAAAAAAGAGGAGATAAAAAGACTGAAATGATGGAAATTAAGAAATATATTGAGGAAAATTGGGAAAAGATCTGTAATGGGTAATGTAAGGATTATATTAAGGTATAAGCCGGAAGAGACAAGTAGGCTAAAGTTACACTTAAAGGACAGTTAACGGTGAATTTAAAGAACTGAGTTAAAGAAAGCAGGAAGGGAACGAGATAATGAGACAAGGATAAATCTTTTCTTTGTTGCTTGTGTGGAGATTTTAATGATGTTGATAATGTAAATTATGTAACTTTGTTGAGATGTCTGTAGTTTATTGTTGTATTAATAAAAAAAAAAGAAGAAGAAGAAAGTGGAATAATAGTACCATAACAGTGTAGTACAGAAAAGCCGTTTGTTACAGGATGCCCTGACCCACCTTTTGGAAAGCCACACACTCCCAATCTCATTTAACCAGTGATTTATTCAACAAAAACTTCCGTTGATTAACAAGTAAAGGGCAATGTAAGATAATTGGAAGCAGCATTAGAAAGACTGAAGGATGTTCAAGATCACTGGCCAGCTACGTTGACAAAGAATATAGAAGACATTATCTCTGAATCTTGCCGGTGTAACTCCTGCTCTGGAGACAAACGGCAACTGTCTATCTGCTTCTTGTCACTGGTACTAAATGGGCCTCTCCAAATTATCCAAACTGGTGATCTGTTTTGCTGTGTATGTCCTCAGGGTGACAAAGATTGGCAACTGCATTTGCCAGCAGAGAAAAGCACATGAAAAGCTTCTCCAAGTCCATCTTTGTTTCCATGCATCCGGTGGATCTGCTTGGGCTGATCTGAGTGCTGACAAGCCAATAAACAGAGTTGCATCCGCCATAAGGCAAGCAGAAGCAAATGAAAGTTTCGGTTTCTGCAAAGTGTGGCAAGAGAGCCATTTCCGACAATTGCTCAGGAAACTTGTTTGCCTTAGGGCAGAAAGAAAGAAAGAAAGATTGCAATCATCTTTCTTCACTTCAGTCAAGAACCTGCTGCAGTGGGGCCTGGAGTATACTTAGAGCTAAAGCATAAATCTCACACAAACAAATTCTGGTGTTGTGGTTCACACTTTGCAAATAAGGTTACTTGCTTGCTGTAACTTACCAAACTTCTAGGCACTATGACCTCTGAGCATGTGCAGAGTTTCACACCAAGACAGCTGGGACAAGTTAGCTGTTTTATTTATTGTTTAAAATGAACCTTTTTGTAATTTTAAGGGAGGCTTGGTGAATAAATAATAGCGGGCAAACCTCCAGCAGCTGATGCATGTAGCTCAGGAAGGAAGGAACATTTTAAAGGACATTTAAAAGTGGTCAGTCAATACCCTTCACAACAAAGTGAGCAGGAGTGAGAGAGAGTGTGGTAAGCATAAGTACTCCTGGACTCAGCCTTGAACGTTGGAGGCGCAGATTTCTGTGGTGGCCAGAAGTGTTTTTGCACACTTAAAGCTAGTGTATCCATTATGCCCCTTCCTGGAGATGCTTGATGTGGCCGTAGTGATGCATGCCTTATTTACATCCCATTTGGGTTATTGCAATATACTCTGCCTGAGGCTACCTTTGAAGCGTGTTCAGAGCGGCGTTGGCTGGAGCTGGTGGCAGAGCTCATACAACCCCTCAGCGGTAGCAGCTCCTCTGGCTGCCAGTCTCTGGGAACTGTCCAAAGTGCCAGTTATGATCTACAATGCCCTATAGGGCTTAGGTCCAGGCTGTTTGACAGATCACATTTTTCCACATGAGGTGGCCAGGCTCTGAGATCCCTGTGAAAGGCCCTTCCTTCTGTACCACCAACTTCACATGTATGCTTGGTGGGAACATAAGAGAGGGTCTCAAACTTCCTCCCTAGGGAGGCTAGAATAAACCTCTCCTTGCTGTCCTTCTGTTAGTAGCAAAGATTTTTCATTTTGTTTCAACAAGAATTTAAAACAGAAGATTTTTAAGGAAAGGGCTTTTCATGGGGTGCTGTATTGTTTTAAATTGTACTGTTTTGAAACTGCCTTTTTCCTTTCTATGTTTTACATTGTTTTAGTATTATTCATAGTTTGATTTTGTTGTACTGTTGACCTTTTATATGGATCGACTATATCATGATCATTTCAGTTTGTAAGCTGCTTTGAATCCTTGGGTGAAAAGTCAAATTAGAAATAAAGTTTATCATCATCATCATCATCATCATCTCCACAAAATAGGCTAACAAAAATGGCTGTGGGTATCGGGAACATGGGGCTGCACTAGAGTGACCGTATTTCCTACTTTAGTAAGAGCAGTAAGGGCAGTCCTTTATTTTAAGGTATCTTCTATTTAAAGGGCTGTCAGGTATGAGTCTAGTCTAAAGAATCATGAAAAGTTGAGAGAGAAGAGTCTTTGGAGCTGTCTATCTATGGATAGTGTCTGGACAGTAGGCTGAAGAGGAGCACAGGTCACTATTGTAAGGGCATTTCCGACACTGTTATAGCACTATTATTCCACTTTCAACATCCTGTGGAACTCTGGGGTTTGTAGTTACTGAGGGCAAAGAACTCTCTGGCTGAGAATTTTAAAGGCCCCTTTCTAAACTGCAAACCCCAGGATTCCATAGGATGTTGAATGTGGAATAATAGCACTATAACAATATAGTGCGGAATGGCCAAAGATTCTGCCTCTGCTACTTTCTCAATGTACATCTGCATATATACATTATCACGTATGCATTGTATACCCATCTATACTTTCTTTTTCTTTCCTCTCTTTCTTTTTTTTTGGGTGGCATGAACAGACCAGGGGCCCATTCACACCTCTCAACCACAACACTATTTTTTCTCTTTGACTGCCTTGCTTCCATCTTATGGAATCTTGAGGTTTGTAATTTGGCAAAGCATGGGAGTGCTCTGGTTGAGAATCCTAAATTTGCTGTTATTGCGTGCCTTCAAGCTGTCTCTAACTTATGGCGACCCTAAGGTGAACCTATGGGGGGGGGGGTTCTAGGGCTGAGAGTGTGTGACTTGCCCAAGGTCACCCAGTGGGTTTCCATGACTGAGCAGGGAATCAAACCCTGGCTTCAGGGTCGTACTATGCTGGCTCTCTGAATGCTTCTCCCTAAATTGCCAGTCTCAGGATTCCATAGGATAGAACTGTGGCTGTTAAAGTAGAATAATGGTGCTATAACTGTGTAATGTGAACAGGCCCCAAGATAGATTCAGGTAAGATGATATGGCAGCGTCCCAATGCACAGAACTTTTGAGCAGGATGCTCTGTACGATGGCAACATTAGAAAAATGTGGCTTGGCAGCTGTGTGCATCTGGATCTATAATCTCTAACACTTCATAGATGGAAACCAGGACACGTGTCCAAGCAACATCAGTGTCTGGTCAAAATGGCCAAAGTTACTAATGAGGAAGAACACATGATCTAGGAGAGACTCCAGCAGTTTGCTTCTGCCTGTCGTCCTCTCCTGTCCCTCCTGCTGAATTAATTGAATACAAAATACTTTCACAGTTTGCAGCAATTGAAATAAGCTGAGAACACAAGGGGAAAGAGAGAGAACAAGAGAGAAAGTGGGACATTTTAAAAGCAGTCAAGACTGTCTCCGTCAAAGAGAGAGTTGGGGGGCACATGGATCTAGTCCCTACCAAAATATCAGAATGGTTAGAAGCCTTGTGTTTCCTGAAATATAGTCATACCAAGTCTGCTTCCTCTTTAAGTGAGATCTTGTATTTCTGCACTAGCCTGTTATAGTGCGATGATTCCACTTTCAACATCCTCTGGAATCCTGGGGTTTGCAGTTTCGGGAGGGGCCAGACGGATTCCAGAGGATGTTGAAAGTGGAATCATCGCACTATAACAGGCTAGTGCGGAAATGGCCAGAGAAAGAAAACTAAGACAAATCCTACCGCTAACGGGCTAGGCTGAAGAGACAGGGAGCCGTGATTCCCCCCCCCACCAGTGCCTTTGGGACAAAGACAGAGATAGGAAAATTAGTGAGAATGTGTCATTACAGGTTTACACTAACAAACTTCCCATCCTTATGTTAATTACATTTGTTTTGAAAAGGAGATTTTTTTCGGTGTTATTTTGAACCTGTCGTTTAAATTTAAGTTAATTGTATTGTATTAAAAATCTTATCCAATAGCAGGTACCACAAGAGAAAAAGGCAACACAGCTCAAGACGCTGTGAAGATGGTCTTTTATTAGCTAAAAACTCAGACACATTTCAGCCTGTAGATACTGTTAAGGTCTTCTTCAGGGGGCTATATAGAAAATCACCAAAAGATAACACATCACTTCCTGACACCATATTACATTAAATCATTGTTATTTTTGCACATTGCCTAAGGCCTGTACATAGTCACTTAGGGACTTTTCACACCACACAGTTAGAGCTCTCTGATTCCACTTTAGCTGCCATGTGGCCTATGGAATTTTAGGTTTTCTAGTTTGGTGAGTCGTTAGAGCTCCCTGGCTGAGAGTTCTAAACAATTCTCCCTAAACTTCAAATCTCTGAATTCCAAGTGGCAGTTAAAGTGGACTAATCACACTATAACTGTGTGGTATGAAAAGGCCTTTAGAATTAAAACTGCGGAAATTTTTGAACAAAGAACCCAAACATTTGAGAGATCTCTGCAGTTTTGATGCTGTCTTCCCCCCCTTATGGATTTTGTTGGATATTTTCAGTTTTTGTTCCAAAACTAAATTAAGAATCCCATCCATGATATCATATCTTTTTCTCCCCACATCCCCATGATTGCTGTTTTTGATTAGGACAAAAGGAAACGATTCCATTTTGGAAAGCCCACGGCTCACCCATCCACTCAAAAGCAATGAATGAGGTTAAAAAGACAGGCAGACAGGCAGGCAGGCAGGAAGGAAGGATGCAGAGAAAATGTTTTATCTATATGTAAAATAAAAGCTAGACATACCCCAGATCTCATCTCACCAACACAATTCTGATCCAGATCAAAGTCACATCTGCTGGAAAATATTGCTCAATGAAATGTTTGCCAGAATTCAGGATCAGACATAGATGTCTAACCTAGAGTTATGCTTCCATAATGGATCAGTATTCACAGTCCCTATGTAGTCCCAGTTGTGACACTATTGCCACAATCGCAACCCCTTCCCCACCTACTTTACTATGCGTGAACCATGCAAAGAGAAGGAGGTATGTTCTGCTGGTGATTGGCGCATGGAAATGACATTTCCACCCCTTGCCAATTGGCAAGATTGTGACATTCAGGTGATGGAAAAAATCTGTTAAAAGCAGAGTTTGCAAAACATGCTTTTGCTGCAAAAGCTTAATTTATTTGGACTATATCTGCCATGTGTTGTTAAAAATGAAGGATTGGAAACATGTTAGAAACAGAGTTGGGAAAAATATTCTTTTTTCTGTTCAGTGCAGAGTTTAGTACATCAATTTGCCCGTGTTAGACTTTCTGTTTTGTTTTATTTGAGTAATATGCCCTGAGCAGTTTTGGTAGATAGTTAGTGTATCATGTTCAGTGACATTACTGGAGCTGGCTCCTATTATATCATTGGGGCGGTCCCTGAGGCTCAGATTTTGGCCTGGAATCTCAGGATTTGAAATGCTCCAGGCCTGGCAAACCAGTTAAGATATAAAGAAGATCCAGGTACGTGGAAGATCCAACTGAATACTAGCTGTTGGTGCTGGACAAACGTTGACGAAAGTTGTATTCTTTTGTGCCTCCTTTGGGGTTTCCTGAAAGCAGGCAGGTCACAGGATGTGGCGATAGATGTACCTTGCATCTGACCAGAGATCTTCCTTTGTTTTTAGTTTTCTTTCTCTTATACCATTGCTGTTTGAGAAGTGAAGTCTTCACCCATCCACATGCACCTGACATTAACATAGCATACCCTCTGATTAGTCCTGATTAATCCTCTGTTATCCCATTTTTCTAGCTGCTTTTACAATATCCAAGTTTCTGTCTCCTCTTCCCACTTCCCTCCTTTGTCCTTGCTGTTGTAAACAAATTCAAAATGCAAAAGCATAGTAGGTCCACCATAACTGCATGACTGGAATACACAATCTCAGGTACCTGTGCTTTGATATGTTCTGTCACTTTCCCCTCTTTGTCCCTCACAGTCCTTCTTTGCTTCTCTTTCTTTCTTTGGTGGCTCTCCTCACAATTCCTGTCCGCCTCCTCTGTCCACTTAGTTTTCTCTCTTGTCCCTTTGTCTCTATTTCTGTGTGTCTCCCAGCCTCCTGCACTTTCTCTCTCTCTCTCTCTGTTTCTCTGACCCAGCCCTTTGGCAGCGAGTGGCTGGCTGGCTCTGCTTTGCTCCTGCCACACTGTCCCCTCAGTTTACTATTACCTGCCCGTGCACCTCATTGCTGCCTCTTCTTCCTCCCCATCTTCTGCAGATTCACAGCTCCCTACATACACAGAAGTCCAGAGGCAACACGTTGTCGCTCTCTCTCTGCATTTGCTCCGCGTTCTCTGCACCTCTTTCGTTTCTGTTCAGAGGCCAGGCAGTTGCCAAAGACGAATTGCTGCTGCTCTTGCTAGCTGTCTGGACAGCCATTCCCTTTCCTTCACTGCATTCCACTAACTCTCCAGCAGCAGCACCTCAGTCTTGGGGATAGCCTGCTGGCCTGGGTCAGCAAGCTCGACCATGCTCTGGCCTGGAAGGCCTTGGCCAGCCACTCCACTTCCTCACCCATCAGCTCCAGCTCCTCTGGGCTTAAGTGGTCCACTATCAACTGTTTGTTGAGGTGTTTGCACAGATGCTGGCAGTTGGGCCGTTGGCACACTCACCTGGCCAGAGGGAGGAAGTGAAGTGGTCGCCAAGGAGATGGAAGCAAACAAAAAAGAAAAAGAAAAATGTTTGCTATTATCTGCATTTTTTGCCAACTACTGTAAACCTAGAAGGTGTTCCCTGTGGATATGGGGAACCTACTGTAGTTTGTGCTCAATTAAGTCAAATAGTGGAGAAATGAGAGGCAGGGTAGAATCTTGACCTTACCAGAAGGCTCAGGTAAAAGCAAGCTGCTGCAGTTTTTCTCTGTTCGTGCGTTCTTCCTCATTAATAACTTTTACCATCTTAACCACGCTCTGATTTTGCTTGGCCACATGTGTCTCAGTTTTCACCTGTGAAATGTGGCAGGATATGTCACAATGAAAATCACCCCCTTTTAGTTTTATCTTATTTATCCTCAGGGAGAAAGAACGAGAGGGCACTGTACGGGGTCCAGCGTGGAGGAATGGTACTCTCCTTCTGTGCACGGCAAGCCGGGTGACTGCCTAGTGCCCTCTAGCTAAAGTCCTCTGTGTGGGAAGTAGCCTTCCCTCCCACCCAACGTTTCTGAGAAATGAAGAAAAGGCATACTCTGGAAGCTTCTGCCCATCTCCCTCCCTCTATTTTTAAACCTCTCCATTAGGGTCAGCCTCTTGGATGCTTTTAGTCGGCTCGATAACAAAAGCTCCCCGCCTCCCCAACTCATGAGATTGAAAAGAGAACCAGTTAAAGGAGTGGAGAGGGCTGCAGAAAGTACAAAAACAACTGGAGGGTCCTTGATCGTCTTTGCCCTGCCAAATTGTGTTTGGGAAACAGGGAGAGGCAAAAGAGCTTAAGAAGGATTGCGGCTGCACAGCTTCCTAGCATGTGGAAGAGGATGGAAGAGGTTAAGGGAACAATACATGGAAGCACCAAAAGGTTGAACTTTTAAAATTGTTATTAATATAGTGCTGTCACTGTTGCTTGACAGAACAGCTACGAAATGATAGTTGTCTGCCCTGATGTGCTTGCAATATAAGTGTTTAATTGTTCATTTATTTGATCCATTTTTATGACACCTCTCTTTCCAGGACTTCAAGGTGTAGTATATAGTCCCACTCCTGATTTTTACTCACAACAACCCTGTGAGTCAGGCCAGGCTAAGACAGAGAGTGACTGGCTGAAGGTCACTCAGTGAGCTTCGTGACTTAGTGAGGATATCACTTTGGGTGTCCCAGGTTCTAGACCAGCACTCTTAAACACTACTGCATGCTAGATACCTTTAAGCACCCTATGTCTATGTTGTTCTACTCAGGCCCCCAGGGTCAGAATCCATGCTAGTCCAAGAACTGGTGTAGTAAATTTCTGCCCATTGACTCCTCACCATTTTCTGCTATGGCCAGCATAAGCCACCAGGTATTAAGAAGAGAGGACTACTCCATCCTTCACTTCCATCACTTGTCACATTGCTCTGCCCATGGCTTAGTGGCTGAGGTTCAGTTCAGCCATTGTGTCAAATCATGGCTTGTACAAGTATAGTTTAAAACTGAAACCATGGTTTGCGCTCCTAGCCATTCAACAAGCAAACCACAGTTTGCTTCTTCAATGCATTCATCTTCAATATACCTGTTGATTTGGTGAGATTTGCAGATGGAGCACTAGCTAGAGTTAATTAACCCATGATTAAGATTGCATTAAAAAGTATACACATACACATTTCAAGGTAGTACTCTTTCTCTGAGATTCCTCCCTTTCACATTGAAGAGCAGAGAAGACAGGTCCTGAGATCTAGTCACTTTACAGTTGTCCCTCCACATTCGCGGGTTTGACCTTCACAAATTTGATTATTCATGAGGCACCCACTTGCCTTCTCACTGTTCTTCCCTTCCATTCCCTTGCCTTTTGCCTGAGCATGCTGTGCCTTCCTTCTCCATGCCTGCGCAAAAGGCAAAGGAATGAGAGAGGGGAGCCCTGCATGCTGAGAAAGAAGGTGTGTGTGAGACATCCTCCCCATTCTACCCTTTATATTCACTTGCATTTTGCCCAGGCATATGGAAGGAAGGCATGTGCGCCTGGGCAAAAGGCAAGGGAATGGGGAGGCATATGCATGCTTTCTCCATGCATGGGACTGTCCTTTCCATTTGCTTGCCTTTTGCCCAGGAGACTGGAAGGAAGGCATGTGCACCAAGGCAAAAGATCAGAGAATGAGAGGAGGAGACTGCTGGGAGTCATGTGTGTGCCTTTTCTGTATGCAGGGCTGCCCACTCTCAATTGTTTGCCTTTTGTTTGGGTGCAGAGAAGAAAGACATGCTTGCCCAGTTGAAACACAAGGGAATGGGTAGGTCCTCACATGGTCAGGGGAGTCTACTTTGGTCAGACCTCATCTGGAATACTGTGCCCAGTTCTGAGCACCTCATTTCAAGAAGGATATTAACAAGCTGGAGCGCATCCAGAGGAGGGTAACTAAAATGGTGAAGGATCTGGAAGCCATGCCCCATGAGGAGTGGCTTAGGGAGCTGGGTATGCTTAGCCTGATTAAAAGAAGGTTAAGAGGGGACATGATAGCCATGTTTAAAAATTTGAAAGGATGTCATATCAAAGAAGGAAGGGCTTGTCTTCCACTGCTCTAGAAACTAGGACGAGGAGCAATGAATTCAAACTACAGGACAAGAGATTCCACCTGAACCTCAGGAAGAACTTCCTGACAGTCAGAGCTGTACAGCAGTGGAATATGCTGCCTGGAAGTGTGGTGGAGGAGTCTCCTTCTTCGGAGGTTTTTAAGCAGAAGCTGGAGGGCCAATTTGTTGGGAGTGCTTTGATGTGTGTTCCTGCATAGCAGGAAGTTGGACTCAATGAATCCTGTGGTCTCTTCCAACTCTATGATTCTATGAGTTATTCACATTTTTATTTTCTCTCATGAGGGTTCTGCATCCCAAAACCTCATGAAAATTAAGGAGCCATTGTATTCACTAGTCACACTGACTGAGAAAACTCGACGTTGCCTTTTATTTTTTATTAGCCATATGTTCAGAGCTGATTCTGGTAGAGCTGTTTCTGATATGGAAGTATTTTCTTCTGCAAGGAAGTATGAAATACAAAGCTAGAGCTGATTGTTTGCAAACCCTCTGCAAGATTATGCTGAGTTGGAGGATTGGCAAGGGAACAAACATGTCAGGCTGTTACCTGCTCCTGGCCTAATGGACAGCTGGAAAGATAAAACTCACCTCTTCTGAGTGAGAAAGGCTAAGATCTGAAGAGCAAAGCAAACACAAATGCACAAAATGGTAAGCACCAGATTGAGCTGATGCGATAACAGGTCATGTACCTTCTGGAGACAAGTTCACTTTCCAGACTAAACTTTGTAACCACACAGATGGTGTTATAATACTGCTTTGAAAATAAATGTGTGTTGGGGAGAGGAGAGATCCAAGAGCCACATCTTACAGTGTTGTAATGGAATCAAGGCTCATAGGCTCAAACCATCAAGACTTTTTGATCGCTAGGGATGATTATGTTATTTGCCACTCTCTCAGGCTCACATATCCGAACTTAGCTGCAGTCTTCACAAATTGATGGGGAAAAGGGCAGATTTTCTTACAACAACATGCTGTGAGGAGTTGTGTGTGTGCATCTTCCATTCCTTCTTTCTTCCCTTCCTTGTGTGTGTACTCCCACAGGCAGAAGGAGAGCAAGAGATGAATGAACTCAGCTGTGTAGATTTTTGGGCAGTCCTTAGACCAGGGGTGTCCAACTCAATTTCATCTTGGGCCTGCATCAGCATTACGGTTGTCCTCAAAGGGCTGGTTGTATCGCTAAGATTATATAAATGTATCCGTTCTTTTATCAAGTTAAATAATTGCCTCTGCATTCGATTATTACTGGTTTTAGTAATAACTAGCTCTGAAACTAGAAATCTAGGAAAAATAATGGCAAGCAGATATTCAAGTGTACAATTATTGTACAATTTATTGAAAAATGAGTTTTGACAACAGAAAGGTTTTTTTTAATCATCAGACAAATGTTGCCTGTGCTTCTTTGTGCTCCCCCCTCCCGTGCCTCTTTTTCTTTCCTCCCATGGCTCTTTCTGCCCCCTTGCACCTCTCTGTACCTAGTGAGCCTGATCCCCACATTGTGGGCCCCTGGCAGCCAGAATTCCGAAAAGGGGCCCAGCAGCCAGCGCTTGCAATCTACTTCTACTTCTGACTGCTCCTCTGCCCAACTCTTGAGAGCCATGTGGAACGTTGCCATGGTAACCCATGGCAACGCTCTGACAGCGGGACTTGGACACAGGAGCAGTCAGCAGTAGATCGAGAGTGCTGGCTGCTGGGCCCCTCTTCAGAATACCAGCAGCCCAGGGCCTGCAATGTAGGAATTGGGCTTGCCAGGCAGGGAGAGTGCTGCAGCTGCAGGAGAGGTGTGAAGGCCACCTGAAAAGGCCAGGTGGGCCAGATTCAGCCCACAGGCCTTGTGTTTGACACATGTGCCTTAGACTATTATGATGAGTGACTACATCTCGGAATTTATCAGCACATCACTGTACATCTTAGGGCTGTTTCCACATTCATAATTATAACAGAGGTACAATGCAGGCGTGCACTGTTCATTTAAATATAGCTATTTCGTCTTTAAAAGGTCTAGTCATGGTGCCAGTTATGTAAACTAGCATCTGTATTAATGCAACTTAAGGCAGCATTTGTTTATTTGAAGCTATTTTGATTTTGGTATGCTGCTGTAATAGAAAATGACAAAGGAAAATATATGCCTTTCCTCATCACAACAAGCAGTTTAAGTGTAAATTATCTTGTGTACTGGAGAAGAGTGACTGCCTTCATTATTAATATTAGGCCTGTGAAGTTGAAAAGATTAAATGCTTTTAGATCTACTACCAAAACAGACCCCATTTTTATTTAATTGTTGCATATACATATTTCCTTCCTTCCTTGGTATCAGGCCAGCCTGCTCAGTGCTCCCCCAGTTTATCCTCCCAACAATCCTGTGAGTAAGCTAAGTTATGAGAATAACATATCCCAGGTGCTACCCTGATTTCTGGGGGTCCCTAGGGGATACTTGGATTTGCTCCAGAAATACAAAGGTTGGGGAAATTAGTGGAGCACTGCTTATTTAGCAAAGCAGAGGACAGGGAAAGAAAGAGAGCCCCAAAAGGGGACTCAATTATACTGCAAAGTATGCTGGTGGGGTCAGACCCTTTCCTGGAAAAGGACAATAGCCGAATTATGCAGATGGACCTCATCTTTGTAGTTCTTGCGATTGCAATCAATAACCTTATCTAGGAGACACTTAGGGTGTCAAAGTTGTGGACGGCCCATTTGATGTGTGGGTACGTGCCTTTTGAGGTTTCCCTCTTGGATATGTGACTGGGGGATAGTTGGTCTGACCTTTGCCAGAGGGGCTTCAGCCTTTAGACCAGTATGTCTATATTTTCATCCGGTGAACCTCTGGCTCAATAAATATAGATAATAAATACTTCACTTCCCCAAGACTGGGTCTGTTAGCAGAAAATAAATATTTCACTACTGCTATCGCAGAGGTTACACAGGCCACAACTAGTCCTAATTCAACATGTGGTGGTGGTAGGGAGGACAAGAGGATAGGGTGCAATTTTTGGGGGTGGAGGGAAATGTGCGGCCCTCTAGATGATGGACTGCAACTCCCATCAGCATAGCCAATGATGGGGATGATTTGAACTGGAGCCAAACAACATCAAGAGGGGTGTATATCTACCATACCTCTCAAACTAGTACACTTTTAATCTCAGCAGCCAGACAACATTTTAAAAAAACAACCTATAAAAACAAGTTGTTCTGTATTAATAATTTTGTTGTTACTATTATTATTGCAGTATCTATACAAATATATACCGTATAGAGCTTATATAGCTTGAGTCTAAGCTATTTGCAGGACTGTATCTCCTTTTATGAGCATATTATTGCTCTAAGAGGCCCTTCTCCTTGTTCTACTACCTTCTCAGACTCATTTGGTGGAAACAAGGGAGAAGGTTTTTGCAGTGGCTGCTCCCAAACTTTGGAACTCCTTCTCTAGGCCAGGGTGGTTAAAATATTCTTATGCTGTCAGGCTTTCGGAAACTCACTGAGATGGGCTTTTAACAGTGTGTTGTGATGTTTTCTGGCATTTGTGTAGTCTTTTAATGACTTTTGATATTTTTAACTTCCTAAATTGTGTAATTGTCTTATTAAATAACTTTTATATGTATACTTTCATTGAAGTTTTTGTATTGTTTTTAATCTGTATTATTTTTAAATAGGTTATCAGCAACCTTGAGTCACACTACCAGGAGAAAGTTGGGATATAAATGAATAAAATAAACAATCAATAAATACAAATACAATTAAAGCAATGCTTCTTAATTCCACAGATGGAACATTTTCTTAAGGGAAACATTTCTCCTGCTATCTCACACAGGGGAGAATAGCTCTTCTATATGAAGCATGTTGGCTGTGATTCCAGTATGAATCATCTAAGGAGAAAGTGTTTTGTTTTTTCTTTTTTGACCTGAGAAATACTGTTTTTATTTTTATGAATAAATGGGTTGATCACTTATTAGGGAGATCTCCACAGCTGCAGCACAAAGCTATTTCCTCATGGCTTGGAGAGAACATGAAATTATGTGCGCAGCAGCCTAGGAGCTATTTTGTGCCATGTGTGATCCCATGGCATGGAGGTGGGAGGAAGAGTCTGGCTTACTCAACCGTATGTGCAAGATTAAGGGAATTTAGATCCTCAGGACAACAGGTCCTGCCCATGTGATCATACTGTTCATCCTTGGAGCTGCTGTAGCATGGGACTGTGTCATATCAAACCTGCTCCTAGCTTTCAGCTGTGCAATTGCACTAGCTGAGCTTAGCTACATGGACTGCTTGGAGCAGAGTAAGCTCAGCATGGCATAGTGGTTTTAAGGCACAGTTCCATAGTTCAAATCCCTGTTCAGCCATGGCAACCCGGTGGCTGAACTTGGACAAGTCACACTCTCCTAGCCTCAGAAGGTGTTTGCCTTTGCCTTCCTCTGAGGCTGAAAGGTTGTGACTTGCCCAAGGTCACCCAATGGGTTTAATGGTGGAGCAGGGATTTGAACCCTGATATTCTGATTTGTAGCCGATGCTCAAACTACTGCATAGAATCAGAGTTGGAAGAGACTACAGGTGCCATCGAGTCCAACTCCCTGCTATACAGGAACACACATCAAAGCACACCCAACAGCTGGCCATTCAGCCTCTGCTTAAAAACCTCCAAAGGAGACTCCACCACACTCCATTGAGGCAACGTATTCCACTGCCGGACAGCTCTGACTGTCAGGAAGTTCTTCCTGAGGTTTAAGTGGAATCTCTTTTCCTGTAGCTTGAATCCATTGCTCCTTGTCCTAGTTTCTGGAGCAGTGGAAAACAAGCCCGTTCCTTCTTCGATATTTGAACATGGCTATTGTGTCCTCTCTTAACTTTCTTTTCTGCAGACTAAACATACTCAGCTCCAAGAGTCTCCTCACAGGGCATAGCTTCCAGACCCTCTACCATTTTGGTCGCTCTCCTCTGGACACGTTCCAGCTTGTCAATAACCTTCTTGAAATGAGGTGCCCAGAACTGGATACATGATGCTGACTTTGTTGTTCTGTGCGTTCAGGTTGTTTCTGACTTAAGCAACCCTAAGGAGAAGTTATTACGGGGCTTTATGGAGCTCTGAGTGTGTGTGATGTGCCCAAGATCACCAGGGGTTTCCATGGCTGAGCGGGGAATCAAACGCTGGTCTCCCAGTAGTCCAATGCTCAGACCACTACACCATGCTGTGTCTTACATTTGCTGACTAGTCCCTATCAATTTTTTCCCTTGGTGAAAAAAATCACCAAAAGCTAATTTAAAAAGAATACCTACAACTTCAACTCCACAGCAGGTCATTCCCAGTTCTAGCATAAATAAAAGAAAATGGATCCCTGTCCCCTCTTTCTAAATGCTGCCTCTTTCAAATTGTTACGGGAATAATCAATAATCATAATCTTCTCTGTGCTGAGCCACTTTCTCAGGGTAAACATTTTCTCCAATGATACGTTTCATAAGCAAAGATTACACTTCACGTTTCTTAATGTTGTTCCGGACCGCCATTCACTCCTCCCTTGGCCAGGAATATGTTTATATAGATCTCATTCTGCAGTCAGTTAAAATGCAAACTGTTGGAAGGAAAACAAGATAATTTCCAAAGGGTGGGGGGAAGATAAATCTGTTTTAATGCATAACAAGGCCAGGAAGGAGTTAAAAACAGCTGCCTGGTTGCCATGGCATCCTTTCTTTTAAAGAAGAGCAGAGTTGATTATAACATTAGAAAATAAAGAGGAACCAAAAAAGAAAGGGAAAAAAAGGAGGTGAAATAATAGAATTGAGAGGAGGGAGGCAGACAGTCAGAACAAGATTTCGCTTTGGAGCCTGGCAGCTGGACCAAAGGGGAACAATCTATGCCCCATTAGCGTTCATGGCAAAACAAAATATGTTTGCTGGCTGTTCATTAACTCTATGCGTAACTCCCCATTCAGCTTGCTTGCAAGGCTGGCTTTTACTAATAAGCCAACCTCCTGGGTTTCAACAGTCAACACTGTGAGCCACAGCTGGGGTGTTATCAGGGACAGATAGTATTCTAGATGGAGCATGGTGAGGGGGAGCAGGGAGGAATAAATAAAGATAAATGAACTTCTGATCTGTGCTGTGCTTGGGCTCTGGAAATAGTGCTGGCCTTAACACACCCTCCTACGTTGCACAGATGAAAACTGGGACATGTGTGGCCAAGCAACATCAGAGGGTGGTCAAGATGGCAAAAGGTATGTAGCTGTTTTTGCCCAAATCTACTGAGGAGGGCAAGATTCTGCTACTTGAGTGCAATCTACTTTGCACTTTGAACTCAGGCTGCAACAACTGACATAAGCTGAGGGGAAAGTAGGAAGAGGAAAGAGAAACCAAGACATTCTAAAAACATCTGAGAAAGTGGAATGACAGGGGAGTAATTAGGACTGTCCCTGCCAGATTGGGATAGTTGAACAGTAAGCCACTGTTAGGGTGGATAAACAAACCACACCTCACCACAGAGCTGACTTGAACACAAACACCTACCAAACACAAGGTAGTAAGGTAGAAAAGAGAAGGAAAGAAAGACAGACACACAACCTTTGGCCAACGGATCCCAAGAAGGATGATTTATTCTTTCAGGCCTCCCTTCTTATACTATTTTTATGTCTATATTAAAGAATGCTTACAGAAAACAAAAGATTCACGCATCAGCATTAGCAGAGTCACAGCCTGTACATGTGTTACGTTCTATCTGACCCTTAACTTCCCGAGTCTGTTACGTCCTAGGTTTCTCAAAGATATCGCTGACGTTTCAAGAGTCCTTCGCTTGAACATACTGATTATAAACAAGAGCAGAATAAACAATTCTGAAGCAAGGGTGTTTGATGAGCTCTGAGTGTCTAAAATGCCAGTTAATATAACAGTTAATGATTATCAAGTATTAATTCTATAGCAAGTTACAGAGCCCCAAATTTCAAGCCTAACACCACCAGACAGAGTAAGGCAACTTCTTCAGGCAGTAGGTGCTGGAGAGGAGACATAGCACAGCCTCACTCCTTCTGCCGAAAATGTCATCTATTTCTCTTTCATGGAGGAAGGAGCTGTGCAGACACTACACGGCCTATTGTGCACTCCCTAAAGCAGCCGGCTACCCATCTTTGAAATAACGATCAACTGCAGTCCACTTCACTTCTATATGTGGAATTGTGTAGGGGAAGTCTTGCTCTTTTGCCTGGAGCAACAGTCTGTAGTTTTGTACTTCCTCCAACTCCTTTAGAAGCCTCTCCACCCACAGTTTCCTTTGCAGTTTCCTTTGCATACCATCCTTGTGGGTCATCCATTTGATTGGCATGCCAAGCAAAATTAGAGATAGAGAACAAGTGCTCTTGTGACACAGCAAATCCCCTACCTCATTTGAGGTGTTGACACTCTTCAGATGTTTTCAGCTGAATTAGATTTCCACAGGATTATTTTTTTATTGGATCAGAACCTTGCAAAGCTTCCTCTCTGCCTTCCTCCCTGATACTCAATCACTCGCACTAGCATAGTTTCTTACACGGTTGAAGCTGCTTCTAGAGAAAAATGAATCCTTGGATCTTCAGATATTTTGGCCTGCACCTCCCATTGGTCCCACCCAATATGGCAAAGATGGTAGGAGCTGCAGACCAACACATTTAGACAGCCAACAGCTCCTCACCCTTGCTGCAGACTAAGAACGGGCAAATGCTGCCTTTCAGATCTTACTGACTACTCCACATATAGCAACTGTCACTATTAGCGTGGCTAGGGCTCGTGACAGTTTTGGACTAGAAATATCTGGAGGATCATATTTGCCCACTCCTATGCTACAGCAGAAATGGGGAAGATTTGCTCTTTCAACTGATTTGAGCTACAAATCCCTTACTACTAGCTCTGTAAGGCAGTGTTGTTGGGAGTTGTAGGCAGTTAAGGGAGAAGCAGCAGAGGTCTAGTTAAGAGCAGCCAATCACAGCTCAGAAATGCTTTGAAGGGGGATGGCCTATGAAGGAGAAAGGATTAAAAAACTGAGGCCTGTCTCTGATACCCTATAACTGCACAGATTATAGGGTTGGAAGAGACCAGAAGGGCCATCTAGTCCAACTCCGGCTATGCAGGCACACTGTCAGTGTACATCTGATAGATAGTAATCCAGCCTCTGATTAAAAACCTCCTAAGAAAAAGAATCCACCCCGCTCTGAGGCTGTCTATTTCATTGTGGAACAGCTCTCATTGTCAGGAAGGTCTTCCTAAGGTTTAGCAGCATCTCCTTTCTTGCAGTTTGAATCCACTGGTTCATGTTCTAGTCTTCACAGCAGAGAAAAATAAGCTTGCTCCATCTTCAACATACAAGACCTCCCTTCAAATATTTAAAAATGGCTATCATATCACCTCTCAGTCTTTTCTTCTCTATGCTAAACATTCTCTGGTGGTGCTGGGATCTCCATGAGCAAGGAGGAACTGACAAGAATTGATAATATGGTGGGTCTCTTTCTGAGAAGAGTTTCCAACAGATCCCACCAAGAGACGAAGCTCTTTTTTTCACACTTTGACCAAGCAGTGGGTCCAACCCACTGCTATTCTCTGTGCAAGGGGTTGCTGAACACCTACTGTATAAGTTACTCCAGATTACAAAAGGAGAAAGACGGAGTAAGTACCAAGGATTTCAATAGTTAGCACATAAAAATGAACTTCTGCCAGCCAGCAGTGAAAAATAATGTAATGGAAAAGGTGGCCTCTTTCACCTTGGCAGCTGCAAATGGGTAGAAAAATTGCTTGGCAGTGCTTATGCCTGGCTGTTTTTATTACTGACTTTTTACAGCCAGCAGTGAAAAATAATGTAATGGAAAAGGTGGCTCTTTCACCTTGGCGCTGCAAATGGGTAGAAAATTCTTGGCAGTGCTTATGCCTGGCTGTTATTACTACTTTTTACACCTCTTCTGATGTACTCAGAAGCCTATTTTGTTCAAAGTCTGATACCGTGTGTGGTTTAAACAAAACAAGCAATATCTAGAGCTGCTATTGAGAAAACCAGCAGTAGTTAAAAAATGCCAATCAGTGTGCCACTTGAAAAACAGACACAGAGAGACAGCAGTTTAACATACAGACTTTATAGACTTTTCTTGTGCAGCAAATGTAAAAAAAAAAAGAAAAAAGAAAAAAAGTATTGTACTCATTGCTGACATTCCTGTGGGCAAAACTCAAGGCTGACCCAATTTTGATAGCTGCAGACAGAGTGGAGGAACAGCCTTGCCATCTCTCAGGATGGCTATAGAAGCCTCTCAAGAACCAGAATAACTATGAATATTCCTTCTCACCCCCACCCATCACAGTCTCCGTGCCTTCCGAGGCCGGCAGCCATTGTGTGGAATTGGTGTGTTGTCTGTGATGGAGATCACCTCCAAACCGCCCATGGTGAGTCCTTTGATAGCCGCCTGAAAGAGAAACAAATATCTCATTTTTTTTTCCAGACAATAAAACATTTAACTCTTCATACACAAACACAAAGCTGCCTTATACGAAGGTAAATTATCAGGGGCCCTTTCGCACTACACAGTGGCAGCACTATGATTCCACTTTAATTGGCATGGCTGCATCCTATGGAATTCTGGGCTTTGTAGTTTGCTGAAGTACTACAGCATTCTGGCTGAGACTTCTAAATAGCCTTCCCTAAACTGGAAGCCCCAGGATTCCATAGGATGTTTCTATAGCAGATAAAGTAGAACTGTAGCGCTGTAATTGTGTGGTGTGAAAGGGCCCCAGTCCAGAACGCTCAGGATTGGCTAGACTGATTGCTGGAAAAACCACTGCCAGTGTATCCACATCACACAATTATAGCACTTTAAGTCCATTTTAACTGCCATGGCTCCATCCAATGGAATCCTGGGATTTCTAGCTTAATGGGGTCCTCAGAAGTTGTTGCCAGAGAGCTATAGTTTAGGGTAAACAAGCTTTCTAGCACAGAATTCTAAATAGCTCACCAAAGTACAAATTGCAGGATTCTGGAGGGTGGAGCCAATGTTGTTACAATGCTATCAAATGACTGATATGCAGAATGGACATACTTTCAGTTTCTGAAAGTGGCCTTTGTCAGCCCTGCATTAGAGAGGCTAAAGAACGAACATGGGACTTTCAGCATTCAAAACAGATACCTCACCAATGAGCTATCACCCTTCTTTTGCTGAACTACAGCAACCTCAGGTAGTCTTCCACCTCACACTGGAACCCTCCCTGTTCTGTAATACAACTCCCATCACCCCCAGCCAGAATGGCTAGTAGACACGGATGATCAATACTGTAAGCCAAACACCTGAAAAGCCAGATTAGAGTGGGATGGGGACATGTGGTCCTCAACGTCTTGCTGGATCGCAACTCCAATCAGTGCTAACTAGCTCAGCCAGTGGAGAGGGACTGATGGAAACTGGAGTCCAACAGCATCTGCAGAACCACACAGTCCCCATGCCTGCTTCACTAAAACAAAACTTGAAGGTAATCCAAATATTAATTATCACTACACCACATATTGTGTGAGTGAGGTGCATTTCTCAGTCCTGTCTTGCTTCACCACTCAAAAATAGGAACTTTCCTCATCTCTGAATGCTGGGGACTCTGACAGCATTCCTCTCTGCCCAGCAGTGTACATCTCATCTTTCCACTCCAGATTTCAGAGCACGGAACAAAACGTGCTAGTATGTTTGAAAATCTCCCCCTGCTTTAGCACTGAGAAAGCTACTCCTCCCCCACAAAAAAAATTAAGAAAGCAAAGCAGACATGAGATGACCACCTACTGGGTAGCAGTGAATTTCCTGCAGAGACCCCCGAGGTGCCTTCCAACACCAGGATTCTGTCTCAGCCTTTTGTCAAAGTCATCGATGATGTTATTCACAAGATAACAGCAACGGCCAGGATCTTCAAGGCCATGCATGCTTTTAGACCTCAAATGAAAGCACCAGGTAGGCTATTTGACCATAATTCAAGATAGCATGCAACTTGGGGCAGAGACCTCTACACCTGTGGATTTTTGCAAAACTACACAATGCGAAACTGTCAAGTGCTGTTTGCATTAATGATATTCAGTTAACAATTAGAAAAGAAATTGCCAGCACGTACCATTCGTCCAGGTCCCAGGCCTTTCACCACGACTCGGACATGTGACACACCCTTTGCGCAGGCTTTCTGGGAAGGGGGAGAAAAAAGAACCCATTTTGCCAATTTAGCCACAAAGTACTGATGCTGTCAACCAAAACTTAAAAGAAGAAAAAAAAGGGAGGAGGAAGAAAGAAGAGAAAATGAGAATGAGGAACATGGATGGTCACAGTAGATTCATGCATCATGATCATGATTACCATTTAGAAAAATCAAAATTAAAATATTCAATTGCTGGGCTTGTAGCTCTACTACCTTAGTCTTCTGTTCAATGTATTCTACATCTAAAGTGGAAAACGACAACTTCAATGATTCTGCTAGGCTAAGTTTGCCACCTGGTGGCTATTTCAAGCCCTTTCATGTATACCAATATTTCCACAATTTATGAAAGCCAAACCACGGTTCCTTTTCTCTAGTTTTCCTTTCTCAAGAATTTACAGGCATATGTCAGTTAACAAAGCCTCTGTCAAAGAAACTCCTTTGACAAAATGTTTTTATGTCCACTCAGCCATCCCCACGGTTTTCTTCTCATACCATGCCTAGCTGGAGAAACACACTTTCAGTGTTGTGTTGCAGCGGTGTGTCTGCAGGAAACAATGCTGTAAAGCTTGAGCAGAGAAAGAATGGGATTTCATTCTAGTTGATGCTACTGTAGCTGTGTGCCCCTGTCTACTACAGGCAAGCTACATAGCAGCTGCCTCCAAAAATCCTTACTGAGGAGCAAAACAGAGGGGAAAAGGGGAAGCAGACAGGCCTGCCTCACTAGCTACCCTGACCATGTTTTAAAAGAAAGAGCGAGCACAGACCTTTAAGTTTGGCCACCAAAATGGAAACTGTAAGAAAAGTGGAGGCTGGTCCCTAGATGCGGTCTGGAAGAAGCTTCCAGGTGGACTCCAGAAGGTTCAAAATGTTTTTCCTTACTTATGGAAGGCATATTTTATCAGATTGTTTTATTTCACATGTGCACTGTTTTATGTTTGATGAAACATGTTGAATTTTTTTTTTTTTGCAGTGTGGGAACCTATCCCTTTTCTTTCCTATGTTATTTATGCTTCCTGCCAAATTTTCTGTTAAAGAAATAATGATCAAGAACAGATCTACTTTGTTAACGTGTACAGATATGCCCCGACTCTTCAATGTTTTAGAGTAGAGGTGAGCAACCTGTGGCCCTCCATATATGTTGATGGACTAGAAATTATATCCACCTTGTCTATCAGTTATGATGGATGGGCCTGATGGAAATTATGAATCCAGCAACATCTAGAGTGGCGGTAGGCAACTACACAGGGGTGGGGGTCATTTTCCTCCCTGTGGCTTTGGCAGAATGCACCAGAAAGTTCTGGTGCAACCAAAGTGATGCAGTATCACTTCCAGCTGCCACTTTGGCTGATTTTCAGTGGATTCCTACCTCTCCTTGAGTACTTTTGGGAGGTTCGGAAGGTTCTGATAGAGGCTAGAGGAACCACATCACTGCATTCCCAGGTGTTTTGAGATAATTCTGGGCAATTCTGGGCAAATAACTTGAAAATAAGCCTGAAAAAAATTGTTTTTGAAGATCTGGGGGCTTTTTGGTCCCAAGGGCCACAAGTGGCCGGCAACACACACTTTCCCGAATTACAGGATTCCCACTACTGTTTTAAATCATATAAGTTCAAGAGCTTTTTCCTTTCAGGGGAACCCCTCTATGCTTTTGCAAGAGTCAGCATTCTGGCCATAGATACTTACTCAGAGGGCAGGACGCTGTGCTGTGTCCCTGTATTAGGATCAATTAACCAACCTAATGCCGCTTTTCACAACCAAGAACTCTACAGACATCTGGACTAGAGTCCACACTGTTCCCCACCAGTAGTTCCCATTAAATATGTCACCTAACCTACGGCAGCATTTCTTCCACAATTCTATAGTGGATTAGACAGAAAGACTGCCTACTCCAACATTCTGTTCACGCAGTAGACTGAGGGTTTCATGAGAAGTCCAGAAGTGAATGCAACATCAGCCTTCCATTCTTGTATAGTGGCAACTGAAATTCAGAGGCATGCTACTTCTGATGTGTACTATGTGTGATAATATATATCCATCATGACTAATAACCACCTATATCCTGAGTCTCCATCAACTTGCCCAGTGGCCCTACAGAACCACACAAATTGGTGTCCATCCCTCCATCTAGCAGCAAATCCAACTATTTAACTATAATTGGGTTGAGTGTGTACTTACTTATGAATTAACTTGAATCTCCCACCATTCATTTTATACATCTTTCATGTACCCACCTCTTAGTCACCTCCCTCCAAGCTTTCCCACCTCGTAACCTTTTCTTCCAGGGAAAGTGTTCTCCTCTCTTTCACAAAATTCCATTCCACAGTGAGTACTCTTCATGTTCTGCCTGCCCCTAGGAGGTGGTAGTTTTGAGGTACCTCCCCAGAAGCCTTCAGCAAACAAGCCATGGCAGTTCCACAGCATAGGAAAATTAAACCAGTCAACCAGGGAAGGCATTACTCACTAGAACACTCTTTTCATCTCTGCTGCCATTGACCTGCCTAGGGAAAAAACCTTTATGGAAAATAAAGGAAGAGGAAATAAAGAGGCAGCAATCTAGGTCTTAATAAGGCTTTAAGCATAGGTGCTTGCAAATGCTATAGAATTAACTTGTTCAAATGTAATGCTGGTTAGGGCTCCAAAACTAGTATAGAACACTAGTGTATATACCTGGTGTTGTCCAAGATTTTATTTTCTCATAATTAATACTTGTTAGAAAGATTTGAGATCTTGTGTCTCTAATTCCCCAAACTGTCGTGTCCAGTACCTATAACTTTTCCCCATATCCCCCAATCTAATCTGTATTCAGAGTTATTAACATTCAGAGGCTGGGTTCCTCAAGGAATACACTGCCCTCTTCCTTGCTGCTAGGCTTTGTCTCCACAGCAAACATCCTATTCAAGACAGACACAGTTGACTGAAGCCCAAGGACTCTCTGGCTGCGAATTCTAAAGGCCCCTCCCTAAACTGCAAACCCCAGGATTCCATAGAATCTTCTTAAGCAGACCTTATGAGGTCTTTGCCTGACACAGCCAATCATACGAGTTCTTCGCTTGACACAAACTTTGACTTTTATATATTAGAAAGATATACTACCACACCAATAGCTATTAGTCATGATGGCTTGTATCACTTCCGGCATCAGAGGTAGTATGCCTCTCAGTTCCAGCTGCTAGGAAACCTGAGTGGGAAGGTACTACTGCATTCATGTCTTGCTTGTGGGCTTCCCAGAGAGATCTGGTTGACCACTATGAGAACAGAATGCTGGGCTACGTAAGGTCTCACCTGTCACAACTCCTCTTATATTCTTAAAAGCAAATGGCTTCCAGAAAATGAGCTGATGATAGAGGGATGGGTAGCAGAGGTGGCCTTGCCATTAGGTAAAATGAAGGGATCCCCTAAAGAAGAGGATGTTGATGAGCCAAGGCAGAGGTGATAGTTTCTTGGCTGTTCCTCCTGGACACAGCTACATATGCCATATAAGCTGCCTTAATCTTCCTAAACTGACCTGCTGCCTCAGGTGTGGGGGAGGACCAGTTCTGGATTTACTGTCATACTAAGCAAGCTACAGTTTAGGATCTCAGATTCTTAAGGGCCTCTGCAGGAAAAGAGGAAGACTGCATTACTGGCAAATAGACCCAATCAGGGAAACCGCAGCCCCGAGCTTGCAAGACCTGAGCAGCACTGCTCTTAACAAGATGAACTGGAGGTCTCTCATTCACAGGGTTGCCGTAAGTCGAAGTCAACTTGACAGCAATCAACAAGAACAAAAATAAAAATGTAGAATAATACCACCCGCATTTCAAGTTTGATGTAACACATGTTTTCTTTGATTATCCTAAGGAATCTTTTAAACATAACATAGTTCAGGGCATATGGATCTCTTAATCTGTCCTGAAGGGTGTTTAAATGCAGGTCAGGTCAACTTCTATGAATGGATTGGGGAGGACGTGTTGTCATTTCCTTCAGGCAGCAAAATGTCTTGGGATGGCCCTGTCGGAAGGGTAGACTAATGCATAATCAATGCGTCAGGGATTCTGTTTCTGTAATCAAGAGTTGCTGATTCAAAGAGCTGTCAAATCAAAAGAGTCGCCACGATTTGATCCTCTCTTCCCAAATCCGGAATAAGTCTTTGCCTTAGCCCCTTGCCTTGCAGAAATGTTACCACTGAGGTGAGGAACAACACGGATATCACTTACAGCTGCTGCAGCAATTCCAGTAGTCTGAGCTGCAATGGCTGTAGCCTTCTTGGCATTCTTGAAGCCTTCAGTGCCACAGGTAGACAGAGCCAGAGGGACGTTCTCAGGTGAGACAACGTGGATGTGAGTGCTGCAGGCATGGCAAAAAGAGAGAGGATAAGAGAAAAGTTTCTTCTGCTAGAAATTCATATGAGAGACTCCTTCTGGTGACTCTTGGCCCTTTGGGGACCTGTTTCTGTGAATTTTAACTAAACTCTTCCATGGCAGCTGGCCGGGATCAGAAAAAAAGATTTCAACAAAAAATGGTGGATTGAAGAGGACTCAGTACGACTAAAGAATCCCCTGCCGTTGTTTGTGTTTCCTTTTACCTTTGCAGCTGTTATGTGGGTGGATTTGTTGCTGCTTTTCTTTTTTGTTTTTAATGCTGCAAGACATCTAGTGTTGCACTGCAGAGCCTGGAAAGATTCCTTTCCAATATTACAATTATGCTACCAAAGCCCCAAAGTAACCAGTCATTGTTACCATTCCAATTTTCAAGTAGCATTACTTTCCCACTTCTCAAAAGTAACAAAAATAATTGCTTTTAGTTACTTTTATTTATTTTATCTTTTTTAGAAATATTTTTATTAAAGTTTAAAGTGAAAATTAAAAAAAACCCTCTTCCCCACTTCCAAGCTTTTTTCTTTTTTTCCAGTCGAGTCTGCTTATTTACATTTGATTCATACATAGTTTCTTTTCAAAAGGTAATCTTACATTGTTACCTCTCACACTGTTACATTGCTGCTTTGTTACATTGCCTTATTAGATTGTTGCCTTGTATTATATACAATCTTGCTTTATTCTTTTCCTTTTCTTATTACTGTATCTTTATCCAATTTAAGACTTCTCTCCATTCCCTTTCAAAGTTCTGGATAGGCTTATTTTTCAACGAAAATGTTAACTTTCCTATCTCTATCATATCCAGAACTTTTAATTTCCATTCTTTTATATCAACATGGTTCCTTTCTTTCTTTTAGTTACTTTTAAAACTAATACACAAACTAAATACTTCTGGCCTGTGCTGAAAAACGCACTCTCTTCCTATCCTCTTTGTTGTGGCCTCAACAAGCGTGACAGCTCATGTGGCAGCGGCACAGGCACGGAAGAAGCCACACTTGAGCCAGAAGACGTCCCTCTGTGGCCTACCTCGTGGGGTCACACTGTGTAACTATAAAAGCAAAGTTAAAGTTAGACTTTCGGTAACTCCACAACAAAAGGAGTGACATCGTCTCTAGCAAAGTTGCAACCGCAATGTAACTTAGTTATGCCATTTTACAGAATTAATTATAGCAACTAGTGATTTGTAACTAGTTCCTTCCAAGTTCTGGGACATGAACAAAGTAAACAAATATTCTTCTTCTTTTCTCTCTCTTTTTTTCCTTCGTGTTATAACCTGAACAAAAAGGTACGCATGAGGTCTCATTACCCCTGTCCTGTCTTTCTTCTTCCACCCAAGGCCATGGCTGGCTGCCAACAGCAAGTCCTCTCACACAAAATGGAATCTCCACCACCCAAAGATAAATATTCAAATTTGTCCTGTTCTTCCCTTGAATATTTTTAAGTTACCACCACAGAGCCACAGAATGCCTGCTACTCCAATAACGGACTGCGTCTTACTTGTTATATGTAGCTTTGATATGAGCTATTGGGATCTCTTCAAATTTCTTTCCAGCCCACCTCAAAGAGCTCTCTTTTCCTGGTGCTGGGGGAAAAGCTGGAAAAAGAAAAATGGCAAGAAATAACACACCTCATTAGCCACCTATGTTCACAGTGCTAAGTTTCAGGCAGGGTGGAGATTCTAAAAATGAAACACAGGAGATTTAACAAGTCAACAGGTCAAAGTGTAAGCTTCTACTTTATTATTTATTTAAATGTACTTCCAAAATTCTTCCATTTATGGATTTCAAAGAGCTACCCTAACACTCATAAAATGTATGGTATAAAACAAGACACAAAATCAATATACAAAATGCTATATCTATCTACACAAGTAGATAACACAGTCAGCTGAACTACACTGGTAAGACTTGCAAAAACAAGTATGCCTGCAACCGCACTTAAAAATAAGAAAGGTTGGAGCACATGAATAGGTACTTTTTAACTAACTGACAGAATCTAGACTGTCCACTGAACCTCTAAGCAAAGATGAAAATGTGTCCTTCCAGATGTTGTTGAACTGTGATTGCCAACAGTCCTAGAGAGAACAGCCAACATTGACAAATGCTGGGAGTTGCAATCCATGAATATCCGAAGGGCTTCACAGTTCCCACTGTGATCTAAGGGGAGGTTTGAGGACTATCACAGAGATAGATGTACCTCTTCTGGAAGAATGAGAATATCTGGTGATGTCCTTGCTAAAGAGGCTGGTCTATATGAAAGGAGATACTTTCCCAGAGAGACTGTCCCATAGCTGTTTAGGGCTTTATAGGTCAACAACCAAATGAACTCAACTCAAAAGCAAATGGGCAGCCAGTCCTATTGCTTCAGCACCAATGTAATCAATACACAGTAGGTTGTTCCAGTAAGATCCTCTGTTGTTGTAAAGTCATTTCTAACATGACAGTCCTAAGGTGAGCTTATCACAGGGTTTGCCTTTGCCTTCCTCTGAAGCTGAGACAGAGTGACTTGCCCAAGATCTCAGTCAGTTTCCACAGCTGAGCCAAGGTTCAAACCCCAGTCTCCCACACTCCTAGCTCAACACTCAAACCACTACATCATTCTGGCTATCAATAAGCATCCTAGCCCCTACATTTTTGTGTATGTAATTATACAAACTCATTATTGCAGTGGTGGGCATCTTCCTTCTCAAAATAGTAAAAATAAAAATGAATAAAATAAAGAGCAGGCCACATCCCACATCCTTTAAATCAAAAAGGCACTTTACCTGAAGTTACTCTCGTTTGCAGCCTCTGCCTCTTGGATCAGGGTACTGGCTGAATCATTTGTTACCTCCTGCAGTCTCTGGATGCCTGTCTGAATACTCCGAGAGAGGGCAACACCATAGCTACCATGAGGAGGAGAAAGCAAGATTTTCGTCAGATCTTAGGACTAGCCCATTACTTCTACCTGCTGACATGAAAGCCACGCGTACGGCTTTCAACAAAATGGTGCAGTGTGGAGGACCCCTGTTCAGAGTTCTAGCCATCCAAACATGCCCTCTTCCAGGATACTTGTTTCCTGACCAATTCTGTGCTGAGTTTTTGCCTTCTCTCCTCACATACAGCATTATGGGCCCACTGAATATGCTCAGTGTTCATGGGACTATTCCAACCTCCTCCTCCAAGAACAGCAACTACCACCACTACCTCCTCCTCCTCCTCCTCCTCCTCTTCTTCATCACAACCTCCCCCTCTCTACTCCTCCTCTTCCTCTCTCTTTTCCCTAGTCAAGGGCTCATGGTCACTTACAACAGATATAACTAACACAACTAACCCTTCTTGTCCTCTTTCTGTCTGTGGCCATTTCCGCACTAGCCTGTTATAGTGGTGTTATTCCACTTTCAACATCCTATGGAATCCTGGGGTTTGCAGTTTAGGGAGGGGCCTTTGCCCTGCTGAGGAAAATTTCCTCCCCAGTTATGCTTAGGAAAAAAAAGAAATACTTTAAAAAAAAAGAAATACTTTAGCACTAACGCACATTTTTCCCCCTTAAGTTTAACTATCTTGTCCAGGGAGCAGGATAGGATACAGAACAATGGAAGGTTCCCACTACTTGCCCTGAAAATCTTCTTTCTCCATGACAAATAAATTTGGAGAAAGCTTCCCTTGGGTTCAATGTAAGACATTTTGTTTCGTTTTTTAAGTGCCATACAGAGAAGAAGGGGATGGTGTGACTGCAGCACATAGGTGGTAATCATGTGGGGGAGGCTGAACACTTCCCTCTCCAGCTACGACACCCCTTTGCAAGTAATTCCCAACACAGAACCACAGTAGAGGTAGAAGGGTCCACAGTGCATCCTTGGGATATGGCTATCCAACCAGTTTAAAACTCCCAATGAAGGATGAAGGACGAACGGATTGCTAAGGTTGCAGACTTTGCCCAAGTGGCCAAAGCAATGTGGACTTTAAGAGGTAAACCAAGTGAAGACTTTTTGAAACACTGGAAAGTATTTATGGAAATTTTGACCAATAAGAAACCCAATAATATAATAATCTGCAGCTATGGTTACTAGTAATTCTAGTAAGATGAAACTATTTAGATCTGTAATGGTTTTTGCATTTTCATGATAGTTTCTGAGGGGAGATGTCAGAGTTCTTTTGTGTCCTAATTAGTTAGTGATTAATCAGGTTGTGTTTATGGTAATAGGTTAGCATTTTAGTAATGTGTTACAGATTTAGTTTAGCTTAGCTTTAGCTATATCTATATATTTTTTGTATACAGTTACTTTCTTTTTTCTTTTCCTTTTTTTCAATATGTTGATTATGATGTTGTGAATCAGTCTGTCTGTATTAAAATTAATAAAATGTGAATAAAAGAAGAAGAAAACTCGATGAGCTCATTACCTTCCGAGTAGCCTTTTCCACTCTCACAGAGCTCTTATTGGGCAAATCCAAACTGGGTATTACATTATGGTATCTTTGGTTGAGGCTCTCAGATTTAAATTTGCTGTTCATATGATGAAAGCAGCCTCCCAAAGTTAACCACTGCCATTTCCATGGTCAGCAGTAACACTTTTTTGTTTAGAGTGCTTTAGACTGTACTTCATAAAGCTTTCAAAGACTAGGAAGTATAGAAAAATAAGCATCTCTCTCCCCCTTCTCCCTAACTGGCCCCTTTTCCATTGGGGAAGGCTGTTTTAGCTGGTTGGGGAAGCCAGGGCAAGGGGTGCACAGCACAGTAGGTTTATAGAGGACAACCTCTTTGTCGCCTTCTTTGAAGGCTTTTAAGCAGAGACTGGGTGGCCATTTGCTGCAGGTGCTTTGAGTGTTTTGTTCCTGCATGGCAGGGGGTTGGACTCAATGACCATTGTGGTCTCTTCCAACTCTATGCTCCTAACACACTGGAAAGCACACTCTCTGGGAAGCTAAAGAAGGAAGCACCCCATGGCACTCTCTCTGTCTCCACAAGCCAAACTCATATTTTTGTTCTTGCGTGCTTTCAAGTCATTTCTGACTTGTGGTGGTCCCAAGGTGAACCTATCATGGGGTCTTCTGGGGCTGAGAGAGTGTGATGTGCCCAAGAGTCATGCTAATCTCCAAAACATTTCACTGCTTATGAGTACAAGGGGGAGTAAGTTCCATTGAATTCAGGGGCCTTACTTCACATTGGATTGTATGGCATAAGGCTTCAAAGGCCTAAGATTTAAAAGTGCAATGGTGGAAGAAATGATTAGTATAAATGAAAAGGATTACATCAGAGATAGTGGACATACATCAGATCTATGTTCAGATCAGATCAGATTATTCACACCCCAAGCACTTTCACTTTAAGAGAACTGTTGCAATGAATGCATAAACTAGAGGCTAGAGAAGGGAATGTGAATAGTCACATCAGTTTAACAGGAAAGAGGGCAATTTCCCCCCACAAAAAAGTTGCAAGAGCATTCACAGTCAGGAAGTATACAGCCTTGTTTGGATTCACTGTCAGGAATTACTTTTAAATGCATAGTCAAGATTTCCTTTCATTTAATTTGAATTCACTAGGTCAGTCCTACTCTCTGGGGCACCAGAAACCAAGCTTGCTTCATTTTCTCACTGACAACTCTTCAGATATTTGAAAGTGGCTATCATATCATCTTTCAGTTTTTCCTCTTCATACTAAACATATCCATTTCCCTCAACCATTTCTCACACAGCTTGGTTTCAAGACCCTAGACCATCTTGGTCATTCCCCTTGGCAATTCAGTGGAGAAGAAGCACAATCTCCAGCACCAATGGACATCTAGGGCTCTACAAAGTAGATTCAAGCCCCGGTGATGAAAACCAATGTTAGCAATGCCTCTAACTATTTTTCCATCTGGCCCATCCCAAAAAATCCCATTTTTTAAAAAATAAAAGAAACACATAAATTGCATAAGCCAAAAAGGCAGCTTAAATAGTGTTTCAGCATACAAGAAAGCACGACACAACAGTGCTTGAAATGTTTGTTGAAAATTTTTCAAAGAAAGCAATGTAAGCAGTAAATTATTCAAAATCCACAAAAGTCTCATTTCAAGGATGGGTAGAAGTAGAAAGAAGTGCTTTTTATTTCCCCCCTAGGAAACAGGGGAGCAGTCGCATGCTTGCAAGACCCTGTTCTTAGTTCCACAATAGTGTTTATGAAGAACATAGAGACAAATAAGAATTTTCATCTGAATTGCTCCATTCATTAAAGAAGTCTGTTTATAACTCTATGAGTGCCCATAGATGTGTGTATAAAAGACTACTTTGCTTTGGCAGCGTGCCAACATTTCCAAATGAACCAATCGCCTTGTAGAATTCAAAGGAGGTGTACATTTAACGAAGATGAGGACAATGCTGCTCAGAGTCCTGGAATTTTGAATACCTTCATATCTGCTCTTATGTAAGACCACACCCATGCAATAAAGGTCTATCCTTTGTCTTTCTCTGAATAGTCCTGCTTCATGAAAGATGGAGTTTGGGTAATCTGTCTGTGTGTGTAAGGTCTGTGAACGAGTGAACAAGCAAGAGACACTATTTAAACATATATGTAGTGGACAACATGTGGCCCTCCAATTTTGTCACACTTTAATACCTTTCAGTCCTGACTTACATACCCAGTAAAGATGAACGATGGGCACTGAAGGGCTACATACTCTCTATCCGTGAACACTATGGACACAGGAACACACCTTGTACAGATTCAGATAATGCAAACTAGCATACTAGTTGTAGTGATGGGGTTCCACATTGGAAAGCTGGACTAGATAGTACTAGTAGTCATGGTTGGTTCTAAGACATGTGCAATTCCTCACTTGCCTTCTTGACGATTTCATTTTCCAGATGGAGAAGGCAACAAGAGGATCAGTTCTTTTGGACCTGATTCTAAACAGAAGTGAAAAACTGGTCAACTGTCTGGAAGCAGTAGGAACCTTAAGAGGGAATGACCACATTCTCCCGGGATTTGTTATCTGCCAGAAAGGGGAAGCCAAGTGTAGTCAGACATGTGCTTTGAGTTTTTAAAGAGCTGATTTCAGTAAACTTGGGAAAATACTGAGTGAGATCCCATGGTCAGAAATACTCATAGAGAGGGGAGGTCATGATACACTGGAGTTTCTTAAAGGTAAGATACTGAAGGCACAATTTCAAACAGTTCCAAGGAGGAAGATAGATGGGAGGTATCTAAAGAAACCAGGGTGGCTACATAAAGAACTTTCAGATACGCCAAGATTTAAGAGATATGTGCAAGAAATGGAAGAAGGGGGAAATCACCAAATAGGAATACAAATGAACAGCAAGTACTTGTAGTGAAGAAATCAGAAAACCTAAAGCTTAAAATGAACTCTGAACAACAAATGAACAACAGTGACGATGTTTGAGGGGTTATGTTTGGAGAAAGAAGACGTATAAGGGAACAGTAGGCCCATGGTGCGGAGAAGATGGTGAAATGCTAATGGGGAACAAAGAGAAGGTGGAACTACGTAAGAGGTGTCTCAGTCTTCTAAGAAGAAAATAGCATACTTAGTGAAGATCGAAAAGTGATGTACCAAGGGGATGGCAACCCAGAAACATAAAGTAGAGGAACTCGTCACTACTCTAAATAAATTCAACTCTCCAGGGCTGGATAAACTGCATCTAAAGGAAGTTGCAGATCTAATCTCAGTTCCACTGTTGATCTCTTTTGAGAATTCTTGGCAAATAAGAGAGGTCCCAGCAAATGAGAGGAGGGTGAATCTCTCTATCTTTAATTTGGGAAAAAGAAAACCTGAGCAAATACCAACAAATCAGCTTGGCATCTGTAAGAGGAAAGTTTCTAGAACAGATCATTAAACAGTCTTAGAAAGGAAACTTGTGATTTCTAAGGGGTGGCACAGGTTTCTCAAAAACCCATCATGCCAAACTAATCTTCTCTCTCTCTCTCTCTCTTTTTACCAAGTTACAAGCTTGGTAGATGAGGGGAATGCTGTTGATATAGTATATCTTTACTTAAGTAAGGATATCCATAATATTCTTGAAGACAAGTTGGCAAAACATGAGTTAGACAATGTTGCTATTGGGTGGATTTGTAACTAGCTGACCAACCAAACCCAAGGAGCACTCACCAATGATTCCTCTTCATTTTGGAGAAAAGTTACTAGTAGGATGCCATAAGAGTCTATCTTCAGCCTAGTATTTTTAATAGCTCCATAAATGATGTAGAATAGAGGGTATGTTGATCAAATTTCCACATAATATCAAATAAGGAGGGTATTTATTATCTCAAAAGATAATATTTAGTACCTGTATTCAAGATTACTGTAAAAGACTGGAGAGTTTACCCAAACCTAAGAAAATAAATTTTGACTGAAAGAAATGCAAGGCACCTCATCCAGGGCAGGTTACTTATTTAATTCTCAGACTGAAGCACCATCAATGCTATCTTACTAGGATTCAGCTTCTGTTTATTTGTCCTGATCTAACCAGTGGAAGACAGGACCACATTTTCCTACAATGGAGTGATCCTATGCCAGGAGCACTGGGTAAAGTCAAAATGCTACCCAAGTCTAATTATCTGACAATGATTCCCACGCCATCATTACCCCCTTAGAATGGAAATTCCAGGGCATATGTTGTTAATGACCCACATGGTTTCTGCTGGTTTTCTTCCTCTATGCCCTGGTTGATGAGGAGTCCTGGAATAGTCATCCTTTTAATGGCATTTTAGTGGTCCAAGAAATGTATTTCCCAGTCTTATTTCTGGATTTTGCACATGCAATCAGGCATTATTATTATTTCAAATTGATACTATCAGGAATACCACACAAGTTAGGCCCTACTACAGGATTCCAACGCTTATCTGATAGGTTAGGCACTGGAGTACTGTCAGAAAGTGGAAATGGTCAAAAAGGCCTGGCACCTCCTCCCCTCTTTGAACTCACTTTGCAAGCAAAACATGTGTGGTCTCAAGCAAGCCTCTGTAGGCAAGAAGAACTGATGAAAGATTAGACCCCAAGTTGAGTTAGTGGAACTTAATATTAATTTGGAAGCATTGGAACAGCAAGTAATCAGATAACAGGGCATCAAAATGTGGGGGTTTGCTGTCAAGAAAGAGGGACAACACAATACAAAAGATTCCATTTTCCTTTAAATGTCAGGTAATACACAATCTGGCTTTCACTGACTGTTTTACTCTAGCCTGCCACAAAATTCTGTTACAGGACATGCCATGCTTTGTGGCGCTTCTGCTCCCAGCAAAGGAATCATGTGCTTTAAATAATGGTGATGGAGAATTCACTAACTGACTGTCAATCCTTTCTCTGTACAGATGGCAAAAAACAATATCTCAAGGCTCCATCTTGGGACTTTAGTCTTACCACTGTTCCTGTGGCTTCAACATCTAGCCAAGATGATTTACAGATCTCTGTTCCTCCACCCCGCTGGCCAGCCTGAAGGACTTGAAGGCATTCCCTTTTAACAGTGTTTTAAGGGTGCAACAAAAATAATACCCAACCCTGTTTTAGATTTTGCTATGCCGTGTTTCCTTTCTTTTCTTTCTAAATGGAAACACAAAACCAGGAGGTATTATTATCAATTCCAGAGTTCTTCATGCAGAGCAAATTATATTGTCAGCATGCTTCCAAAAGAATCCTCCACCCATTTTCTCATCAGAACCAATGTTTCATTCCATGGGATGCCCAAATGACAGCATCCATGTTTTCTAACTTCTTTTCTTAGCCTAAGCTCCCTCATGCAGATATACTTGAGCACTGCCATTATTTTTTTGGCTTAGATTCTGTGCCTTTAGCAACTACACTGGCAGGACTGGCTGTACCATTAGGCACAAAGAGGCAGCCAACCCAGAAAGCAGATTTTGGATGTCATGAAAGAGTAGCAAACTGATGACAATATTTAATCTGTTCTTATTTTTACTGCCAGAGATAGAGAGAGGCAACTGTGGAATTTACTGCCTTATGTGTCAAAATAACTTGGCTGGTTTTTTTAAGAGGGAAGGGAGAAGCCATATCAGGTAGCAAAAATTTTTTGGCTGGGCCCTGTGTATTTGCATGTGTGATTTTTCTTTTCTTTTCTGCTCTTGTGACTTTAACAACAATGTGACAATCAGCAAAATAAGGAAGAGGTACTTTCCTGATCATGCGACATCCATGTCAAAAAAAGTTTTATTTGTGGCTTGCTTGCACATTGGGATGCCATACATGGCATAAGACAAAGAAAAAAGCCAGCAGATACAATAAAATATAACAAAAAGATAATCCTTTGGCTAAACCACAACCAGAAATTTAAACACACAGCTATGGCTATCACTTTTGTTCTCTTTTTAAAATAGATTCATGAGGTTTTAACAGCATTTGTATATGGATGTTTTAAAAAAGGTAAATAATTCCAAACACTAACTTCTATATATTTTAAATCCATTATCTTAATTTTTTCCCTTCCCTAAAATGCTTAACTGAAATTGGTTCGTTCATAAATATAATATTCTAGACTGTACACCTCTACATTCCTGACTGACATGGAAATTAATATAGTGGTCCCCTCCCCCTGTTTCATTATAACATCAGTGAGAGTTTAAATAATGTTAGGCATCACTGAAACCTGCTGGGCTGAGTCTCATGATTGGAATGTAGCAATAGACAGGTATAATCTATTTCTGAGAAATAGACCAAGCAGGAAAGGAAGAAGAGTAGCAGTATATATCAAGACATTTATACCTGTGAAGAGATCCAGGACTTAAATCCTGGAAGCCAGGTTGAGAGCATCTGGCTAAAAATTTAGGGAGAGAGAAACAAGAGTGATATCATAGAATCATAGAGTTGGAAGAGACCAAGGGGCCATCCGGTCCAACCCTCTGCTATGCAGGAACACACATCAAAGCACTCCCAACAGATGGTCACCCAGCCTCTGCTTAAAAACCTCCAAAGAAGGAGACTCCACCACACTGAGGCAGTAGATTCCACTGCTGAACTGCTCTGACCATCAGGAAGTTCTTCCTGAAGTTCAGATGGAATCTCCTTTCCCACAGCTTGAATCCACTGTTCCTTGTCCTACTTATGGCACTGTGCACTTCTCACAATTGGCATGATTTAATTGGCAAATATTATTTAATTGGCACTATTAACTAGCGTTGATATTAATAATACCTGAGATGACTGGGAGATCAGCCTGGAAGAGGCATATTACTGATTCTAAATGTGACACTGCAAGGCAGGTCAGCCATACCTGCCTCTAAGGCAAGACCCAAGTCATTTTCAGGATAACAACACAGATCCTCTCAAGACAATAGGCCTAAGCTAACAAGCTGGACATTTCAGAACTGAAAGGGGAAATTCCTACCAAATTGTGGTCGTCTTACCTCTGACCCTGAACACCTGGAAGTTTCCCTATTGTTTTTCCCACCTCTCCACAATACAAGGCTATGATGACAACCATTACCCTTTTATCACCTAAACACTAAGATCATTAGTTACATCCAGACTTCATTGTTTGTGTTGCAACTCCCATTGTCCACTTGGCTGGGAGAGCAATTCACACCCATACCCTCAGGATATTTCTTGGGTATAAGAACCCCTGATTTCAGGCTGTCTCATGCAATATCTTGCCTTTCTGAAAGCCACACTGTCCATCTGATTCCCAAACAAGAACTGTCCTTATGTGTCTACCTAGACCACGTTGCTGCTTTCCTCGCTGCTCTCTGGACCAGTAACACAAGGAGGATGCTAAAATTAATGAAGGAAGGCATTCTAGAGAGGCATGTCTGCATGAACTAAGAAAGGGCATCTGCATACTGGGAAAATGTGATTCTACTTTAGCCCTGTGTGCCAGAACCACCCATAAAGGTTGAGCAGCAGCTGCCTCCGGAAATCTATACTGATCGTGCAAGGAACAGCAAAGATGAAAGAAAAGGGGAAAACAAGCCAGCCTATTTCTACAGTCATTTGCAATGTGTCCGCCCCCCCAAAAAAAACATAGATCTAAAAGTTTGGCCACAAAAAGACAAATCATAAAAAGGTGAAGGGAAAAGACTAATGACCTAATATTTGTGGCTGGCACATTCAGCTTTAAAGACCATTTCAAACAGATCTGCCCAAATCAAATTCACTGTGCAAAACTGTAGCTATCTTACTGTGGGTTTGTTAACACACACAACACAGGGCCATGGAGAAAATGGAGAGATGTGGATGTAATGAAACGGCCCCACTTGCCAGTCAGCCAGCTGATGATATAGCACAAAGCATTAAGTCTCTTTGACCAGTTAAAGGTGCAGGAAGATGAAGGCACCTCAAAAGCACTTGTGGCTTCCTATGGATAATTTGAAAAATTAAAGAAACATGCCAGAATTCAGTGTTCACATCAGAGCTTAAGCTGCAAGTATTGCCATCCAGGTAGCTGCAGATTTTCCACTCAACTCAAAGCTGGAAATGAACAAGACTTCCAAATGCGTGGTTAGGTGGAAATGAAGCAGAGTTTTTGAGGAAGTGCTTGCCTTTAAAAATTTTTATCTCCAAAATGAGAAAAGAATTGCAAAGGTTCAGAGTGGGCAAGAACCCTGCCACTGCATGGAAATGCTTCAAGAGAAGTGGAACCAAAATGGTGAAGGGTCTGGAAACCATGTTCTATGAGGAATGGCTTAGAGCCGGGTATGTTTAGTTTGCAGAAGAGAAGGTTAAGAAGGGACATGATAGCCATGTTAAAATATTTGAAGGGACATCATATTGAGGAAGGAGTGGGCTTGTTTTCCGCTGCTCCAGAGATTAGGACAAGGAGCAATGGATTCAAACTGCAGGAAAGGAGATTCCATCTGAACCTCAGGAAGAACTTCCTGATGGTCAGAGCTGTGCGGCAGCAGAATATACTGCCTCAAAGTGTGGTGGAGTCTCCTTCTTTGGAGGAGTGGAGGGCATGCTGATCAAATTTGCAGAAAACACCAAATTGGGAGGGGTTACTAATACCCCAGAGGACAGGATCAAATTTCAAAATGACCTTAACAGATTGGAGAGTTGGGCCACAGCTAACAAAACGAATTTCAAATGTAAGGTCCTACACTTACGCAGAAAAAATGGAATGCACAAATACAGAACGGGGGACGCATGGCTGGATAGCAGTACGTGTAAAAGGGGTCTAGGAGTCTTGGTAGATCACAAGCTGAACATGAGTCAGCAGTGTGATGCAGCAGCCAAGAAAGCCAACGTGATTCTTGGTTGCATCAATAGGAGCATGGTGTCTAGATCGAGGTCGGTAACGGTACCACTCTATTCTGCATTGGTTAGACCTCATTTGGAAGACTGTGTCCAGTTCCGGGAACCTCAATTCAAGAAGGATGTCGACAAGCTGGGGCGTGCCCAAAGGAGGGTGACCAAAATGGTGAAGGGTCTGGAAGCCATGAGGAACGGCTTACGGAGCTGGGTATGTTTAGTCTGCAGAAGAGAAGGATAAGAGGGGACATGATAGCCATGTTTAAATATTTGAAGGGATGCCATGTGGAGGAGGGAGTGGGCTTGTTTTCCGCTGCTCCAGAGACCAGGACAAGGAGCAATGGATCCAAGCTGCAGGAAAGGAGATTCCACCTGAACCTCAGGAAGAGCTTCCTGACGGTCAGGGCTGTCCGGCAGTGGAATCTGCTGCCTTAATGGAGTGTGGCGGAGTCTCCTTCCTTGGAGCTTTTTAGGCAGAGGCCGGATGGCCACCTGTCGGGAGTGCTTTGGTGCGGGTTCCTGCATGGCAGGGGGTGGGACTGGGTGGCCCCGGGGGTCTCTTCCAGCCCTATGATTCCTGCGAGACACTTTGATACGAATCAGCAGCCCTGCTAATCATTATGGAAACACTTGACAGTACTGGTGAGGGCTACACCTGTTGAATTTCTACCTCCCAGAGTTTTAAATGCCCAGGGGCTCCGGAGGGCACCGCCTTCCAGGATCCCGACAAGAGCTCCTGGAGCTTCGCTTCCCCTTCTCTTTCAAATTCCCTCCCGACCAAGCCCAGCCTCCCCCGCCCAGGCCTGAAACCTCTTACCCCGCGGCGCCCCCAAGAAGCCCACGTCGGGCGGCCGCCAACACAGCAGTCATGGCCCTCCGCCGCCACCGTCTCGTCCGACCCCGGTTCTCAAGGCAGCGCGCCCTGAACGGCGGCGGAACTCTCTTCTCGCGATATGTCACGCGCGAGGGGCAATAGCGGCACCCCGCAGGGAACCTTCGGCTTCTATTACATTCCACGCCTCTGCCCAAGATGGGGGCGCCCCTGGATTAAGAGCTTGTACGGAAATGTTTCTTCGGCTTAGTTCGGGATATGAAAAGAGAAAGGGAACGCCAAGCCCACTGAGCAGTTGATTCCGAAGGCCTGCTGTAGTTGGAGCCAATTAATAGGCGCCACTGCTTATATCATTCTATCGGGTCGCTTCTTAATTGGTCAGTCATTGTTGCTTTTAACCCCTCCCTAAACTGCAAACCTCAGGATTCCGTAGGAGGTTGAAAGTGGAATAATTCCCCTATAACAGTCTAGTGTGGAAATGGCCTTCAAGAAAGGTCAGGCGCAACTACGTTACCTCTGCCTGGGTGAGCGCGGCAGTTTGCACTTTCCTATCTCTGCGCAAAGGATGCTCTTCCCTCTTTGCCGGAAGCGGGGGTGGGGCCCCGCCTTCTGCTCCCTGTCTCTCAGGGCGGCTCGCTCTCGCGCGGCGCCTTATGGGCCGGCGGGGCCAAGATGGCGGCGCCCTTCGGCTGGGCGCGCCTGTCCGGGGCTGTCAGGGGCCCGTCGTTCCGTGCTCGCTGCCGGGGCCTTTCCAGCTCCCCGGCGGCCCGGTCGACGTGGAGGCTGTTCGGGGCGCTGTGCTTGCAGAGGCTGCCCAGGGTGACGCAGCCGATGAGCCCGCAGGAGGAGGAAATGGCGCAGCTGGTGCAGCAGGTGAAAGGAAAAGCGGGAACTCCCCTCCCCTCCCTTTTAGGAAATGGGTCCCTTCGTTTGCATATATCCATTACTAGCGTATCTGCCCGGCGTTGCCTGGGATTTTACGTTCTCACAGGTAATGCTTGTTAGATTTGAGATCCCGTGTCTCTTAATTCCCCAAACTGCCTCCTCCAGCGCCTGTAACTTTTCCCCATATTCCCCAATCCAATCTGTCTAAGAGTTATTAACACACAGAGGTTGGGTTCCTCAGAGAATACACTGACCTCCTCCCTGCTGCTAGGCCTCGCCTCCATAGCAGCCAGCTTGGCTGAGAATTCTAAAGGCCCCTCCCTAAACTACAAACCCCAGGATTCCAAAGAATCTTAGGCAGCTGATCATGTGAGGCTTTTGCCTGGCACAGACAAGCCTTGACTTTTATATATTACCTGAGTTTTTCTCTAGGCATCCTAATGCCATGTGCTTTTTTCTTTTTTTTTTTTTACCTTAGCAGCAGCCCTGTGAGGTGAGCCAGTCCGAAAGGTCTCAGTGAGGATTTGGATGCAGATTTTGCAAATCTTAGCCCAATGGTTTTACTACTACAGTACATTGGATATAATTTCTTTCCTTATAAGGACCCTAGCATTTTTGGGTAGGGGTGGGAAAGATTGTTGTGTGAAACACGTAGGGCCTTTCCACACTACACTGTTATAGCGCTGTTAGTCTGCTTTCAACCTCCTGTGGAATTCTGAGGTTTGTAGTTCACTGAGGCCAAAGAGCTCTCTGGCTGAGAATTCTGAAGGCCCCTCCCTCAACCACAAATCCCAGGATTCCATAGGAGGTTGAAAATAGAATAATAACACTACAACAATGTAGTGAAGAAAGGCCTTTAATAGCACTGTACACACATGTAAGTTCTGATATGCCTGTGGGGTGAATTATTTGCCATGGCACAACAGATGTATTCTGCGGAAGGGGTGGAAGCATAGTTCTGCGTATAGCAACACTTTGCATTGTATTTGCATATTGTGTAATGGCAACTTGTCACTGACATGTGTTATGCAGTGTTGCTATTCTGCATGCAGCTTGTGTAGGGCCAGCATAGCATATTTCCTAATGTCAGAATTTACACTGCACTGAGGGGAAATTTGACTGTAGCCTCTATTATGCAGTGCTGGATAGTTTGGCAATGGCCTAACTCAGAAGCTAGCTCCAGGTTTGAAAGGCAAATGAATATCTGCTTCAGTTCCTGCTTTCTCAGAGTGTGTTTGCCTGAATCTCTGGTAGACAACGCCAGTCAAATGTATATTAGCCTTCCCACAAATTTATGCCCCCTGCATGTGCTTTGACTTAAAACCTCTTCATCCTCAGCTAACATGGCCAGCAAACAGAAGAAGAACCATGCTATATGAGAGCAAAGGCCTATCCACTCCACTAGCTTTTTCCCACAGCAGTCAGCTATTTGCCTGTGGAAAGCCCACAGTTTGGACATGAATGCAGCATCACTCTCATATTCCCCAGAAGATTAAATGGAGAATGATGAAATTTGTAATGCAGAACTGAAAAGTACCAAGCTAAATAGTTGAAGGCAATAGCTTTCCCAGCCCTGCATTATTTGATAATTTTATTCAGGGGTAGGACCTGTGATGTTCTGCACACAGTGTGCATGCTCAATCACTGAGCTATGGCAGAGGTATACGGACATCAGTTTTGTTAGGCCTCCCCACCCCTGCACCTACCAAAAACAATAAGGTCCGCCTACTAAAATAGAGGGTCCAGGGAGAGTGTGTGGGGGACACATGATTAGTAAGTGGGTACTTAATCTGTGCTCAGCCAAAGAATTTGTTCCTGCTGGGCTGGAGTTTCTTCTCTCTGAATTGCGCATACTCTTATGTGAGGGATCAGAAAGCACTTTTTTATATGCTGCAGATCATTCAGCAATTTACCAACAGTTCTCTCTTTCTATCCACTTCTGTGTTAAGGTCTCTCTTTTTGAGTATATATGTCCCACCATCTCATTAAATGCTCAGATCAACTCAGGAAAGTAAAAACACAATAGAATACATAGTGTTTCAGTAAACGAATGCTGGTGTGGTGGTTAGAGTGCTGGACTAAGGCCAGTGTTTCTTAAAGGGACTGGCAGGGTTTTTCCCCCTGCAAGTACCAGGAACCAGCAGCTGTTTGTTTCTTTCCTGGATACTCACCACAGACTAAAAGCTGGTGGCTCGTGGACCATCACTGGTCCATGGACCGAGACTCTGGGTAGAACTGACCTAAGCTGATGTATCTTCCCCTCTTCTTAGACTCATAGAACTTCATAGATGAGTCGCCCAGTGTTTGTGAGTATAAGATGGAGAGGAAGATAGCTATGTTTTGAGATCATTAGAGGAAATATTGGATATAAATCTAGCTAATAATGAGGCAAGTCACACTTTCTTAGCCTCAGAAGATGGCAAAGACAAACCTCCTCTGAAAAAAATTTCTAAAAAACCCCAACGACCCTCCAATCCATGACAGGGTTGCCATAAGTCAGAAACAACTTGAAGGCACACAGCAACAAATAGTAAATGATAAAACAGAAAGCAGTATATATTCAATTAAAAAAAACCCCAAGGAGATTAAGAGAGCTACTATGTGGGACAATGAGATTTATTTATACTGCTTCAGAAGACCAACAAGGAAGGAGCAAGAGAGAGGAATTCCACTTCCTGAGCATGATAACTGAAAATGTAGTTTCTCATGTTTTGACAAACATGGTTCTGTTGCTGGTAGGAGACAAATTGGCCATCCTGGCTGACACCATTAATAAACTTTCTCTCCCTGAATGGGCCTGATGTCCTTCTAAAGCTGTCTGAGCTTTTAGCCATCATACCTTGTGGTTGTGAATTTGGCAAATTAATTCTGCATTATCTCTTAAACTGCTAGTGACATCGAATGACAAAATATCCATGAAAAATTTCCCACTACTGTTATTTTGCATTGGAACTTCCTCAATTTTAGGAATGTGATGTTACTAAAATAAAGTAATGAATAAAGTCAAATTGGAAAGTTGGGATAGATGCAATACAAGGCCTAAATCAAAGCTGAATTAACATATTTCAGATGAATGTCTGAACCACGTGCATATATTTATGTGGATAGCTCTTTGGGCATGTGGAAACTAAAATGTTAGATGCTTTCAGAGTCTTTAATGCCCCTCTTCAAATCTAAATAATGGAAGGAAAATATTTTTGTTGTTTAAAAACAAGTAAGTTCAGAGTAGGCATATCTGAACTGGAACTTACTCATGCGGGTTTTTTGTCTCAGGCAGTGCACAAATGGAGCTTTCAGGTTCTCAGCAAGTAAAAAACGTAGGTCTCTCATTTCAGATATCTGAAGGACTGGCTGGTTATTCAGTGGAAAAGGAAAGATGCTCTGAAAACAAGACACCAGCTGAGCCAAATTAAGCCCTCATGAGTTGAGTGACTGAAGAGGGTGATGGGATGAAAGACAGAAATTACATGAGGCTGGTTCAGGGCTCCCAAGGGGCTGGTAATTTCTGTTGTCTGTATTTCCATATGGTTCAAACAGCTGGCAGCCTCTGTTAGAGTGAAAGGAGAAACACAATACAAGGCTGAGCTTCCAGAAACCATGCTGGTCTGGAATTACTTTCATCATAGCAGAAGCCTTGGTTTAGGGGGATACAAATCAAAATTGGCAGTTTGATGGGGGAAAGGGATGAAGATTTGGGAACTGACAGTTCTGAGGAGGCTATGTTTATGTTAGAGTACTTTGCTGATAGTGACAGACTCTGGAATGCAATGGAGCTCTGACTTCAGCATAAGAAATACACTATTAAAGATGTTAAGTGTGGAAAACAACCAGAAAAGGGTTCTCTCTTTTTTGGGTTTTCACAAAGCTGTGACCAAAGGCAGTTTTCAGGATTAAAAATAAATACTGATCAGAATGAACAGAAAAATTTAAATTGTAAAACATGCTTAAACATGTAATAGTATTAAAACATCATTGTGTTACAAAAGAATTTACATTCAAAATAAAATAAAAATACAATCCATTAAATGTCCTCTTTTCATTGCAAAAAACCTACCTGAAGAAAATGGCCTTTGCCTATTGCCAGAAGGGTGACACAGAGTGGGTATTTTACACACTGTAGCAAATTCACAATCTTTCAGATTTCCACAGCTCTTAAGAGCAATAGAGTATCTGAGAAGGTTCTTTCCAGAAGCCCGCTGGCTGGGCTTTAGATCTGACATCTTGTTTTTTCTGTCTAGATTGAGGTGGAGAAAAGCCTGTATTCAGACCATGAGGTCCGCTGCTTGGCGGAGGAACAGCGTCTGCAGAAAAGGAAAGACAAGTATGATGAGGATGAGGACGACACTGGGAAGGAGATTGTGCTGGCCCAAGATCTAGAAGATATCTGGGAACAGAAATTCCGAAAGTTTAACCCTGCCCCACGTGTAACAGGTTTGAGTCCATGTTTGTGCAGCTTACCTTGTGGCAGTGGTTCTCAACCTTCCTAATGCTGTGACCCTTTAATACAGTTCCTCATGTTGTGGTGACCCCCAACCATAAAATTATTTATTTATTATTTACAATGCCTCCCCCGCAGCTTGTCCCAAAAAAAGGAAAAAAAAAACTTGCAAGCTTCGTCTCCCACTAAGTCCATCGTTTCTTACTATCTTCTTATCTGTATTCTTTATTTTCCTTTCTTTACTCTTTCTTTCCTCTTTTTCTTCCACTGCTTTAATCCTTGTTTGCCTACTATCTTAGAAAATCTTTTAAAGTCCCACTCCTGATTTTTAAGCCTTAGTCCTTTTACTTCCTCCTGTCGTTTTACAAAGCTCTCTTCACCTGTATTCAAATTCTACGTAGTCTTCCTAATTCCCAGTTCTCTTTATTCCATTATTTTTATTCTTTTACTCTTATTCTTTTGCTTCCTCTTTGACTTTATGTGGAAGTGCTACCTTCTTCTTCTTTCTTCCTTTTCCCTCTTATTTCTTAATTAACACGTTTTCTTAAATATATTTTCTTAAATGTGTTCCCTAGTATTTCTGCACTTACTGCTTCACTTACTGCTTTTCTGCTTTTCCGTTTGCTCTTTTCATCTTAATTCATCTTGATATCGCTTAATCTCTTAATGTTCTCAACCCCTCACTCAACGTTGGATTTTAGCTTACATTCAGCTTATATTCTTAAGAAGCATGCAATAAGTATTTATTCAAGTTCATACATACGTTTTTTGTAGCTACTTGTTGCTCCTCCTTTGAGCAATCCAGTTAACTAACATAAAGACCATGAGAGCTCCGTTCACATGTGCTCATTTTCCGGGGATTTTTCCTCCCCCTTAGAGGGACCTCGCCCTCTCAGTTTCTGTTTTGTAGAGCCAAACTCGTGTTGGTTTTACTTCACCAGCTTATACAGGAAAGTAAACAAGCCAAATAGTAAAAAAGAAGCCAAGTTCGTCCTCCTTTCTTCCTCCAAACTTAAATTAAAAAGTGGTGGCAAGGATTCTTGTCCTCCGGAGCCCTTTCAAGGTAATGGCCGCTCGATAGACCCACCCCGCGTTTTCTGAGTCTTGAAGTTTGTTGTTTTTTGTTCAAGCCTAAACGTGGGATTTCGAGCCCTTTGCTGGCACCTCTGAACCCGCTTTTCCAAGGGGGTGTTCCTCCCACTCTTTCTTTCTTAAACAGTGGGTTCCCAACCTTTTAGAGGATCAACTCCCCTCCAGTTCTGGAGGGAGACGACCGTGCTCCTCACTGCAACCTCCAGAAAGCCCCCATGGAAAGCCAAAGGGGGCAGGAGGATGCAAGCGCGTGGCTCACGCTTGCGCACCACCACCTAGGAGGGAATGGAGCCTAAGACCATTGGAAATACGTCTTTTCTGATGGTCTTAGGCGACCCTGTGAAAGGGTCATTCGACCCCCAAAAGGGTCGCGACCCACAGGTTGAGAACCGCTGCCTTGTTGGGATGTTGTTGAGTATGAACTGATTTAATTCTGTCCTGGCAGAAGTACAACATAGAGTGGTGTGCTCGGAAGGAAACTACTTTTATTGAATCTTTAGTTTTCTGTAAAAGAAGCTGGATGTGTTTGAAGGCAAGCAGAATTTTGCCTGTCAGAATAGGAGAAAGCAACACCATTCTCCAAGAATAACAAAACATTCTGTTGAGTATGTGAGTGTGTGCACACATCCACATGGACGAACACGCACACATGTGCATGCAGGGGCTTGAATTTGTTCTATAGTTCTGTATTCCTGCATGGCAAGGAGTAAGACTAGATGGCCTTTCTGGGGCTTTCCAGGTCTGTGATTCTATTAATCCTATTACTTAATTGCACCTAAAGTAGACCCATTGAATTGGTTCTTGAATGTTTAGTCAACACTTAGGTAAATCTTGTTGTTGCAATAGATATACCTCAGTTGGAACTAGCAATTGGATTCAGGCCACGCACTGCAAAGAGTGCTGTATTGGTTCAGGTCCTAAAATAAAAATTTCTTTTTTATTTGGCCCAGTACTGCAAATAAGTTCACAGGAAATAATCACATGTTGATAAGGATGATAAAACGGATATTAATAGCCCTTCTGTCCATGCAAACTGAATAGCTTTTTCTGGGCTAAAAGAACCAACTTTGGTATAATTTCTCCACTTACTCAGCTGGAGGTAATTTCCGTTCACCAGAGACTACCAGATGGGTAGCCATTTATAGTTCTAATTAAATATTTGAATGTTATTTCCCATACAATCTAAAAACTCACATTTCAACTCTCCAGTTACCATAACTGGTATTAAATCATGCTAAATCCAAGTATTTTGGCTTATTGATTCATAAATTGAGTTGGAGACTTCTCAAAGAGAAAAGTTTATTTTTAGAGGCATATGTTGCCAAAAGGTCATGCAATTTAAAATTTCACAGTGCCTGGGAGTTTTTTCCCTCCCCATGTTAGAACATTGCTGTCAGAAAGTCAATTTTAATAAGTTGCTATGTAGAAATTAGACACTGAACAATTCAAATGACCTTTTAGAAAAGAGAACACACAATTTTGCCGGTCTCCTAAAGGTGCAAAGGATGATATATTCATTCAGGCAGTATCTAGCTAGCATGTTGTCTAGGCAACCAGTGCCCAACTTTGCTTCTTGGTATGGCTCCAGCTGGCTCTTTTGTAAAGATGTCTGGGAACCACATCTGGATTTGTTCTTCTGTGGCTGGCTTGACATCTGTGACTCTGGCATTCTCTCCTTGTTAGATGCTGACAAAAACAATGATCGGACATCTTTGAGCAGGAAACTAGATCATAGCCTGCTACTTCTGGTTAAGCAAAAGCTTGGTAATCAAGAGATCTGGCTGTTACCCCAAACAGAGTGGAAAGATGGGGAGACACTGCGAGACACAGCAGAACGGGTCTTTCTTAACCTCTCAGGTAAGCAACATACATGTGTGGGGTTGGTTTGGTAGATGAGTATGAACTATTCTTCATCAGTTTTCCCTTCTGTGTCTGTTTTCCTCTCTTGCCTGTTATTAGATTGTAAATTATCTCAGCAAAGGAAGTGTCATATCATTGTGTGTAAAGTATATCCACACTGGTGATGTTAATAAACATAATCAGAATAACCACTTCCATATTTGTTTGTGATTACTGCAGTGTGCTTGCTCACAGTGCAAATATGTTATTTTATGTACCTATTTGTTGGTGTGTGTAAGCCAGTCTGACTTTAATTCAAGGAAAGCTGTATATTAATATACGTATAGTGAACCTAAGACTTGCAGGCTTCAACTTACGTATTTAAATCAGCACCTCACACCCTTAAATTTTATATTACACATCACTTTGTTTTCTGTCCTTGCACCTTGTGAAAGCTTCTTTTGATAGCTGGCCTCTGAAAATATAACACTTTCTTTTTGTCTGAAATCAATAGAACATGCCTTGCTTTCAGAATGGAAACTCTGAGTGGTCTTTTCTTTGGAGATTGTTTAGTGAAAATGTTAAACAGATGTCTTGTTGCTTTTGGCAGTTGGGAGCAAGTGGTTAGTGTCTGCCTACTCAAATGTTCTGTCCTCTACCTGATTTGTGGGACCAATTTGTTACTGAGTGGGTACTGGTATTACTAGTGACGTAAGAAACTCACCTGTGAATCAGAAAGTCCTTGACTCAAATCTTGCCTCTGCCATTAGCATTGCTGCTGCTACTGCTGTTGTTGTGGCAGCAGTAGTATGCCTTCAAGTAGTTTCCAATGTATAGTGACTGAAGGTGAACCTATCATGGGGTTTTCTGGGGGCTGAGAGTGCATGATACACCCAAGATTACCCAGTGGGTTTCCATGATTGAGTGGGAAATCAAACCCTGATCTCCAGGGTCATCGTCCAGTGCTGACACCACTACATCATGTTAGCTGTCCATAAACTTTGTAAGAGGCCTTACACAAGCTGTTATTTACAGCCTCAGTGTCTCCTCTCCAAGGTGAATGTAAGGTAGTGTTATCATCTTAATGCCCTTGTGTTAGACGTGCACACAGGGTTTTATAAATGCACTTGTTAGTGGCAAGCACTGCATCACAAAGATGGCTTTCTCTTTCCTGAAGGTTTTTTTTTTTAAATGAGGGGTGTGGCAGTAAACTTGAGAACAGAAAGTATGAAGGCAAAGCAGAAAGACCATCCTTCCTTTGTTTCTATAGTACATGAAGAATGCAGAAGAGCAAAAGGGTGATTTTTTTCCCCTTTCTGGTGGGCTTTTGCTGTTTGCAGCTTCTGCCCAGCAGGTTGCTGGGAAGAAAAGATACCACTACCTTCAGTGAATTGGGGCAAGGAAGGAATCAGTGACAATCACAAATAATGGCCCTGTTTTCACAGAATGGTAACCCATACAAAATGGGCGGGCAGCCCTTTCACTCCTGTTTTGTTTGTTTGTTCATTCAGAAAACAAAAGAAACCCATATTGTATCCAAATTCAGAATAGTGGTTTATTGCCACCAAACAAGCCAGGACTTGTAAGCCAACATCAAGCTGGCTTGTAACGATGTCTTCTTTTTAAGTGGGGAGGTGGGAGTTGAAACACACTAGGTTGCTGAGTTTCTGTGTAACACTGAGTTAAACTCTTCAGACTTGTTTTTCTGCTTGCAGGCTGTATATACAACCAGCCAGGAATCCTCACTTAGCCAGATAATGCTGCGTTATCTAAAGATAACGAAGTTAAGAAACATGTGTTGTTCCTTGCTGATGTGCAGGATATTGCATATGAACTTTTTGATATACTGTATAGATGTGAAATGATAATACTACATCAATCTGAGTTTTTCAGACATTACTTATGAGCATATTCCAACCAGAGACCTTGAAAAGGTTGTGGGCAAAGTCCTTGATCATTGTGCATAGACTGTTCTCTTCTCACTGTCTTGCCCGCTCTGAATGTTTCCTTTTTCTTTTTTTCATGTCTCATTTGTGAACTTCCAAGGAAGCCCCACTGGAGCCAAGTTTCTAGGGAATGCGCCATGTGGTGTTTACAAATACAAGTTTCCCCAGGCAGCACGGACAGAAGGCATCGTGGGAGCCAAGGTGTTTTTCTTCAAAGCCTTCCTGCAGGACAGCCATCTGCCCTTGGCCAGAGAGAAAATGGACTACATGTGGCTCAGCAAAGGGGAGCTGGCAGATTACCTGAGACCTGAATACCACTCCCAAGTTGCTCGCTTCTTAGTGGACCTATGATTACATGGACTGTACCCCATGCCAGTGTGAAGAGTACAAGAAACAATCTTGCACAGCAGAAGATATTGATGGGTATGGGTTTTTTTTTATGCATTTGTAGGAAAGCCATGTTTGGACCATATCTGCTAAATAAAGAGTCTAAGAAGTGATTAATGTGTCCTTTGCTTAAGCTGCACACATAATCTTGCCTCCTGCCAGGATCAGCCCAAAACACTAAGATGTAATTGCCTGGAGTGGCACAATATAGAAGCTTCCGTCTAATGAGGAAAACCTTGCAGTAACACAGTCCTACCTCCTCAGACAGCCAAGTCTGTGGTTCGTAGGAACTGTGCCTGAATGTTTGCACCGCACCCTGTTTGCAGTCACTTATGACACAAATGAAGTGAAAGCTCTTCTTTTCCATGAGTGTTGTGTAGGGAACTGAGACAAGCGTTGTCTCCCTTGAAATGAAAATGTAATCTCACCTTTCTCTTCCCAGGTACTTAGCAACAAGATGGTGGCATGAGTGTTTGTATAATTTTTGCCTAGCTCAGACAAATTGTGTATGTCTGCGTACTACATGTGTCGTGTCTCTTCCAGCTAGAGAACTGAGGGCAGATTGGTGCACAATTATGTTCTGTATCAAATTCAGGCAAAGGGGTATGGCAGCTTTTCGTAAGAGGAGAGTTTTGCAGTTCTTTGTTCAGTTTCATTGCTTTCTTTTTTCTTTTTGCACCTATATAGTCTCCCCTCCTTCTTTCTTCCATATCCTGTTTCTGCATACAGACGCCAGCAGGACTGGCAGTCGAGTCTTAAACACAGATGAAGAGCATCCTCCACCACATCTGCAGGGAGCAGGCACACAAAGTAGGCCATGTGGCACATATTGCTCTGTCTTACACATTCCTACTTCTTGTTCACTGTTTTACTGGGCACCTCCTAGGCATGTAATTTTTCTACTAATTTTCTTCTTGAAAGAAGCAACAAATATGTTTAGCAATTTTCTTCCCACTGTGAGAAAGTCTTTGAAAACTGTGATATTCAAGACTTTGTGCAAAATTTGCTTGTGATTGTTTTCTGCAGAAAACGCTGTTTCTTGCACAAAAAATGGTCTGTCCTGCCCAAAGCGATCACATTTGAATTTTGGTCAAGATAAGTCCTGAACTATGGAGATGCTTGTCGGTCCAGGATTCTTCTGGTCTCAGTTTCTTCATGCGTACGCGCACATACACACACACACGTTTTTCAAGCACCTTTAAATATCTTCAAGTATTTCTGCTAACACAAGCATCTGCTCACTTTACACTAAAAAAAAAGTATTTCTGCAGCATAACATAACGTCGTTAACAGCACAACGGGCAGTGGAGTGGGTGGTTTGATCTGGTTGTTTCTCTGTACATTCATCTGCTCAGGATCTTTTCCTAGAAGTGCTGTCTGTGACTTGGCAGCAGAAAGTGACTGAGTGAGAAAAATGGCCAGTCTAGGAACAAGCAAGCGTTTCTGCCACCAGTTCAGGAAGATGGAAAGTGGGAACATGGTGGGAGACAACTTGGAACCATGGCCAGAAGGGTACCTCTCCTGCTGTACAGCATCCCCCACCTGAGATTTCCTAATGGTAGGGCAAGCCCTAGTTCTGAATGCTACACTTTTATTCAAGGCGAGCACATGTAAAATAGGCAATCTGCTTAGCTTAACAGAATCTCTGTCTTGATAAATATCTTTATATATAGTGTGTGGAGTAGAACAGTGTTCCTAACCTGTGGGCCACAGACTCCTAGAGGGTGTGTGATGTCTTCATCAATGTCTGTGATGATTTGAAGAAATGTTAGGAACATTTGCAGTTAAAATGAAAGAAAGAGACATGGACAGATAGATGGTCAATCACATATTGATCTCAAAGAGCAGGAGTGTTGCTGGTGATAGGCATCATTTGTACAAAGTTTCATCACAATATCTCAAACTGTTTGAAAATTAGGAAAATAACTGATAGCAAAAAAAGAAAAGAAAAAAAGTACTCAGCACTTGTACTTCTGCCTGCAGTGAGAATATAAAAGTGAATGATGCTAAGTGGGTGAGAGAAAGCATGTGACATTTCTTGCTACTGCACATACAGCCAGAAGCTGCCTTTATAACTGCACTGAATTCTTAGAACATCCATGGTATTAAGCCATGGTTTGGTGTTCAGGTATTGTTTTAATTTTTATTTTAAATTTGTATGGAACCATTCTAATAAAAATAAAAAAAATAAAAAATAATAGGAATGCGTGCATTTATTTATTTCTCTTTTCTCTCCAAGTATGAAGACCAAATATTTGAAGCGCCTTAGAGTTTTAAATCTTGAGTGAAGTCCTGAGGATCCATGGCAGTAAAAGATATTTCAAGGGGGACCAGTAAAAAGAAAAAGTTAAAAACCACTGGGGCAGAGCATTTCTCTACTCAGTCATGAAGCTCCCTGGACGACCTTGGGTCAGTTTCTTTCCAACAGGTTGTTGTGAGCATAAGATGAGCAGGAGAGGAGAACATACACTGCCCATTGGCGAGATGAATTGTGTGTATGCCATAGTCAATAATGCTGTGATGGAGTTAGCGTGGTTGGAGTGTCAGTCTCAGACAGATTCACATTCTCATTCAATCCTTAAGCACTCGGAAAATGATCTTGGGCAAACCAAAAGAAAGACCATGTTGGACCAGATCAAAGGCTATCTAATCCAACATTCTTCCCCACAGTGGCCAACAAAATACTTAAAAGAAACCTGGCTGCTAGCCCTAGATTCAACTCTTAGTCTGCCAGTAGCAACTAGCATACTTGACTGATACTGGAGATAGATACTGAGGCCTTTCCACACTACACTGTTATAGTGCACTTTCGACGTCCTCTGGAATCCTGGCGTTTGTAGTTTAGAGAGGGGCATTTGGAATTCTCACCCAGAGAGCTCTTTGGCGTCAGTAAACTACAAACCCCAGAATTCCACAGGATGTTGAAAGTAGAATAATAGCACTATAACAGTGTAGTGCAGAAATGGCTGCAGTCGTCAGAACTAGCAGCCACTGATGCATTTATTCTCTTAACAGTCTTTCAGCCCTTTTTCAGAATCTTCTGTCAGCTTCATAGGGTCATTAAGAGGATCAGAAATGCGACAGTGGAGAACTGCTGCACGATGCGGACCTTGTTGTTGGATGAGATTAAATGCTGGGGTTTTAAAAATCACTTCGTTACGATTCCAGAGGCTCTCCTAATGTTGGTATGGTTTGAGGTAAATAGGATTAAGTCATATATTGTGGCTGATATTTTAAAACAGGTTTCATTTAATGCTGTCATTTATCCCATACCAGGTCTATGGATTTTCTTTTGTAATCATCTGATGTTAATTTTTATCTTGGAAACTTAGGAGTTGGTTGTCATCTCTTACTCTTCATTCCAGACAGCAAAATGCGTACAAGTAGGTGCTTCTAGAACAGCGTTTAACAACAACAACAACAGCAACAACAAAAATTACTTTGCTTTTCCAATCTCAAGGCAGCTGGCAAACACCACTAAACAAAACACACACACACACACACACACACACACACACACACACACTAAAATCATTAAAAATCATCACAATAATCAATAAACATTAAAGCAGTTTAAAAAGTCAGTATGAAGAGGGATGTTTTCTCACTCATCCTAAAAGCAGCTACAATGGCAACTGAACACAGCATTCAGGAGACATTAATTCAGAAGAGTTAAAAATGCATTAAAACCGATTAAATATTAAGCACCGGCACACCTGTTGCACTACGCAACCAGTTAAAAGCTGAAGATCTGTATAATGTCTTTGCATGATGGCCAAGAGAAAGCAGGGAAGGGGTCTCCCTTGGAAGAGGGTTCTGCAGCCAGGGAGCAGCCACTGAGAAGGCTCTCTCCTGAGTCCTCACCAGATATACCTGTGATGGTGGTGGTACTAAGAGAAAGCCCTCTCTGAATATCCCAGAACTTGGGTTGACTGATATAGTTGCCTTAGAGAAGCAGAGTTGCAAGGTACCTGCATGTCTAACTAGTCCAACTTCTTGCCGGTGTATGAATCCACCGCTAAAACTGTCAGGCGGCTAGTTGCGCTAGGATGGGATTTAGTTGCACTAGGATGGGATTTAGAGTAGTAATAGTGGAGACAAATGTAGAAGATTCAAAGTTGGCACCAAGGTCTTGGAAACATCTGCAGGGAGATAAGGAAGAGTCAGCCTGGGAGGGTCTGGGGCAAAACTGCTTTGCTCTATCCTGTTCGTTTACAGTTCCAATAAACTATGTTTTTGTGCAAAGGATTGTGATTGTGGTTCGTTACTGACAAAAGTACCCCAGAAAGGTGGCCAGCCAGCCTCTGTTCAAAAATTTCCAATGAAGGAGAGTTCGCTACTTTCCAAAACAGTCTGTTCCGCTTTTGAACAGCTCTTACTGTCAGAAGGTTCTTCTTCATCTTTTTTAATTTGAACCCACTGGTTCAATAGCTGCCTTATGGAACTGCAGAAAATGAGCTCACTCCATCTTTTGCAGCCCTTCAGGTTTTTGACAGTGGCTACCATATCACCTCTTAATATTCCCTTCATCAGGCCTTCCATCAGCAATACTGGACAGAGCATGGAAAAATCACATTTTTGGACTGTAGCTCCCAGAACGCTGCTGTTAGCAAGGCCAGTGAAGGTTTATGGGAGCTTGCCCTCAAAAGTAATTTTCCCAAAGCCTGGTCTTGGGACTCCAACAGCAGCTAGACCAAACCATCCTCTGGTGCTGGCCCAGTCAGTGAACTATTGTTGACTGAACACTTGCTTTTTGTCAGCGTGGGATTCTCATTAGCTTCCTCTGCGGTAATTTTGGACTTTCATTTCTCTTGAGCCTTGAGGAAAGAACCCATTCTTTAATTACATGTGGAGCAGGGCAGGGCTTCCAAATAGAGAACTGAAGCTTGTTGGAGATACCATGCCAACCACCTTGAGAGCTGGTCTTGCTAGAGGCCTCAGACTTTCAAAGAAGAAAAGAAACCATAATATTTTTCTTAATCACTTGGGCAAGCCGCCTAAAGTGCAGCACATCATCCTTTTTGAAAAATAAAAAGTCAGGCTGCGGCAGCAGTGGCTGCTGTTCAGAAGCTGCAGGCTTGCAATAAATAAAATGGGTTTCTACAGCATGCAACACCCCCACTCCACCCCTCTTCTGCTCCAGAAACACCCGGTGAGGCTCAGCGGGGAGCCGGCTTACTGCTGAGACCAGGGCAGGAGAGAGTGATTGCAGGCTGTGAAGGGAAAAATAAATAAAAGGCAAGGATGAAGCTCAGGCCAAAGAACTGCAAATTAGTTTCCCAAGGTATGATATAACTAAAGCTCTGGTGAGGGGCAGTTTGGGGTGTGTGTATGAGCAAGGAACTGTAAGGTCTAAGAGGGAGGGAGAAACTGCAGGGTTTATTCATGTGCTTTCCTCAGAGGTTTTAGCTGGGTGCTTTGTAAAGGCTGAGCCGATTGCAACCCCTGTTAGTGCCAAGTGGAACTCGAACCCACAGTTGGTTACTCCGGAGGTGGGACTTGAACCCCCTCCAATATAAGGGTTACTACTGAATCCTGAAAACTGTTAGGGCAACAACCCTGAAAACTAAAAAAACACAGAGAGCCAGACATAAAATATTAGGTGCGCAAGGATTACCTTGGGTAGTCTATGTGATTGTGGAGAAGCTCTGAACCAGCCTGGAAAGATCCCCAACTTTGGCCAAAGGGACTCCCACCCCCAGCAAAACTACTTCTTACACAAGCAAAGAGAGGAATGCTTTATTGATGGAAGGGAGAGGTTACATAAATTTGGGGTGACTATGATCTCATAGAGCATATAGCGCATGTACAAGAATAGTAAGAATATTTGCTTTCCCAGGACTAAAAGTCTGACACATGGTTGATAATACAGTTGCTTCTGGTTAACGATCAACAACGAACCCTGCATCACACATGTATTTGCTCAGCAGTGAAGTATAAGCAATATTGTTACAGAGAGTGCTGGGAACCCAAGCTGAGAACCTAGGCACTGAGCTTTGCCAATTAGTATAATTTGCCAGTTAGTATAATTTTAAATAGGGCAAAGGCTGACAACAGGAACCTTTAAAGTTGACTAGAATTCAAAATGGAGGACTTTAGTTAAGCAAATACAAAAAGACAAAGAGAGAGTTTCTTTAGCTTAGCTGTTTAAACAGGCAATACCCTCTGTGAATTAAACTATCCAGGGCACTGAATCTCCTAATAGCTTTGCGGAATAGACCAGGGAAAAAGACGTACTCTGTACTCTTTTAAAGCAAACATCCTAGCTGCCGCAGTCTGGACAGCATATCCTCCGACTGTCCTGGTTTAGCAGAGACTGTTCCAGTTAATCCTCCACTGTCCTATTCTTGTAGCAGCTTTACAAATATCCCAGTTCGTCTCCCTCCCACTTTTCCCCTATGTTCTTCATCTTACTTCAGTGGAAGTCAAGTTTTCTCAAAGGGAGGCAACTGCATGTCTCTGTGTGTGAGAGAGAGAAACTTGTGGACAGTTCTACGGGTGCTGTAATTCACAAGGGATCTCCTCAAGGGAACCTCCACTTCCCCTGCTTTTTGAAAGGAGTGTTTGAATGACAATTAATTGTTGCAGAGCAAAGGCCCTAGCGGGAAGGACAAGATTCCACCTCCTTCTCTCTGGAATCCTAGCTGCTTCTTTCTGAGCTCAGAGAAACTCAAGTTTGCAGCTGTTGAAGCAAGTTAAGGAAGGAGGCAGAGGAAGAGGAGAGAGAAACTGGGATATTTTGCAATCAAAGGAGAAATTGTGAAGGAAGAATTGAACCAGGACAGCTGAAGGTTATGCCTCTCTGTGCGGCACAGAGCAACTTTTAGGAGCATGGAAAACGGCTTTTAAGATGGGAAAAGCATTGATTGACATTAATTTCTCACTAAGGCAGACTGAACCTTAGACTGAGAGGGCAAACATACGTCATAGCTATAACATTTCAGATTCTTGGTGGGGGGAAGCTCATGATGGAACACTTCTCTGAAGAATAAAAAGAAAATCACTTCATGTATGGAAAGCCAGCATGTCAGGAGGAGTCCAGAATCCTTCTATCTACACTTTTAATTTACTACCTGGAAGGACTAAATAAGTGATTGACTATTCAGTTCCTTCTTTCCTTTATTATACAAAGAAGTAGTTACTGTCTGTCCTCCAGAAAGATATTTATCCACTGATCTGCTTCTTTAGAAGAAAAAGGCCTCCCTCTTTCCTGGCTTTTCAGAAGTCAGGACCTTTTGGAAATACTTCAAGCGGGCCTCTGCTGTTTTCCCTCTTCTCCTTATCTGGTTATTAAAAGCAAATCAAGCTTAATCAAGCCCCATTTATTATGTTTTCTTCTCTGCAATTGTTCTGCTGGAATGAGAAAGGTGGAGGGGAAGAGTTTCTTGCTGGCTTGGCAAGCATTCAGCCATGTAGAATGCACCAAGGCTTTCTCTATATATAGGGAGAGAGAGAGGGAGAGAGGGAAGGAGAGTTTATTTGTGCTGGAAATTCTTCAATATGAGAACCTTGGGCAGTTCTGGATGGAAATAACTTTGCTGGCTATTTCCCAGGGTTCAGGCCAGCTCCTGCCTCTCCTGAGCCTGCCTTCTCTCTTCTGTGAATTGGCATCCATGGCCTGCAAAGATGAAAGCCATTAACACAGTCAAAAAAAGAAACTCCACACACAGCAGATAGGTGGCACAACTGACTAAGGCAATGATTTTTTCAAAACTTCTAGCATCAGGGAATACCTTTCCAGACCAACGTGCCTGCTGAGGAAGCTTGGGATGTCTTCTGTGGATCTTTTGCAGGTTGCAATGGATTCTGGAAAGTTGTTCCATGGGCTACACAATTATTGAAGGTAAAGGGTAGGCCCCTTGGTTTTCAGTGGTCTTCACTTAAGGTGGCTTTCTACAACTCAATGACTCCTGTTGTGTTGGTTTATGACTCTCATTGTTTCTAGTTAGGATTGCCAGGTCAGGATTATCCTAGGTGCTGAGATGCTGTAACCCAGTGGTTCTCAGCCTGTGGTTCCCCAGATGTTTGTGGACTTCAGCTCCCAGAAGCCCTGAGCATTGACCATAGTGGCTGGGGCTTCTGGGAGCTGAAGTCCACAAACATCTGGGGACCCACAGGTTGAGAACCACTGCACCACAGCGAAAACCTGACACCTAAAGTTGACCCCTTGTCAGAGGTGTATCTAGAGTGGGGCAACTAGGATGTGTGCCCTGGGCGCCAATGCCAGAGGGGTGCAAAAAAGCCAAACCTCCTGCCTGGGCCTGGCCTGCTGCTGCCCCCCGCCGGGGTCTTTCCTGGCCTAGTGTGGGGGCAGTGGGGGCAGCAGCAGCCCTCCCACTTGCTGCTGCCCCCACTCCCACCAGAGTCTTCCTTGGCCCGGGGTGGCAGTGGTGAGAGAAGCAGCAGCTAGGGGTGCAACTTCCATGCTTGCCCTAGGTGCTGTTGAGCCTAGATATGCCACTGCCCCTCATGATGTTATGGGGCAGGCCCCGGCAGCGATACAAGAGATGATATTACAAGGAGTAGCGCCTGGTGGTGTCATTAAGCATATACATTAATCATCAAACAGAGCCGCAGAGTTTATTCAAATAAAAACCCCAACTAGTTTAAGTAATGAGGAAAATATATATACACACTCTTTTCCAGGCAACACTGTCATTGTGAGATTCTTCCCCCTCACCCTGAGACTGGAGAAAAAGGGGGCCAGACAAGGCTCCAAGATCTGGAAATCCTATTGCCGGTCACCATGCCAAATCAAGTTAAATAAAATAATAGATGTGGGATTGGCTTGGTGGTTCCCAAGTTACAAAGTAGAATTAGAGGAGTCATGGCGTATAAAAATGGTAGATGATGGGTAGGGAAGAGACCTTTATTTTTTGTGGTGGTAGTGAGATAACTGAACACCACTTGTGAATGCATTTTTTTTCAGAAAGGACCTTTTTTTCATGAAAAGGAAAAAAAAAAGTGTTTTCCGCTGCTCCAGAGACTTGGACAAAGAGCAATGAATTCAAGCTGCAGGAAAGGAGATTCCACCTGAGCCTCAGGAAGAACTTCCTGACAGTCAGAGCTGTCCAGCAGTGGAATATGCTGCCTCAAAGGAGTGTGGTAGAGTCTCTTTCTTTGGAGGTTTTTAAGCAGAGGCTGGATGGCCAGCTGTTGAGAATGCTTTGATGTGTGTCCCTGCATAGCAGGGGGTTGGACTGGATGGCCCCTGGGGTCTCTTCCAACTCTTTGATTCTATGACATTCCCAGCTGCTTCCTCCTCTCCAGTTTATGCAGCCTTTGATGTTTCATGTGAAATAGTTGCCACATGTGTCAGCTAGTCTAGTAAACCTATGTGCTGGGAGAAGCTATCAGTGGTCTACAGGGCCTCTGGCGCAAACTCTATCCCCGATTAGGAGAGATGTGGTTCCTTCTTCAGGAAGCAGAATATGTGGTATGGTGAGGAGCCTCAACCACTGGCCAAGGATAGCTATACTTTTGCTTAACAAATACAGGCATTCCCTGCTTTTCAGTGGTCCACTCTGCAAAGATCTGCTCTCTTGTCAGGAACCAGAACTACTTCTCACCTCCACTCTTTCCATCCCACCCCCTCAAAACCTCACCCAGTCAGAAATGTCCTCATGAAAAATGGGATGGGTCCTTGTTTTGAGCTTTGTGCAGACATACTTCATTTGGGAGCTTTCTCCCCCTTTATCCTTATCCCTCCATCTCCATCTCTCACTCTTCCTCTTCTCCCGTCCCACATGTTCTAACCCTGCACATCAGTTTCTCATGCTTATAGCAGCCTCACTGCTGCTCCAGCCATCTAAAAGACTGTGTTTTGCATTTCAACAGTTTCCAGTTTTTGACAGTGCTCTGGTCCCTAACCTGCTGAATAAGGGGAGGGGGAACAACTATACCACAGCCAGGCAGGGGCCTGGCGAGCTCCCCAGGGTGGGGCTTCAGTGGGCCTTGGAGAGCTGCACCACTTACTCTACTGCCATGAAGAGGCAATGCACAGCCTTACAGAGACCACCAAGCTCCAAAGGGTACATGTCCTACATCAAAAGAATTGCTACTTCAAAAGAAAATGCAGGGACGTTTAAAAAAAAGGGATAATTTTCACTGGACCCGCGGGGTTGCCAGAGTGAAATCTGGAGAGGGTTTCTGTACCTTTTATGTTTGTGCAAAAGAGGGAATTTCTGCAGGTAGTGCTTGTTATCTGGTAGCTTGACTAGCAGCAGCTGCTGAAATTCCCTCTTCTACACAAATATTAAAAGTACAGGAGCCCTCTCCACTTTTCACTTTGGCAAATCTAGGGTTCCTGTGAAAATTATCCCTGCATGGTAACTCTTTTTTATTTTAAATATAGCACATGGAAGAGATTTTTACTGTGTAACATGGATATAGCTCCTGCCACCATTTTCATTACTCTCAGGCCCTTTTCACACAGCATTTTCAATGTGAAAGGGCCCCTTGAGCATCGCGCAAATGTGAGGAGCGGTTCACACGACGCACTCACGTTTGCGCGATGCTGCAGGGCATGACATGGATCGTACACGTATTTTTTGATTTTTGGCTTGAAGCTGAAAATGGTGCATGGTTGCACATCGCTCCGGGGCCCTGCGCACACTTACGTTGTGTGCGGAGCCTCGGGAGCCGGGCCGGTTGTGCTTCCTGTGTCAGTGCAGCCTGGGAAGGTCCCAGGCTGCACTGTGAAAGGAAAAGCGGGGCTCTCACATGAGCAGGAAGCTCGTGCGGAGCCAAAGAAGCATGAAGTGAGAAGAAGGGAAGCAAAAGCCTGTCTCTGGAGGCTGCTCGTGTGAGCACCGCACCCCAGTGCACCCCAGCACTGAAAATGGGTGAGTTGCGGAAAGGGTCTCAGAATGCCTCTGAATGACACCGGAGGGGCAGAGCCATTCTGGGAAAAGTCAAGGTGGCAGCTATTTCAGCAGCCTGTCTGCTGAACCTAGTATGACCTGGCTTATGGGTTGGACCGGAGAGGATAAAGGCATCAGTGCCCAGCTGCAGGAAAAGATAGTGGCACTCCTGCTGGTGCTCAGCAGAGAAACGTCAAACAAAGCAGTGGTAGTTGCTGCTGAGATCTTCATTTCCTGGGAGGGAGGGAGGCATAAGGGCAACACAAAGGAGGTTTTTCAAGGATCCGGTCTTTGTTGAGAATCTAAGCAATCAGCAACATTCATATGGAGAAGAATGTGGTCTTTGAAATGTCATGGGGCCCATTCACACTGCTGAATTATAGTACTGTTATTCCACTTTAACTGCCATGGTTCCATCCTATGGAATCTTGGGATTGGTTGTCTGGAGAAGCAAAGCACTCTGTGTGAGAATCCTAAATGCCCCCTTGCCAAACTGCCAATCCCAGGATTTCATAGGATGAAACCAGGGCAGTTAAAGTGGAATAATGCTATAATTCTATAGTGTAATGGGCCCTTGGGTTCAGTCTATGTGGATGTCGGTATAGGAGTTTCTCAAGAAGCTTATTCCCACACCTGAAACTTATTTTTCTTCCCCCCATGTTAGGAATCCACTGAATACCCACGGGATGTCCTGCCAGAGTCTTTGCAGCCAAGACTGACAGTGTGTGTTTTTTTGGACTTCCAACTCTCAACATGCTCCCAGCTTGCTGTGCGCTCGCTTACTTTCATTTATCAAAGTAATAGCACACATTACATTTATCTGGCTGGGTTTTATCCTCCCAGCTACTCTTTTCCTCAACACTAAAACTGCAGAGGATTGGAGAGTGAAATATCTGGGAAAGTAACTAGATGTAATCCACTTTTAATAGGCATGTAAAAAAACAGAACAGCTTAGGAAGGGCAGGCCAGACAACCAGTGTCCTTCATTTCCAGGCGAATAGGAATTTATCGAGATGTCTTTCTCTATCCAGTTATAGTGATCTGCAAGCTCTGAATAATTGGATTGGTGACCTGTCAGTGCTGCTCAGTTCCAGCAGAATGAGGCAATCCCCCCATCCATTACCCCATTTCCCAGTCAACATATCAGATCACAGACCCCATCCATGTTTGAATTTGGTGTAAGCCCGATGGTGCTGTCAGAACTTGCTTGCTCACCACAAAGGACAGAAGAAGGTAGATTTCTGGGGGTTTGAGTGTGGGATAGATTTTGAATTTTGAATTTGAGATTAGAGCAATTATTTGTTCAGCTCTTCATTCATTCTTTTCTATAATGCTCACAGTGAGTAGCTGCTACCGAGAAATAAAAATACAGTGGGCCTTGCACTTTTGTGGGGGTTAGAGGTACAGGACCATGACAAAAGTGGAAGAAATGAATAAAAATAAAAAATCACAAACATTATTCTTTTTAACATGAGAATAGGAATCTCCAGGTCCTCCAGTGCAATTTTATGTTCAACTTCTGGTGGTAATGGGCCACAGAATCTTGCTGGAGGACCTAACAATGTCTAGAGAAGTATCCACTTCACCAGAAGTGGACCATAAAGTCACTCTGGAAGACTGAGAAATTCCTGGAGAGAATACTTCTCTGGGCATTGCTAGGCCCTCCAGCAAGATTCTGGTGAAGTAGACTCTAGAATTGCACTGGTGGAAGTGGACCATAGAATTGCACTGGAGGACTTAGAGATTCCTAGACATATATCCAGCTTTCATATTGTAGCAGTTTGGCAGGCATACTGTATAACCATGTGTAAGTTAACCCTACATCTTTGTGTGTCTGTTTTTGGTTGCTGTGGAGATTCATACTCCCTTTTTCCCTCTTCAGCAACCTGATACCCAACCCACCATATTGCTACTGAAGCCACCCACCCATTGCCATTCATGCCTGTGGAAGAGTAAGGGTCATTGCGGGAGCATCTGGCTATGTATCTGCTCAGCTACTGACTATGATTACTTCAACCAATGAGACCCTCTAGAGAATCCCGGTTGACTTCAGTGGATAACATAATGATTTTGCATCTGGCCACAAGGACATAGCCAGATATTTTTGCAACCCTCCCATCTCCTCCAGGAACGAATAACTGGGGGTCCTTCAGGGATGACCTAGGGGTGGTAAATGGTTCAGCATAGTGTAGTTTTGCATGTAGAACTACTCTTTGTGCTGAGCTGTGCAGGACTGCGGCTACAGAGTGAAGGGGAAAAGGGCCACCACCACCTCCACTAAAATACCACCTCCATCAGACTGTTGCCCCCATCAATTGTCATCTTTCAATAGTCCTTCTATCAGACTACAACAGAAGAGAGATAATGAAAGCAATGACACTCCATTGGCTTCTCTTGTCCTTCTGTCTAGTCCTTATAAGGACTTTGTAACAAAGAACTAACCAAGTTTGCTTTCCTGTTGCCTTCCCAATCCTTTTTCCTTTATTCTTGTGTTCTTTAGATTGAAAACCTGAAATTAGTGCACTGTTGCTGAACCTGGTACACCACTCTGGAAGCATTTCCATCCTTTCTTCCTTTGGCTAAAGAATGGGGTAAAATGCTTTAAATAAAAAATCTAAGAGAGTAAACCATATGCTATGTCTCTAGTTATCACAAGTACTTTGTTTCTTTATAGCTGTCCTTTGTAAAGCACTGCCCTTTTACTTGTATTTCCAGGGTTCTGTCTCCACATCTACCCTGGCAGTAGTATCATCGGTCTTAATAACATTACCCATAACATCAGACGTACATTCACTTGCGTATCCTCCAGTGTGATATTTGCCATTTGCCCTTCTACACTCTGTGTTTGGCAGACAGAGGATAAATGCCCACAAGAGGATAAATGGCCACAAATTTGAGATTAGAAATGCAAATTCCCCCAAAGCAGTTGCAGGGTATTTCAGGCTTCCTGGATGTATAATCTCTGACTTACAAGTAGCAGTTCTTGAATAAATAAAATAAATTCAAAGGAAGATTGGAAGGAGGAACAGCTGAATTGTGATGTATTCACAAATACCAATCCATTGAAACAGGTACAGACAGAAATAATGATTACTTGGAATACTAAATATATTAATATATATTGTACTACATATATTAACATGTACTACATATATTAACACTACATATATTAATATGTTACGCTACGTACATTAACATGCAGGTTCTCAAGACAGCAATATAACTAAAGAATTCTTTTCAGAGAAATCTCTGACTCCAAGAAAACCATCTTTTGGTTAACCAATTTATTGCTCTCACACCTCTACACTATTTGAAAAAGATACACTACTGTATCATCTTACACAATACTTTGAAGCTGCTGTCACAACTTGCATCTTTCTGTATCTTCTTAGAGTTTGATCCCACTCTTATAGACATATAACTATTCTTTATATTTGGGCTCTAATACTGTACTCCATCAATGCATCACAAAATATGGATTAATATCCACAAAAGCTCATACTAAATTAAACCAATTAGTCTCAGTAGTGCTACTGGATTCCTTCTTCTCACCACCCTTTTCCCTGTCTTTCTCCCTCTTTGCCCTACTTGTCTCTCTCATTTTCTCTCCTCTTTTATTCTGTTTTCTCTCTTTCTATAACAAATTCCTGGCTAAACATTTTCTCTTTCCTTGCTCTCTTTTTATTTCTGCTCCCTTCCAACATCTCCTAATGTAGTCGTCTTCTCTCTTGCCCTGCATGCTTTTGTTCTCCTTCCAACATCCTTTTTTCCCTTCTTCCCTTCCACAATTCTCCTGGTTACATTTGTCTTCTTCCCCATCCTACCTTTTCCTGACATCTTGCTTCTTCTCCCCTCCTTCTCTATCCCTCCAAATCTTTTCTTCTTCTTTTTTCCCCATTTTCTCCCCATCTGAAAACTTTGAAACTATGCCTGGGACATGTTAAATTTCCAGTACTTTGACGTTGTAGGTTCCATTAAACTCAAGAATATACTAGACATGTATAGACAGGATTGGTCTGTGTTGCCCTGTTGTTGTTACCATTATTGTCTTTCTAAAAATATTTGGCCATTATTAGTAGCATTATTATGATTATTATTTTGGAGTGAAGAAAGAGTCCATATGCTGATCATAAAAAAATAAACATAGGCCAGTAAGAGGTGCTGGCTAATGGGACCAACTTCTTAAGAGCAGGATTTTGAAAGAAAAAACATTTTTGCTTGCAAATGTGTCTTTGGATGAGCAACAAATCCTATGAGTTAATCTCAGTGTTTGCAATTGTGTTAAAAACAGAGCTGGGAAAATTTCTCTGTTTGAAGCAGAATTTGAACTGGATTTGTTGTCTGTCTTCAAGTCATTTCTGACGTATGGCAACCCTAAGGCCTGTCATGTCAACCCTGTCATGGGGTTTCATGGCAAGATTTGTTCAGAAGGTGTTTGCCTTTGTTCTGCTCTGAGGCTGAGAGAGTGTGAGTTTTCATGGTTCAGTAGGCAGTCAAACCCAGATCTCCAGAGCTGTAGCCTAATGCTTAAACCATGACTCCACACTGGCTCTTTTTTGATTGGGCTACACTGTGTTGGGAAAAGCAGCGTTTATTATAAAGACATTTTGAAAGGAGCTGGGAAAAGTTTGTTTGTTTGTTTTGTTTTCTGGTTAATCTAGAGTTTGGAAAACTTAATTCCATTCAGAGAAAAATATTTTCATTTGTTACACTTTCTAATGTGAATGATATGCTCTGGGTGAATGTGGTTGATGATTCATGTGTCATGCTTAATGACATCACTAGGGGCTATTCCTAAGTGTCAAGTTTTGGCTCTGAAATACTGCACCTCGGATGCTTCTCATATGGAAATCCTGTTTTGAAGCCTGTGCCTGCACAGTATTGCTAGACTGAGCATTCTGCAAGTTTCTGCTTCCTTGCCTAGGTATTTTTTTTTTTTAGAAACACCTAGCAGGAATAGGAAGATGCATCTTGTCTGTCAGAACTGGTACCAGGCTTTATTAGTCCCTCCATGTGATGCTGCCAGTGGGCTCCAGGGCCCATTACCTGGTATTCCTTCCACTCCCATAGTTATCAAATAATCCTCAGGCAGCAGCAACACAATGTTGGGTATTGCATCTTGGGGAATCTAACATAGTGCATACTCATCATGGATCAGAGCTGAGCACTGACTTAACTCCTATAGAATTGTAAGCACATACCCCTCAAGCTTTGCAAAAATATCCCTGGGAACCTGCAATGGTACCAGTATATTGCTTGTCCTGGAAAAATCACAGATTCAAAACTCTAGCATGAACTTCTCACACCCCACATTAAAATTACAGAGTGTTTCCTCCAGAACGACCAATCAATCAATCAATCAATCAGATAAGTAGCTGGGATGCAGTCTTGGAGAGGAGAAATACCCAACAATCAATCAGAACTGGGTGGATGCAGGCAGCCTTTCTATCATCTGTTGCAGGTGCTGATTGAACAAGGAGGAAGGGAGAGGCAGGGACAAAGCAATGGGAGGCAAGGAGCAGTTTGAGGCTGAAAATGTGAGAATCTTTGTTTATCCAGGTGCAAGTGTGATAGCTCAAGGAGAGCATGTGCTTTTGTGGATATTTCTGTAAGAGTGGGTGTATATCTCAGGAAGGAGAATAGCATGTGTGTGGGATCGGGGGAGAGAGACAGGAAGACAGAGAGAGGCTAGTAGACTTTACCCTATAGAATCGCAGTTCACTTATGTTGACAATGCAATCATATACATATCTATTCAGAAATAAGCTCATTGATTGCTGTGGAACTGACACTCAAGGAAATGTCCACAATATTGAGACCCATGTAACATCCTAAAAGGCCACTGGAATGCATCAAATTCTTTATGATAATCATGTTTTTTCCCAACTGTATTTATGTGAACTAAGTGTATTCCATTTACTTCCTGGAACTGATGGAGTCCTACATGATTTCCCCCATTCTCTCTCCTGCTTTTACCTTAACAACATGTGAAGTAGGTTAGATTGAGTCTGTGGTTATAGTTGTTGTCATCATGTGCCTTCAAGTTATTTCCAACTTATGGCAACCCTAAAGTGAACCTATCATGGGATTCTCTGGGGCCAAGAGTGTACGATGTGTCCAAAGTCACTCAGCGCATTCCCATGGCCAAGTGGGGAAGTGAACCCTGGTTGCCAGGTTCGTAGTCCAATGCTCAAACCACTATACTACCCCATTATCCAGGTTTCATTTTCCATGGTTCAGGTACCCACAGCCAACCTCTTCTTTCACAAACTCACCTCTCTCCCTTGTACCCTTTGCCTGATCCGTTCCCTGGCATCCAGAAGACAGCACTCACACGGCCTGCTCACATCTTCCCTGCCTGCCTGGCCACCTGTGTCCTTCATTAACCACCTCTCTGCCAACACTGCCACAGGAAATGGCCCTGGCTTCACCAGAAGTATCCTTCAAGCTTCACAGGGAGAGTCTTCATACTATCAGGTACTAGGAGACTTCTCTGTGGTGGTCTCTGCAAAGTTAGAGGTGACTTTTGGTGACAGTTTGGGAATTGGTACTATCCACAGGTTCAGGCGTCCAGGGAGACTTAAAGTGTGTCTCCCACAGATAAGATGGGAGTACTGTGTACTGGTGACCACATAAGATTTTTGGGGAAGCTAGCATATATATGAATCTGGTATAAAATGTGTATTGAGCATATGGAGTTGATGTGAATATAGAACTCCGGCAATGATCGTGAGTCTGAGAGAAAGCTGACACTCTGATCTGGATCTGGTTGATTCTACATTGATGCATAGTATAGTATTTATAATCATGCTTCACAAGCACAGAAACACCGTTTGCTGATTTACACTCCTCTTTGTTTTTTCCTGTCTTCAGAACATAAATCTTGCAGTTTCTTTGCTTAAAATATTACAGTTTTATGTGTTCGTTCTCACTGACATCTTTCCCACTCAACCACACCCTTTGAATAGCATCCTTGTGTCACTCAGCTTCATGACTTACAAATTCACACAGGTGTCCCTGTTTTCATTTGTGGAATGTTGGAGGGTATGTAATATAGATGGCCTCAGAGGGTGGTGGAGGTCTTTAAAAAGAGTCTGGGTGGGTATTTTTCAGGAGTGCTTTAGTTATCCCTTGTAATCCCTTCCAGCTTTAAGATCCTATGATTCTAAGAACATTTCCCAGGTGAACACCAGGACACGTGGCCGAGAGGCATCAGTGTGGGGTCTGTAACACTGCAGGTTTATTCCGGTCTCTCAAGTTGACTCCCACCCTTGCAAGACTGGAAATTCCCCCAATGTTTTACTGGGGTTCTTGCCAGCCTCCCAAAGCTGACTCCCATGCTTGGAAAGACTGGCAATCTCCCCACCTCGATCAGGTATGCTGCCACCCCCCCCCCCGAATTATGAATCAGTTGGACAGAACAGAAGGGACTCTGCCCAATCTCTAAGCGTAAGGATCTTCCACCTCCCCCTCCCCCAAGTGAGAGGTCCTATGTAGTGTGTGCCAAACCTGGCATGGAAATGGAGAGAAACAGAGGTTTACAGAAAGTGTTTAATCAAGGCATGCAAATAAACAAAACCATATCACACTTGAGAGGTCCCCCCCCGGTACTCTTAGTTACAAGAAGTTACAAAAACAGATATAACAGCACAGATACATTCTTAAGATCAGCCAATTCCCCAAATAACAACATCCCTAACGCGACTAACTACTTATTTCTAGTTACTCACAATTAGGTTATAGGCTTAGATGGTCTAAAGGAGAAGGGGGGGGGGTCCAGGAGACACGACATGTCTGCCAGCTCGACTGGCCCAGCTCTCCTCTCTTTGTTTCTCTCTCTCTCTGGCCACATGGCCTCTCAGAAGTTTTATATTTTCCTCCTTGGAAGGATCTGGAAGCATCTCTAAGATGCCCACCTCTTTTCCTTTTGGTTGGTCAATTCTCACCTTGTGACCTGTGATGCTGACCCTTTCCTTTTGGTTGGTCAACTCTCACCCTGTGACCCTTGATGTAATCCCAACACCTCATTAACCCTTGGTTTACCTGAAGAGGGAAGTATCTCCCTTTGATAAACCTAGATAATGGGAGGCCCCATCATCACAGGGTCAAGATGGCAAAAGCTGTTAATGAGGAAGAATGGACAAGCTGGGAAAGGCTGTAGCAGTTTGTTTTTGCCTGAGTCCCCTGGGAAGGGCAAAATTCCATCCCCTCCTCCCCTCTTCACTGAGCTGAGCACAAACAACGTTTGGATTTTGAACTGGTTTGATGCTACTAAAATAAGCTGAAGAGAAAGGGGGGAGTGGGAAAGAGAAACCAAGGTTTTTTAAAAACAGCTGAAAAGGTGAAACAACTGTCAGGGGCCAGGAGTCAGTTTCTCCAGGTGAACAGCAGCCTCGAAGAAAGAGAAGCAGATGCATGCATGCTAGGAGCTAATCAGGCTGGAGCCAGATGGCCCCAGCTTTTCAAGGAAGGCAGAGGGCGATGGCCTGATACCAGAAACAACTCATGTGTTTGCCGGCCCTTGTCTTTGTGTATGCTACAGATTCCCTGCTCACCATCTGCATGCCTTCTCTGACCTTTGGACTGTCCGACCTTGCTGCCCTCTAGATTCCTGACCTTTGGAGTGATACTTGACTTTGCTTCTGCTTCACTCTGACCAGGCAAGCTTTATTGGTTTGCTAAGCTGTATCCGTTTGCCTGCTGAATACCTTGGCACTCCATTGCCTTACAACAGACAGCCGACGCCTACGACAAGAACAGAGGATTAATTGGGACTGTTCCCACCAAACTGGGATGGTTGGAGGATGTGATGTAAGCACACCTCTTCATTGTAGGAGGAAGGAAGGCGAGTTCATAGCAAGCAGTAGCAGCACTGGAGACAGCTGGGTAACCTACCACGGGCTGGAGTCTCTCTCTTGATGGTGGTGTGGTTGCTAATGTGTTCTTCTGTGGCTGCAGGCCGTTGGCAGGTGCTTCCCCTACTGACTCCTGGTGCCAGGCCTAGTTGTTAGCGAGGCATTGTGTATAACAGATGCTTACCCCTGTGCTGTTCCAAATCACCTTTTCAAAAAGCCTTTCTGTTTGTCCTCAGCTTCTGATATTCAGAATGCATACTGGGTGAGCCAAAGACATTTTGCTGCCCCTGGTGAAGAACAAGATTTTATTCATTTTATTTGACTTACATCCTGCCTTTCTCCTATTAATGGGTGTCAGAGTGGCTTACAATAAAACAGCACATAAAATGAATAAAAGCAGTGAAAGTTCAAAATGCAATTGTTTTTTAAAAAAGTCCAAAAAAAGAAGACTGCAGCAGCCATTCAGTTAAATGCTCTTTCTGCTGTAAGGGAAAGCTCTGCCTGGACTCAATGGTCTTTTCCTACCAGCAGTTAGACTTGAGCCTAGATTCTCTCAGTAGAAAATTGCAAAAACCTGCGAGCAGCCACCAAGAATGCCTTCTCGTCTCTGCACCAGACATGCCACAGAAGGGGGCAAGATCAAAAAATGCCATTTTCCCCCTATGTTTCTGTAGAAAATGTCAAGGCAGGCAGTTGAATCTTTCTTCTTCTGAGGAATAATTCATCGCCGGTAATGGGACAGCATCTTCCACTACAGAAAGTACATGGGAATTCAGGACCAACCGTGTGGCACACATATCTGTCTTTCAGCATCTCATCATTGCCCCCTGCCATGTAGCTGCCTGAGATGGGCATTGTCCTCTACTTCGTGGTAGGGCTCGTACTGTGTTTCTGAACATGAAGTGTCACTGAACACAAGGTTGCTGTTTGGCCAACAAAGCTGATAATAGTCCTTAGGAGACATCTCCTTCATGAATTTAGCTAGTGTTTTTAAAAGACATCTGAGCTAGTAGCCACCATCACATCCTGTGGCTCTGCAGTCCTTAAGTTAATTAGCAGTTGTGTGAAGAAGTACTTCCCCTCTTTCACCCTATCTAGCCCCATGCCTATTACCTGTCAATTTCTTTGGGTAACCCCGAGTTCTAATGTTCTGTGAGATGGAAGAAAATTGAAAACCATCAGCTTAGGTCTTAAAGGCCTATTTTTACATCATTACATTATGGAATTATACCTCTGGTTCCAGAATATTTTTGGCTTGATTTGAGAAATGCTTTTGAGTTTGACCTAATGTCCTGCTGAAGGTTACTGTTAAAATGTCTGTGCTGAATCTCCCTGTGCCACTAGGTGGCAAGAGCTGACTGGCAAAGGTCCACAAACCTCTAGCATTGTTTTAAAACAGATTCTCAGCCAAGCTCTGGTTACAGTTCCCAATCAGAGCAGAATTAGGAGCACATGCATGCACCAGTATGCTGTCATCATGTTTTGTTTTCCAGTTTGGACTGTAGCGCATGGATAGTAAAGCTGACACTTAAAAACGTTTGACATGAGCCACATCTAACTTGGCTGTCATATGGAAGGAGGGTGGTATTTTACTTAGAATGAGCCAGTATCTCACATTCCATTTTGTTACTGTTCCATGGATTGACTCTTCCCCCACGTTATGCTCCACTTGCCTTCTGGTTTAATTTGAAAAATGTCTCCAATTAATGCCAGAATTGGCACATGCGCAGTTTGCCACAGTATTTACTTACTGAACCCCTGCATTTACAAGGCACTGATACACAGGAGTGTATCACTGCTCAAATCACGGTGCACAAAAATGTTTTGATCATTATCCATGATCTATCCAGTCAGATTGTTTTTTTGTGTGTGCCTAGTGTTATCATCAATGTACATAACCACTCCTGCACATCAGTAACTTGTAAGGAAAAAAGGGCATGAGCTTCTTGTTTGCAAACTGTGCACACTGAGCAGCCTTAAGAAAGGTCTCAATTAACCTAGTGATTATTTTCCTAGGAAATAGGAAAACAAACCTAGGTTATTTTCCCATCGTTTATCACTTGTACTCTTTATAAAGCTTAGGCAATTTGGTGTTCTAACATCCAGGAACAAATTCTGATGGAAGTGTTTTAAAAACAAAAATGTAGTGGAAATTATTTAAATACAGGTACGCACAATTGCTAATAGTCTACATTGGCTGCTTAGTTGCTAAGTATCATCTCCTAGTCTGACCTCCTTGTAGTCCACCTTAAAAACCAGCGGCTAGGTCAGACGAGGGAGGTCTGTTCAGCTTCTAATAGGGGTGCGAGGAGAATGATGTTTCCAACCCCCTTCTACCAGTGAGGAAGGTTGTGACAAGCACTTGTGAGACGGTTCCTCTGTTTGATTGTCATAGATGCACTTGCTGGTGGGAGGAAATTGGATAGTTCATCCCCCATGTGTCCTAGTTGCCAACTGACTCTCTTTCATCCGATCCAGTGGCTGGCTGTTAAGATGGGCTGGGGTGGCTTTTACATAATTTTACAGTAGGAATATGGATTTTACTGAATACAGAACAGTTATGGAACTGTAACTCTAGCTTACAAATCCATAACTACAGTACTGAATGCCAGTGGATATTTTCCATAGCCATGCTATCAGTTCAACTCTCTCCTTCATTGTGTTATATGCATGTGTGTGTGGATGCACATACACATGAGTATGCACACATACCATTTTCTTACTGTTTATTATTTACTGCATGTATATGCTGCCTTTCTCCCAGATGGGGACTCAAGGCAGCTTCCAAAACTGTTAAAAGCAACTTACAATAGATTTTAAAACTATTAAAATTAACCATATGAAAGAACATAGAACCACTATAAAAACATACAAAAGTTAAAAATTAAAATAAAATTTCCTAATAAAGATAAAAGCCTCTCCTTCTCACACATTGAAAGCCTATTTGAGCAGAAATGTTTTTTGGCTGCTGGCAAAAAGAGAGCAGAGCGGGGAACAGCCTAGTCTCCTGTGGAAGGGAGTTCCAGAGGGTGGAAGCAGCCATTAGGAAGACTGTCTCCCATGTCTCCACCAAGCAAGTGTGGGATGGTAGTGGGACCAAGAGAAAGCCCTGGTCGCCAATAAAGGTGTTTTAACAGTAAAGCTGTGCTCTCTATAACTTGCCCCATTCAGCAGTCTGGCTGCCGCATAGTGAACCTGCTGAGTACAATTGAATACTTGTCTTGGTAGTACAAGCCAGGTTGGTATGCTCATCCAGGATCAAGTCCTGGATCAAGGATGTTTTTCCATTTACTGACCTGGCATTGAACAGCAGCATCAGTGCTCTGTGGACTGACTTGGTAAAGCTAACGGATCTTACTTGCCCCCTTCTAGATGAACCTTTCCTCTATATTTTTGCATTGCAAAAGGGATAGTTCACAACAATATATTGTTAGTGAGCAATTCTGCTTTTTTTGTAGGAAAATCCACTTAGGTGAAGATCCTGAGGCCACAGGAGTGTGTGTGTGTGTGTGTGTGTGTGTGTGTGTGTGTGTGTGTGTCAGATGTCAGCTGCTTTGTACCTTTAAAGCAGATTGAAGTGTACAAATACATACTTGAAGTGTCCCATGTCACAGAGCAAATGATCACCATCTGCTAGTATGTATGTACCGAGCTGATTTTAAAGACGTTTGCAGGCATCATCTGAAAGCTGGAGTAACCAGGAAAGCTTTAGAATGTTTGTTTTATTTTCTCCAGAAATCATTTCCCCCACGCAAGATCTTTGGTCAAAAATCTGCCTGAGATTTGCAACAATACAGCATTTCTCTCTGCTGCTTGATGGAGAATTTGAGAGCTCAGCTTTGGGACGCCAGAAGACAGACATACTACCGACCCAATTTGCACATGCAGTGAGCGGTGGTGTGGTAACTGCTTGTAAAAACAAGCTTCATGTTTTATTCTTTTCATTGAACCAAGATTCTGCTGGAACAAGGTGGTTTCCATGGCATTCATAGGAGGAACTACTGGTGGAGGAATAATTCAGGTCTCATATCTCACATGGCTGGGAGGCGAGAATTGCTCCAGTAATATCAGAACCACTAGATTCCCTCCCCCTCCCTCCGTTTTGATATAAAATGTAGGAAGTTGGTGCTCAGTCTTCCTCCAGCATTTCAGACGGTGTGTTTTGCTCAGTGGCAAGTTCCATAAATAAGCAACTAGAAACTTCTGAGCCAACTCCAAACCTGTCATGGATGGTTCCAAATCCAACATACATGGAGGTGATCCATGAGGTCAGTTACACAGAACCTTTTGGGGAGATGTGGGGGATTCAGATAAGCTGAGCAAACATACCAAATGATCTTCTTAAGTCTTTATTGGGCTTGCTATTTACTCACTGGTAACTTGTTGACTATTTACTCTCCAGGAAATTGGTGCATCAAGAGCCTCACGTGATGCTGGTTCAGGTTCAATGGCTGGACATACATGTATGTTGTTTGTTGTGTGCCTTCAAGTCATTCCTGACTATGGTGACACTAAGGTAAAGCTATCATAGGATTTTCTGAGGCTGAGAGGATGTGATGTGCCCAAGGTCACCCAGTGGGTTTCCATGGCCGAGCAAGGAATCGAATCCTGGTCTCCAAGGCTGTAGTCCAGTACTCAAACCGCTACACTACGCTGGCATATACACACATAAATGCACACACTTTACAGTTATCTTCCCTTCTCACTGGGATGGAGCAAAGTACTTTCTTTCTCCTTATATTCCAGTAACCTTGACCCATTCATTCTGCTACCCACAGTGAGGAAAGGTGTGAGATCAGCAGTTAGGGAGGAGTTTTTGACAGACGTGGTACAGAAGGTTTGGGAAACCCTGGGAGACAAGGGTGTCAAACTATCTTCTTGAGTCTTTACTGGGCCTGCTTTTTACTCACTAGTAACTGGTAGAGTACTAATTATCTAGTGCACAGATACACAACCCGTAGCCTGGACCACATGAAGGGGCTTAAATATGGTCTCCCAGTAGTGCTGCTCATTCAAGATCATACCAGGCCTTGATGTTTCTGGGCCAAAACCTAAGAACTAGGAACCCTGGTGGTATCAAGAAATATTCCACACTTAGTACCAATTACAGTTATTTACAGTGTTACCACACCATATGCCCCCACTCTGTGGGATGTAGTATTTTCATAATTGGACACTTTTTATGGTTGGAATACATGGAATACATGCACTGGTTGTAAGCATATGCCAGGGCAGGATGACCTCAGGCATGACCAGGTCATAAGTTCAGAGAAGATTAGGTGGGAAACCCCAGTGCTGATGGGCTTGGCATAATCCTTTCAACAGCTGTAAGTTGTGAGCACTCCTATAAACAATAGCAGGCAAAATTGTGAGCATATCCTACAGAGGCTTCCCCTGTTCTCACACTACCTGACCAAAACATTAAGAGATTTGTCAGGACTCCTGTTAATATCTTGTCACCTAGATATAAGACAATCAGCCCATTTCAGACGCCGTTGTCAACCCCATGAGAAAGCCATTACCACTTTGTCCATGTATCCCCTTTCAGGGCAGGAAATAGGGTATAAAAACTCCAGCTCCAGCCCCAGTAAATTGTAGTACTTGGATGTAATATGTGGTGCCCAGACCTCTGTTCATTCTTGCTACCGTCAGATGTGCTGTCTGAGACAGTCTGCTTCAACCTTCTGCTTCTGGATTGGTAACTATGACCCTTTCCACCCTATCTCTCTCTATCCAACCTTTCTTGCCTCATTTTCCAATAGCCTTGTATGGTCCTTGAGAGTGTCTGATTTCCTGTATACTTGTTAATTCTCAATAAAATACCCTGTTTAATTTTAACTGGAGTCCTCTTTACAGTTAGTACTGGTTTACACAGGCGAAAAGACCCTGCTGTTACCCTCCTCTTGCAGGCCTCCTTTGAGCTATAATTCTCCAAATTTGAAGGAGACGCTGGCATTGTGAGTGGACCTCAAATCTGGACTTTCTGATCTCACCCAAGGTGGCTCAGTCTGGGAAGCTAACACTTTAATTCCCCACAATGCTCTGAATGAAGTCAATTTGGGGCATTGCACAATATTTAAATAGCAGCTTGTTCCCTAGTACTAGGGTTTCCAGGTGGAATAAGGAAGTCTCTTTAGTGGTTGTGTAGAAGAGGGAATCTCAGCAGGTTCTGCTTCTCCCACAAGCAACATCTACTGAAATTTCCTCTTCTATACCACTATAGTCTTATCTCCTTTCTCACCGGCAATTCTACCTAGCACTAATGAAACAACTGCTGCTGTTGCTTGCACTTACTACCACCACTAAGAAATAACTTTGCATGTGAGCTTGCGGATTAGCATTGCCAGTTTTTCAAGATAGCAATAAAGGACAGTTGAAATTCATGACATGCAGGGTTGGCAATCAGAAAGTAGCTGTCAGCAAGTTCGTGTTCTACCTAAATACCAAAGGAAAGTATTGATTTCAGTTAACTAAGCTATGTGTTTCTCTCTAAAATTAACACATTTTTTGCCTTCACAAATTACATGATGCACACATTTCTGTCTTTATGATGGGTCCACACCCCAAAATACAGGGTTTTGGGCATTTTGTTCCATCTATATAAAGGGAAGAACTTTCCAGTCCTCAAATAGGGGTCATTTCCTATACTAAGGGACACCTGCCAGGCCTATAAGGGACAAGCTTTCTGGCCTAAACTAAGGGACATTCCTTATAATAAGGGATACCTGGCAACCCTGCTTGATGATATAAAGAGGAGTTCATTGGAAGGGACCTTGCTAAGAGCCTTTTCAGATCTGTACCCAGCTCTGATTTTAGCAGCAGTCTTAAAATCATTTAATCTCAGAACTGGATCTGAGATACATCTGTATTTTGTATGCACATTGTCATAACATGCCCATTTTTGTTCAGTTTTGCCTAAATATAGTCATCCTTTACCAGCCATTTCCCTTGGTACCTTGTGATTTTGTATGCTATTTCAATTAACCAGTGGATTTTCATGCACACTTTAATAGATGCATTTTAAACACGTATTTTGATTAGAAGACTGTAACACCCAGCTGGGAGAAGTGCAAATATAGTGACAACTGTGTTTCAGCAGGCATATTGGTTTGAAAAGTGCAAATGCAGTGAAGTTTGCACTCAAATGGAAACTGACTGAATTCCTGTCCTTTTCCTGATACTGTCTTCCTTTGCCTCAGATCAGCCTCTGCGCTGTGCTTTCCGTTACCACTGACTTGCCAAGCAGCTGAGCCTGCTGTCTCCTCCATTGCGGCGTTGGCAGAACCCCTTCTTCCCTTCGCAGGTTTCCTGTAAGCACGTTCCAACAAAAAGGGGATTATCTGGAGCTTGTTAGAGCCCTTGCAGGGCGGGGGAATTAGTCTCTTTGCTCCAAAAATGTTCGCTTCGGCAGGATTACAAGATAATGCATACGGAACGACGTGGGCTCAGCCAGGTTTATGGATTATTTCAAAATCAAATTTCTTGTAATCTCATCCACCATCTGGCACCAGCGAAGCAGCCGGCAGCCAGCCATGCCTCCTGCCACTGTGAAGCAGCCTGTGGCAACACAACTGGCAAGGGGACTCATGGTAGGGATTTGCTTGCCAGCGCAATCAGCCACTGCAGCCATGGGCCAACACTAGACAAATCTCGCTTCTACAAGGCAGAGGCAAAGCCAAGCCACTCCTCTTATGCTTCCCTCCCTTGAAATTAGACAATTTATGGCCAACACCCAGAGTGTTGCCTGAGCACAGAACTTGCAGGATTTCCAAGTGCGTGTATTTAATGGCTATGATTTCCTGATTTGTCCCCTTAAGCTTACCAATTGCCCTCGCTTACTGACTTTTGTTTGTTTGTTTGTTTATTTGGGCTTTTGAACCTGCCCAGTCTGAGAAGGTTTGAATAAATAAATGCAAAGGCAAGAAGAATAAAAATTAAAATGAGATTTTTAAAAAAACAACTACAGAAAAATGTTCAAAACTCTGACCTGATTCCCTTCCCTATTATTTTCAGTCAATTCCCTTTCATCCTCAGGTTCCTACCTGTTGTTATAATATTATTGATATAGGTTTCCTTTGAAGGAAGGAAAGAGCACTGGAGACTGATGGACTTTTAGTAACATTTGATTTATTTACGAATAGACAAGGAAGGCATAGGTGAAGGGCACACATGGAGAAATAATTTATTTGGCCTGCATAAACCAAAACCAAAATAATTTGTATTTTTCAGACTATTGTGTGGGTTGGGATACTGTCTTGCATTGATTTGCACACACTTTTGAATTTCAGATTCTCTTACTCAGTGGTTCTCAATCTGTGGGTCCCCAGATGTTTTTGGACTTCAGCTCCCAGAAGCCATGAGCATTGACCATAGTGGCTGGGGCTTCTGGGAGCTGAAGTCCACAAACATCTGGGTACCCACAGGTTGAGAACCACTGCTCTTACTTCTTGTTTCCAAAGTGACACTTAAAAAAAACCAAACACCTCAAATTAGGGAAATTTGCATATGAGAATGAATTTATTGGGGAAATGTGGATGAAAATTGTGTTTTTTTGGGGGGATGCACATTTTTCTATAGTTTAAAATATCCTTTTGGTGATTTATGGTTGCATAAGCAGTTACTCTAATTGCCTCTTCCAATGTTGCAAAAGGAAAAATATACTACTTCCTTGTGCAGTGGGTTTCCCTAAGGCTCCACAATGGCAGCTGGACAGTGCCTAGGTGCAGTTCTCCTCCCTGATTGCCCGTGAGGAGGAAATGTGGACTGGGAAGGGTCTTTCATGCTGCTGCCTGGTTTGCATAATCTCCTGAATTGGTGTTGCTCCCTGTTCTTCCATCTGCCCAGTTTGCCACTTTGACATGAACAAAGTAACTGTCTTTCCTGAATCTTATCTATTTCCCCAGGACCTGTGTAAATATATCTATAGAACCTGATCCTTTGCCGCTTATAGCTAGGATCTCAGCCATCAATTTAGAGACTGAAGTAGAAATTGGAACAAATGGACTGAGTCCATCCAGTGATGGATGGAAAACTTTCTCCAGGTATTTTGACCAAGGACTCAATGACTGGCATGGCCAAAACCTTAGTGTCAGCTGAGTTTTGAAGAAAAGAGATCTGTCTTCCTCCTGACTGCAGTTCCCAACCCATGTTTTATGGAATTTGAGCTAAATATCTTTACCCATGAGGCATCTACAGGACATTTGGAGGTGGAAACTAAGCAGTCTGACCCATCTGAATCCCTTGTGTGTAATGCCTGTTCCTGTCGCACTAATGAGATTTGAAATGATCTCCCAGCTGGGGCCAAGTGAGGCCAATAGGTCTGGCCTCCTTCAACATGCTGACTCAAGGTTTCTGCAAGTAGACTGGCATTTTCCTTATGAATATTCATCTGGAGCTGTCAAAGTGGGTTGAAGGTCAGCAGGGGCACTGGAGACTTCCTTCAGAGTTAGGATCAGGGAGATGGGTGTATGTGACAAATTGAACTGTTGAGTGCACATAATAGACGTGGACATGAGATCTCTTGTCAGAACAGGGAGCAATACAGGGTACCTACCACCTGTATTTACAAGAGCAACTAGAGGTGCCTGATGGCTTAGAATCCTGTATTTTTGCATATTCAACAGTTAGCATTTTTTCTCAATGAGCTGGTAGAGAAAGGGTTGGTCATCTGAAAGCACATTCACCCATAGGCCAGGATACTGTTACTCACATATCCATGTGCAATTTGAGGTTACATGCAGGTATACCTTGTTTTGGATGGATGAAAGAGCCTATTCACCAGTGCCTTCTGCTCTGTCAAAAACTGCCCTCTAAAAGCCCTGGGAGAGCACTGCTCTGGCCATGGAATGGTTGTGGAGGGGGAGGGAGCGACCAAGCAGCGTGGACTGTCTCTCAGCCTATTCAGTTTGCTACAGACAAAAGAGGACAGATGACAATAGGAAGGATGGGAGGCATTCCATGATGCTTGGCTGCCTCTCCTCCCCTGCCCTGGCCACTCAACAGCTATAGCAGTGCACCCACCCCACGGGCTTGAGATCTGTTAATGACAGGGAGAAAGAGAGGTATAAAGCTGTGCCCATAGAGCACTGGGTTCCACACCTACAATGCACCCTACTTTTTCTAGCCTTCACATTCTGCCATACAATTTTCATCTGAGGAAGTCTTGTTCTTGTTGTTATTTGCCGTCAAGTCAACTTTAACTTATGGTGACCCTATGAAAGAGAGACCCTTAAGACCCCCAGTCATCAAGGGTCCTGCTCAGGTCAAACCCAGGCCATGGCTTCTTTGATTGAATCAATCCACCTGTAGTGCCATCTCCTTCTTTTCATACTGCCTTCCACTTTACCAAGCATTCTTGTCTTTTCCAGTCAGTCATGTAGCCTCAGGATATATCCAAAGTACAATAGTCTTAGTGTAGTCATCTTCATTTCCGGTGGGAATTCAGGCTTGATTTGCTCCAAAATCCATTCACTTGTCTTTACAGCAGTCCATGGCATCTGTAGGAATCTCCTTCAGCACCACATTTCCTATAAGTTGACTTTTTGTTTCCCACCAGCTTTCTGCACTGTCTAGCTTTCACAAACATACACAGAAACTGGAAGTATAACAGCTTGGATAATCCTGACTTTGACTATGTGTGTATATGGGCCTTCAAATCACCTGCTGACTTATGGGAAACTCATGAATTTCATAGGGTTTTCATGTCAAGGAATATGCAGAGATGGTTTGGTCAGTTCCTTCCTCTGAAATATAGCCTGCAGTACCTGGTATTTGCTGGCAGTTTCCCATCCAAATACTAACCAGAGCTGGCCCTGTTTAGCTTCCAAGACCAGACAGCCTTTAGGGTATTTTGGTCCTGCTATGTTCTACATTCTGGTATGAACCAATGTCACATAGTTGTTTGAGTGCTGGACTATGACGGAAACCCACTGGGTGACCTTGGGCAAGTCACATTCTCTCAGTCTAAGAGGAATATGAAAGCAAACCCACTCTGAACAAAAATTAACCCACTCTGAACAAAAAACAAACAAACCCCGCAACAACCTCAACACAAACAAACAAAAAACCCACGACCCTGTGACAGGTTTGCCTTAGGGTCCCCATAAATCGTAAACACCTTGAAGGTATATATGAAGCAACAACATATGTTCCATGGCCCCGCCCAAATCTCAAGCAGCAGATTTCCACACAAAACCAAGTCCTCTGTTCAAGTTTTAGCCATTCCTTTTCAAAATTGCTTTCCTGAAGTTGATCTACTAAAGACACCACCCATTTTTATGTATTTGGCGAAGGACAGAGGGCAGAGTGTATCAAGGTTATCATAATGCTTTATAAACATGCAGTCACAGCTACAGCATTTATGCCAGATTTCACTGCAACATGAGTTCTGTAGCCTTACGTCAGGGATGGACCATGGGCCCATAGCCCTTGGACTAAGGGCCATATGTGCTTCCAGCTCTATTTTTTGTAGTCCCTAGTCCCTCAAATCATACTAATAAAATTCAGTGTAAATTTGCGGCACCAACTGTGTTGCAAACTGCAAAAAGCCAAAAACTGCAAAATGGATTTAGTGATTTGGTAGCGAACTTGAAAAATCCCACTAAAAATGTCCTGATTGTTTTGACAGCTTCTAGCAATTTTCCACCAAAATTCAGCTGTGGGGTCTGTGTGTGCAAATTTTGATGGATTCTGAGGGAGGCCAGTGTGGCTCCTGGACCTGCTGAAATTGTCCAGCATTGTCTTGAAGATTCATCAGTATCTACCTATTCCCAGAAATCACAGTTTTGATGAGATTATATGGGACGGCTTAATGTGAATGCATCACCATGGTTTGGTCCAGGTGTGCTAGCATATCCTTGTGAACACACAAAGAAGTACAATATATAATGTGGAGACAAAACATAACTTTGCTAAAACTTGTTCTTTGATCACTTGAAAGCCTTTTCCTATTCACTTACTTACTAAAGCATTTTTCCCCACAAGCTCTGAAACGGTAATGATGTTGCTTTGTTTGTTTTACGTTGTTTAATTTGCACATCCAAGCTGAGTTTGTCAGGACCCAGGAGTTCCCAGCTGCAGAAACACATAGCAGACTGGCACATAACACCAGAACACTTTGCTTTGGCGGAGGGGGTGAGTATGTGGGAGATGGGCCCATAATGTTCCACTAGAACAGTGGTTCTCAACCTGTGGGTCCCCAGATGTTTTTGGACTTCAGCTCCCAGAAGCCCTGAGCATTGACCATAGTGGCTGGGGCTTCTGGGAGCTGAAGTCCACAAACATCTGGGGACCCACAGGTTGAGAACCACTGCGCTAGAATATTTTAATCTTAACTTGGCCAAGATAAAATATCGGTTCATTGGAATTTCAGTGAAGGAAACCTTTTAGCACATTTTAAAAATATATAGGTAAGATGCTATTGAAACTGCAGACTTTGCCCGGAAAGTTAAGAAGAGTGAAGAGAATTGCATCCTAAAGCAGCAGTGGCAGCCAGGCCCACCTCCATTTTGCTTTGGTCCCCACAGCTGGTGAGAGGCCCTCCCTTCATACCACCCACCACTGAGGTGGTCTCTGAAGGAGAAAAGAGCAGCCTGTGTCAGGCTAGAAGACTCATATGATTGGCTGTGTCAGGCGCAAACCTCATATGATTGGCTGCCTAAGAAGATTCTATGGAATCCTGGGGTTTGCAGTTTAGGGAGGGGCCTTTAGAATTCATAGATAGAGAGCTCTTGGGTCTGGCCAGTTGCTGTGGAGATGAGGTCTAGCAGCAAGGAGGAGGGCAGTATATTCCTTCAGGAACCCAACCTCTGTATGTTAATAACTCTAAAAACAGATTGGATTGGGGAATATGGGGAAACGTTACAGGTACTGGACAAGACAGTATGGAGAATTAGAGACACAAGATATTTTATTTTCTTATATGTAATACTTGTTAAAAAGATTTGAATCTTTTTAACAAGTATTACATATGAGAAAATAAAATATTGGGCAGCACTGGGTATATACATGCTAGTAGTGTAGTAGTACTAGTAACAACAACAACAACAACAACAACACTGCCATCCATAACAGATCAGTGGTAGGACAATGTTCTGCAACCACCATCCCAGAACTGCTCAGTGATATCTGTCTATTCATTCCCTTTTTAAAAGGAACCACCAAATTACTTTATGCATCATATACTGTATTCATTAACATAAGCAAATGTGTGTCCTCTTTCACTCTCTTTTTGGTTGATGCATTTCTCTTTTTTTGGCAGTGCATAAATAAGAATGGCAGGATGTTCACCCTCACAAGCATTCTGTCTGACACGATGTGGAGAGTGAGTCACAATTCTGTTTGTAGCTGTGACAGCAGATGACCAGGGACTAGAGAGCATGGAAAGCTCACAGCATGAGAGCTGCCGGACAAGGACAACCTGGTTTTATTCTGGTCCAGTGAAGCAATTTTTTTCATTTTCTTGGCATTTTCTTGATGTTCTCATTATTCATGCATTGCCAGAACAGAGGAAAAGCATCGCTCAAAGAGAGGGTAAAAGAGGACAATTATTTGCATAAAACATGCATATGCTAATCTATAGGTACAAGGATGCAAATGATCACTACAGACTAAATAGGAATGCCGTACATCTCTCCATAACGGAGAAGATTGTGAGCCAGTGACACTGTGTGCCTGCTCTGATACTGCCTGCTGGTCCCAGCTCCCTTTTCTTATGCTTTTAAAATGGGGAGTGGACTGTGCAAACCTTAAAATGGAGCATGTGATTAAACAGAGGACCATCCTGAGCACAGTAGAATGCTCAGACACCCTAGGCTTTCAGCATTTCTCCCACAAATCAGTCCCATTCAAATTCTGATCAGCAAGTGGCTGGGGGCACTGCTCAACCAGCTTCATTAAGAGGAAAAAAGAGAAGTAGAAGAAAGATAATTTGCTGGATGAACTGACACACTCTTCTCATCTGCTCAGCTGAGAAAATGCTGTTTCTGCCTCACTGGGCAATCCCCCTTGCGTTCCTCCTCCTCCTCCTCCTCCTCCTCCTCCTCCTCACTCCTCCTCCTCCTCCTCCTCCCTCCTCCTCCTCCTCACTCCTCCCCCCACTATAGAAACCCTGGAGATAGTAGTAAGCCTGCCTAACAACCAAAGGGACAATGCAAAGAAGGGTGACTGCCATTCTCCTACAAACGCCTGCTTTGATACGCCCACATCAGTGGCTTCATTCCAGATTTTGCAGAGTGGAAAAAAAATTGTTATAGCAATTCCTTTGTTTTAAAGAGATCTCAAGTAAAAAGAGAGAGAAAGGGTATCATGCCCTGCCTTGGAGACCCTGGCAGTGAGGAGGCAGAAGCTTCTCCAGAGGCAGGAGCTTCCCCAGAATCTGACCCAGAGGGATATAATAGACAACAACAACAGGGGCCTGAGCCAGGGGAACAAATAGAAGAATGTGTGATATAGACATCAGGCCAAGTCTCTATGGTAGTGTGATTGTAGTAGGAGGCAATACGCTACTGCAGAGTTTCACAGACAGGCTGAATAGAGAACTCTCCTAGAAAACTCCTCCAAGCATGAGACTGAAGCTGATAGCAAACAACACAACAGTGGAGCGAAGGTTAGTTCCTCGATTGGAGGTTCCATTTTGGCTTCTCTGGGTACCTTCCAGCAGATGTATCTCCAAGCAAGAGTATGAAGAAGGAGGAAAGCAATGTGTGGAAAGGAAATGCTCATAAATCTTATGCTGCAAGAGTCTGCCTTCCCCAGTGGTTCTAATATTTGGTTGCCTTAGTGTACTCAGGAATTGAAGCTTTGGCTCTTTTGTAGAAAGTGTATACTTTTTGTGCATTCTCTAATGTTAATTTATCAGAAACACCTACCTTGCAAGAGAGATGCTGTGAGAGGGAGGGCCTGTGCCACTCACCACGTTTAAGTAGCAAGAGAGCCCTAACAAGGGAACACCTGTGGCAACAATATCCAAAGATAAAAGAACTCCAGCTGGCCTTTCCTCCCAGGTTTAGCAACTGATCTGTTCAGTCCTGAAACTCTGCATTGTGCTCTTGGATCTGGTTTACTTTGGAACTCTGCTTGTTTGGACTACATTTTGGATTTGCCCTCTTGGACTTGTTTGCTCTGGATGTACATTCTGTTTGGGCCTTCTTTGGCTTTTGCTGCGTGAGTAGGAACTGAGCAGGTGCTTGTAATTTACTGCCTGCTTGGCCTAGGACTTGCCAAAGAGAGAGGAAAATTCCCTTACAATGGCTCTGAAATTACTCAGACACCTTCAAGTACACTTAGAATGTTTCTGAAATTTTAAAACAGCTATTTTAATAGAAGATTACCATTGCTCTCCCCTCTTCTGAAAGTCCACCCTCTCATATAGGGATGAGGAACATGTGAATGGTGATGGACAATGGAAATTACAGTCTGAAAAATTCAAGACAGTCACATCTTCCTCATCCTCCATCCCACACCTTAAATTGATAGGAGTGGCTACATCAGTGCCAAGTGGGAAGAGGAAGAAGGGTTCCTTCCTCCATCCCTCTCCATTGCTTTGACACATTTGTTAACAGCATTACAAAGGAGATCACTGGAGTTAAGTTTTCCACAGAGCTCCCGTCGTTTTCCATAGAACTCTGCTCCTCCAGCTACTACTGATTTAAAGAAAATGAAGATAGGAGTGTTTTTTAACGAGTGGTGGAAATAAATTTGGGGAGCTGGCAAGAGATGATACTTCTTCTAGGACTGGACTTTAATCCAAGCTAAGGGAGAATTTCAGGGCTTGTTGTGTTTGCCTCTCATAGTATCATAAGCATGGAAAGTACACCAAGGACCATCAGTTTGACACCTGACAGTGCAGACTCCCCAGCTAAAGTATCACTGGAAAGTGTCCATCTAATAACTGTTTAAAAATTTGCAGTGAAAGAGATCTTTCAAAGTATGCTGTTCTACTTTTGAACAGCTCTTATAGAAAGGTGGTTCATATCTATATCTATATCTATATCTATATCTATATCTATATCTATATCTATATCTATATCTGGAAACTCCTTTCTTATGAATTCATTGGATCAGGTCCTAGCATTTTGAGTGGCAGAAAACTCGTTCCACTCTCGACATGACATCCCTTCAGATTGCTAAAGATGGCTATTATATCACATCTCAGGCTATTTCCGCCTTACACTGTTATAGTGCTATTATTTCACTTTCAACACCCTACAGAATCCTGGGGTTTGCAGTTTAGAGAGGGGCCCTTAGAATTCTCAGCCAGAATGCTCTTTGGCCTCAGTAAACTATGAAGCCCAGAATTCCACAGGATGTTGAAAGTAGAATAATAGCACTATAACAGTGTAATGCAGAAATGGCCTCAACCTTCTCCAGGGTGAGCTAGAGTTCCTTATATCTTTTTTTAAAATAGCTTTCTTTACAAACTATTTATCATCTTGTGTCTGTGTCAGTGTCAGACAAAGGCCTCATATGATTGGCTGCCTGTGAAGATTCTATGGAATCCTGGGGTTTGCAGTCTAGGAGAGGGCCTTTTGAATTCTCAGCCAGAGAGCCCTTGGACCTCAGTCAATGGTGTCTGTCTTGAATAGGCTGGTTGCTATGGAGATGAGGCCTAGCAGCAAGGAGGAGGGCAGTGCATTCCCTCAGGAACCCAACCTCTCCATGTTAATAACTCTGAATACAGATTGGGTTGGGGAATATTGGGAAAAGTTACAGGTACTGGACAAGAAAGTTTGGGAAATTAGAGACACAGGATCTCAAATCTTTTGAACAAGCATTACATATGAGAAAATAAAATCCCAGGCAAAGCTGAGTATATATGCTAGTCCTTCATAAATTGTGGTGTCCAGAAATGGATGCCATACTCTGCATGAGGTCTAACCAAAGTAGATTAGTGTGATATTTTTTTCTTTGATCTGGACACTATAGTTTTCTTGCTGAACTCTAGAACTGCATTGGCTTGTTTTTCATCACATCACACGGCTCCCTCAATGTGATCTGTCAAGATTCCTAGATCTATTTCATAAGTACTGCTATCAAGGTAGGTGTTATCTGTCATACATTTGTTTATCTGATTTTTTTCTGTCTAAATAATGTACTGTATCCCTGTTGAACTTAATTGCGTTAGCACTGGCTCATTCCTCTAATCTTGTAAAATCATCTTTAATCCTGATTCTGTCTTCTGAAATATTAACTCCTCCTCCTGGTGTTAACTACAAATTTGATTAACATCTCCTCTATTCCATTATCAAAGTCATTTATAATGATGTTGAATAACACCAGGCACAGGACAGAATTCTGTAGCACCCTACTAGTCACTTGTCTTTAGGATGAAGAGGAACCATAGATGAGTATTTACTTGGATTTCAGCCAGTCACACATCCATCTAACATGCAGCATTGTCTGGCTCATATTTTACAAACTTTCTGCAAGAATATTGTTGAGTACCTCTGTAACAACCTTACCAAAATCAAAATATACTACATCCACAGCATTCCCCTGATCTACCAAACTCTATGAAAAAACAAATAAGGTTAATCTGATTTGTTTTTGAAAACCGCATGCTGGCTAGCTCTTAGTATCACAGCATTCTTTTTACAGACTGACTGTTTAATGATCTATTCTGGAAGTCTTTTTGGTATTGACATCAGACTGAAATTTTAGTAGTCCTTCCCTTTCCTTTCTGGAGACAGGAACAATTTTTTCCTCCACCTGTCTGCAGGGAGATCACCTGTTCTCCAAGAATTCTCAAAGCTTATATTCAGTTGCTTTCCCAAAGTCTGTTTCTAAAATTGAATTCAGAGAATTTTGCCAGCATCTATTAACAGGTGAGGGCAACCTCTAATAAACCAGGAGACATTTTTGCTTTCCCCAGATCTTGATGGACTTCATCCACTGAACTTTCTCCCCAGGGTCCCTTGACTGGCAAATCATGCCCTAGAAGCCGCTGGGAGGTGCAATATGCCATTTAAAGGTAATTTGCCCCCAGTCTCCCTACTTTTAGGTCAAATAAAGCATTTGCACCATCGTAATATAGTGCTTTGAGTGTTGGACTAGGAATTTGAGAAACCAGAGTTCTAACCCATGGAAAACCAGAGGGTAAGCTTAGACAAATCACTTTTCTCTCAGCCTCAGAGGAAGACAATGGTAAATCTGCTCTGAAAAACTCTTGCCAAGAAACTCTCCAAAATAGGGGTGCCTTAGGGTCACCATAGGTCAGAAATGACTTGAAGGCACATAACAACAACAAGGTATTTGTTAGAAACAGGATGTGACCAGAGAATAACTGACAGAAGGACACATCAAGTCAACATAGGTTTTGTCTTCCTGTCAGTTACTCTCTCCACCATGAAAGATCTGCATCCTGCAGGAATACGTTAGAAGGAAATGATCTCTAAAGCCCTATACAGCTCAGGTCCAGGTTATTTGAAGGAATATTATCTTCTGGGGATGCCTTTCTCCCACCAACCTCACACATATATTTGGTGGGAACATGGGACAAGGCCCTCTTTGTGGCAGCTCCCAGGCTCTGGAATTCCCTTCCCAGATAGGTTAAACTGTTACCCTCCTTATTATTTTTCCATAAGTAGGTGAAGACCTTTTGTTTCAGCAGGTGCTTAAAAATTGTTTGCTTAAGAAAAATGGGTGTTGCATGATGTGATAATTGGAATGGTAACAACAACAAAAGATCACTCCCTTCTTTCTGTTGGCTCATCACCCTGAGATTTCAATTCTTATTCTGGGGAGGTGGGGATGTCCAATGGCTGCCTAGTCTTTGTAACATTGATAGGGTCTATACTATTCACCTGCAGTGCTTCCTAGTGTTGCTGGTTGGTCCACCTACTTGCTCCATGGACCCGCAGACTCATTCATATGATGGCAATTACATTGGCAGCTGGAAAGTTGGGGTGTCCCTTCTCTTGCCTACCTGATATATCATCAACCTGGGACTTTTAGATGAAGGAAGCCACCACCGTCATCAGGATGGAGCTCATAGAGGTGTGACCATATTTTCATCTGTGGGAACTGTGGGAAAGTAAGGTTAGTCCCAGAGCCAATACTTGCGGTAGGCACTATAAGACATATGCTGAGGCCCACACCATAGTAGAAGGGACAACCCTTCCAAGCTTGGTCTCTTTAGGTCCTGAAGCATCTCCTTCTTGTAGTCACTGCCTGTCCACCACTTCTCATGGATGGAATGAATAATTAATGAAGTGTGATGCCATGGACTTGTATTGAAAAATGTTTAATTCATTGGTTTTATAACAGAGTATAAGGTAAAGAACTGCTGAGGAGGGGAAAGAATGGAAAGTTGGAGTGAACACTAACGGTAGGATGTTTAGGGGGATTTGCATAAGATTGGTGAATGACAGTTGGTGAAAGGCAGTTCAACAGATCGTATTTTGGACATTAGTGAGACAGTTGATTAGTTAGGTACTTGGTATGGTTGGACTAAGTGAAAGGATGTGGAAGATTTATGATTAAGATTCAGTCAGATTTGGGAAGAAATAAGTGGTATTTTAACAGTCTGAGTTAACCAGAGAGGAATGTGTGTGACAGTGTGTGTGGTGTTTTCAACATAATAAATATTTAAACTGTGTTGTTACTTCTGCAAAAAAGAATTGTTTTTACTTTTTATACATTTTTGGCCTCCAGGAATGCTATTTGACTGAAAGCTTGCATTCAAGCAAGGTGTCTTGGTGGCAGCATTGAATAAAGATAGGGGGTGTCCATTGGGGATAGAAGTTTTGCAAACTGTCATAGGAATCTTGAGAGAATGTAAATGGTCCCCATAGTTGATGCCACAGAAATGGAACAGGAAAAAAAATCCTTACACTGGTGGCAGAGCTGAGGGACCAGGGAAAGCCCTCAGTTTTGGTGATTGCAGGGAGCTCTCTGGAAGTCTTCATATTTGGTGGGTTAAAGGATAGAAACCCCACATTTGGCCACGGTGGTGGGATTTCCAGAGGGGAGCCCGCATGGTTGGTGACAAGGGAGGGGTTTCTAGAGAGGAAACCCTCACATGTGGTGACAGTATGGCAGCTGGAAAACTCTACAAAGAAGCAAAAGGGAAAAGCCATAATCTTTTCCTGTGTTGTCCTCTGTTTCTTAGAGAGGGTGCATACTGAGCCTAGAAATTGGATGGCCAAGCTCTTCAGAGCCCGAGAACCATTTTTTACCTCCTCCAGACCTTGTCAGACCACAATGCACATCTGAACCACTATTGTGGAGAAAAAAAAATTACCTCCAAGTGGTAAATTGTGTTTCCAGAATCCTGTGAGGTGCACAGTTTTCCATTTAAATGAAATGTTCCCCCTTGGGTCTATTTTTAGCTAGGAAAAGCCCTTTTAGAAAGAAGTATCTAGAAAGGTCCATGTAAAAATAAACAAGCCAGAATTTTTTCTGGCCTAAAGCATTTAAATATTAAATCACACAACCTAAGACATCCCAGGGTAAAATATGCTATTTGGTGCTTGTATTGGCAGTGGTTCTCAACCTGTGGGTCCCCAGATGTTCGTGGACTTCAGCTCCCAGAAGCCCCAGCCACTATGGTCAATGCTCAGGGCTTCTGGGAGCTGAAGTCCAAAAACATCTGGGGACCCACAGGTTGAGAACCACTGGTAGAGCATGTCTGGGGGTTAACGGAAGTCTTTGGAGTTGTACTGGGCCCCCCAATGGGTGCAGGTAGCTCATGTGCCAACTCTCCCCACCTTTGGCCTAGTAAATCTAGACAAAGGATGAGAGGGGAGTAGGTTAAACATGAAAGCATCTTCTCTAAGCGCCCTCCCTAGATCTGGTTAGTGCCACATAAGTGTGCATGGAACTACTAAAAGAGCACAAAATATTTGAAACAAAGACGAACCTGTGTTGATTACGCACAAGTAGTTGCGAGTAAAAGTACTTTTATAAACCTTATAAAGAAGACTAAGGCACTTTCCGCAGCTTACCTTTTTTTTGGTTCTGGGGTGCGGGGATCACGTGAGCAGCCTCCAGCGAGAGGTTCTCGCTTCCCCGCTGCTTCAGCTCCACACAAGCTGCCTGCTTCCGAGCAGGTAGCATGAGAGCCCCACCTCTTCCTTCTGCAGCACAGCCTGGGAGTTTCCCAGGCTATGCTGGGGCAGGAAGTGCGACTGCTGTGGCTCTGGAGGCTCCACATGCACGACAAGTGCACGTGGGGCTCTGGAACAATGTGCAATCGAGCACCATTTTTGGCTGAAAGCCAAAAATGAAAAAGTGTGTGAGCGGCACCGGTCCTACCCTGAAGTGTTGTGCGATAGTGAGTGCGTCGTGCAGATCGCTCCTCACAATCGCGCAATGCTCCAGGTGCCCTTTCGCATGGCAAATGCAGTGCGAAAAGGGTCTAAGTTTGATTTCTTTCTCTGCTAGTTACTGTGTGTGTGTTTGGGGCAATATGGATTTCTAGGGGAGGCACATCTACCTTATGGATAAAGTGACCTCCCATGTATGCTGCTTGAGACACAGGTCATTTCCGCAATAGACTGTTATAGCACTATTATTCCACTTTCAACATCCTATGGAATCCTAGGGTTGCAGTTTATGGAGGCGCCTTTAGAATTCTCAACTAGGGAGCTCTTGGGCCTCAGTGAACTACAAACCCCAGGATTCCACAAGAGGTTGAAAGTGGAATAATAGCACTATAACAGTGTAGTGCAGAAAGGCCCTATGCGTTTGTTTGAAGCATGTTTGTGTATTCTGATGATCAAATGGTCAATTGCTTTATTGCCCACTGCTACAGTGTGTCCAGTGGAGAGGCAGTAGATCAGAGGAGGAAAATGGAAGTACCAAAAGGTGTCTTGTGAAAACTGGAAACGCTCAGAGATAAAGAGTCAGGACACACGTTCCAGCCTCAAAGATGCATGATAGGTAAACAACTGTGAGTCTGGGAACATCTAGAATGGCGGGATAACATTGGATTTATGATACTCTGCAATCACAGCTCTGCATGTCTAAATTTGTATCTGAAAGGTATAAAACCTGTAACCACCATAGTCTCAACAACTTCAGACTATGTGTGCTGTGTTGCTTGTTTTGCTGCAAATAAATACTGCTGATCAACTCTGAATGGAGTCTGTGGAGTGCAAGTTATCAAAGGCTTGACATACTCATGCTGGTCTGTGGAAAGACTTATTAAATTAATAACTATGTCTAATTCTTATGGATTGTTTATGCTGATTTTTTTTCAGAGAAAACTATTTTTATTACAATTTTTATTATCATCACCATCTGTTTTCTTCCTCTCACTCTGTATGAATCTGAGATGAAATGCTGCAAGGATGCAATGGGGGCCAATACCACATGTCTTGCCAACCAGTGCAGGCCAGGTAGGCCATGACTAATTTCCCTTTTTTTTAAAGTAATTATTTAATATTATTTCTTATTTGAATGAATATTTAATTATTATTTGAATGAATATTTAATTATTTAAATTAATAATGATTTAAATTAATAATCACAGTCATAAAAAGGAAGAAAGAAAAGGAAGGGGGGAAAGGAGAAATGCAAGCACAATTTTAAGACTAACTGGTTTTTATTTTAGCATGAGCTTCATGGATACAAACCAGCATCTGAAGAAGTGGGTTTATAGCTACAAAAGCTCCCGTTAAAATAAAAGCCAGTTAGCCTTAATGGTGCTGCTATATTTCTTCTTTCCCCTCCTTTTTATTTTGCAAGAGACTAAGGTAGCCTCTTCTTTCAAAATTATAATTATGGTAGATACAATAAGCCCTTCTTCCGAAACAGATATTGTAATTCAAGAACTTTTTTCTCCCTATATATCTCACTTCCACCCTCCTCCAATCGTGGATTCATACATATTTGCTCTTTCACTCACTATATGTGTGTGTGTGTGTGTGTGTGTGTGTGTGTATAGTCTTCCAAATAGTTACATGTTGTTTATATCACAATTGTAATCTTCAACAATCGTTTTTCCAAAATCTCTGTTCGTCCAAAGGAGGTTTAAATCCAATGTTGGCTTGGTTAATATAAACAATAAATGGCTTCCAAATAATCTCAAATGTATCTTCTTTTAAGTCACTTCTTGCTCCTCTTTGTATGTTGATTTTTCTGTTGATGTAGAATTGTGACAGCACAGTGTGACTTAATGTTCTGTGTTGCTATTCTTTATCTGTGGTTGGATTTGCTGCAAAATATAATAAATGTATTTTGTTTTTTAAAAAAATTATGCATAGGATTGTGGCAGAGCTGTGTAATTGTGTGTGCATTTACCTTGAAGTAAACATCATGGTGCTCAGTGTTGGCCTACATGTTAGTAGCTGGTTTTAGAACTGCAGCCTTAATCTCATACTCCCTAACCCCAGAGGCTTGTAAAAGGGACTGGCTCTAAGATGAGATGGCAGCTCCTCTGAGCCCTGGGGGTGCAGCCAGAGATCAGTAGACGAAGACATTTTCATCTCTGGGCATTGTCATCACCACTCACCAAGGCAATTAGCAGGTCTCCAGAGAAAATGGCCAGCTAGTGGCATGTCTGGCTGACACCACTGGATTGGCTGGGATTCGTGGTCATCCCACCGACAGCTGGTGAAATGACCCATATGGTCTCTCTGCCATTACCAGGATGAGGTAGAATGTAATAGCCAAGGGCAATCCTGAAACCTGGTGTAAATGGAGGAAACTCCCAAGAGTGCCCCAAGGCCAAAGGAAGCATGGAGGCAAGTGGGAAGATGTCAAGAAAAGGAGGGAGTTTGGACCAGAGTGTTTCTGTGCCAGGAACAGTAAATTTTATGTGCCATCAAATATGTTTGAAAATACCAGGAGTTGCCTCGCCAGAACAGAGCAAAAACCCTCATACAACATTCTGTGCCAACAGCTGTCATCCCGGTGTTCTCTCTCTTGTTAATTAACTGCTATAGTTTCAATTTTAAATTTTATAGTTGCTTCCTGGAAGTAGCTGAAACTGTTATTTAAAAAACAAACTTCCGAATGCCACAATCTCTAATGATGCTGGACTGTGGTATAAAACCCACCCTCCTTCTGTCTACTCATAATCACCGGAGCTTGGAGGAGTTATTTTGCGAACAACAGCTCTCAGAATCCCCCAGCCAGCATGGCTAACCTCTGGTCATTATCCGAACACTTACAAGAGAGCATGAGGCAACCGCATGTGATGTAGAATGAGGCAGCACATGGCATTTTGCTGTCGCCGTTCAGTAAGTCCACCTCCTTATAACTATAAAAGCACTCAAATTATAGTTATGCTGCAAAAAGAGTAAAATTATCCCTTAGTGAGTTACAGTTGGGCAGTGACTTAGTTACGCCTTTGTCACTGCAAAAGAATTAGTTACACATGATTGGTTATTTGTAGTTCATTATCCCAAAGTGCTGCTCTACCTAGCTCCAATCTAATTAAATATCTAAGGCCATTTCCACCCTACACTGTTATAGTGCTATTATTCCACTTCCAACATCCTGTGGAATTCTGGGGCTTGTGGTTTACTGAGGCCAAAGAGCTCTCTGGTTGAGAATTCTAAATGCCTCTCCCTAAAATACAAACCCCAGGATTCCATAGGCTGTTGAAAATGAAATAATAGCACTATAACAGTATAGTACAGAAATGGGGTGAGTATTTTCACCCCTCCTTTTCGCTCAAATGGACCCTAAGGCATCAAGGAGATGTGGGGCCAGTTGGTGGCACTGTAGATGCTTGTCTCCACAGACAGTTTTGGAAAACAAGTGAAACACTTTTATCACATGGGAGATTGCTGGATGTAGGAGAAAGGAGATTGTCAGTGGCAATAGAACTAGTTTTGGATTCCAACATCTTAAGCTTCAACCGCCTCTGCTTGTGTGAGATCATGTGTTGTGTTGTTCATTTATCCTGTTTGCACAATAATGACAGGGACAAGTTCCAGAAGACATTTTTGATGGGGAAAAAAAAAGCACTTTGGTGTCACATCCAAAATTTTGGAAACCATTCTAGGACATTCTTAGCTGTACAAGCTGCTTCCCATAAATTCACCTTTTATTTGTCACTCTGTGGTATTTGTGGTGTGCTGCATAAGCTGTGCTTGATGTTCGTGCATGACATGTTGCTGTATGTTTGCATGTGATGTTCCTCTGCATTTTGGGGAGTGCATATGTCTCAGTAAGTGATGAGCTTTCTGCTGTGTAAATTAGTCTGTGGGTTTCTGTGACAAGCTTCTACTTGTATTTATATTGGTGTGGAACTACAACTTTAAAAGCACATGGCCTGTGCACATAGGAGGAACTTTTCTTCTTTGGAAGCATGCCTCCTTATTAATTCCTCTCCCGAATCTTTTTTACCAGCTAGTGTCTTTTCTCATACAATAGGTTCACTTGAGAGATACACTGGGCAGGAATGTAAGGAATTGCCACTGGTCTAATTAGGTCTATATCTAACTCAATTCAAAGTGCTGGTTATGGCCTTTACAGGTCCTTTACAGCTTAGGTCCAGGCTATCAGACAGGCTGTGTCTCCCCATATGATGCTTCCCAGCACCTGAGACCCACAGGAGAGGCCCTTCTCTTGCGGATCTCCTTCGTAGGTACAGCTGGTGGGAATGCGATAGAGGGAATTCTCAGTGGCTGCCCCTACACTTTGGGATACCATCCATAAGGAGGCTAGCATGGTCCCTCCTTGCTGTCCTTCCATCAGTAGGTGAAAACTTTTACCTGAGACAGGCTTTGAGAACTGAAGGTTTTTAATATAGGGCTGTAAATGCTGCCTTGCTTTAAATTGTATTGGTTAATTTTTAAAATTAGTGTGTGTGTGTGTGTGTGTGTGTGTGTATGCACATACATACATACACACATATTAATATGGTTCATAGTTTAATGAGTTTTAATGTTGACTCTCCGTTTTCAAATGTAGTCTTTTTAATGTGTAAGCTGCCTTGAGTCTTGGGGGAAAGCACAATATGAATAATGATGACGATGACGACGACAGTGATGATAATAATAGAGGTTATCCTATCTGGCAGCAGCTCGACAAGGTTTCACTCAGCCCCGATGAGAGATGCCAGAGACCATTTCCACACTACACTGTTATAGTGCTATTATTCCACTTTCAACCTCTTGTGGAATTCTGGGGTTTGTAGTTCACTGCGGCCCAAGAGCTCTCTGGCTGAGAATTCTAAAGGCCCCTCCCTAAACTGTAAATCTCAGGATTCCAGAGGAGGTTGGAAGTGGAATAATGGCACTATAACAGCGCAGTAAGGAGGTGCCCCCAACCTAGTACCTTCTACCTTGAAAAGCATGTGCACTCTCTTACTTACCAGCTATGACTATAGAAGAAAGATTCTGTGCTCCTGTGTGGCCCATTTGCTTTTTAAGTCAGATCTTGTACCCTCTTCTTACATGAATTGTACAGTTCTGTGTTTAAATTAGGGATGAGCGAAGATGGGTGTTCCCAAAAGCTTAGAATTAACAAGCAAACAACTCATTAACTTAATGATTCATTAACTCTTTCTAGCATTTTCTCCTAACTCAATAAACCCCCCAATTAACACTGAATTTAAGAACAGAGTTTAGTGAATTAGGTCATTAGAATTTGTTGGAATTCATCAAGTTGGGTTGCTCCCAGTCTGTCACATACAGTAAAAAAAGGCCTGCCACCACAGGAGAAATGCTAGAGGTAAAGGAAATGTATCACCCATTGTTGTGTGCTTTCGTAGTTGAGTTTGGGAAAGCATCTTCCCTTCCAAAAAGGAAAAGAAGACAAATAGCATCACACTCTTAGGCCTGAAAAACTGGTACCCCCATGTAGCAAAGAAAGGTGTTGGAGTATTTTTGGAGTAGTTCTGGTGGTATAGTGCATTTTGACTCTAATCATTAATGTTTCCTCTCTCACTGGTTATATTCTGGACTGGTTTCTAATGTATAGCATGATATAATATACAATCTTGTGAATGATTTGGTGTGAGCTGCAATTGGTACCTTTGTAAACTTGTTCACACAGTGCTACAGATTTGAATATTTTTTTTTCCCCTCATACTCACCCACCCAACCCATTTCTTTCTCTCATGGCTTCTTTCTCTCTCCCCACCCTTTACTGGGACATGCTTTTTACGCACAAACACACACTTGCCCCCCTCCAACTTCTTTTTACTCACCTGCTTTTAATTAAATAATTAAGATCGTATGAAGACAGAGCAGTGTAGGCTTGTTAGACATCTTACCATTAAAATGGAAGATTTCACAGATTGAATTTGTGATCTCTGACTCCTGCATTCAAAACCTGTGCTCTGCCACTGATCTTTGCAGACCACACTTCTTAACTGAGAATAGGAAGGCAGGAAGAATGCAACAATTCAGTTGTGCAGAAAAATGTTCTGCACATGTTCAGAGATTCTCAGAGAATTTCAGATTAAGGATTTTTCACTCTGGATTCACTGAAGAATCTCTATAGCCAACCTGTCGGTCACAAAGAGTGTTGGACTTGCACACCATTCCCAGGCAAAAGTCCTATTATGGTCTTATTAGTCCATGCAATGAAAATTCTAGGTTGGAGGAAGGCAACTTAAAAAGGATAAAAACAGTCTCTTTGAAGGAGCCACTAACAAAACGTGTTCCTCTAAGGTCACCAGTAGAGGCAACCTCAGTGCCATTATCTGTAAATCACATGATCTGGCCCAACATTTTAACCAAAAGTTTAATTAATGATAACTGAACAAAATAAACAAATATTTCAAATATAAGTGTTTGTGGGTTGTAAATTAATTTTCCATTTTCTAACTTTCATCATTATTGAATTCATTTTCAGACCTAATGCTACAAGCTCTGATGACCCCATTGGGAAGTCATAACTTTGGGGGAGCATTTTATATCCTTTGGGGAAAAAAAATCCTGCCTTCATTTCAGCAGCACTGTCAACCATACTCTCCCTCTTTATTGGGTTGACAGCTACCAATTTAATTGTCCAGAATGGCACTGCAATGCAATATGATGTTGTTATGAGTGGCATTCTGGGAGGGAAAATGGCAGCCCCTGCTGGTATAGTTCCTAGTAGAATCATTGGAAAATAAAGATGATGTTTGAAGAGAGGCTGCAAGAGTGCCAATAAAAGTTGCCATCACCATCTTGAAAGGTGAAAAAGAGATGTTTGTTCACCCTTTTGCAATCTACCTCTTCCCCTGCCCCCACAAAACCTCTGAAAGTTTTCTTATGAGAACTTTAAATGTACGGGACTGTCTGCTGTCAGGTCTAGTTTGCTCCTTCTTTCTGAGTTACCATAGTAAATCAACACTAATCCCACAGAAACTATTGTGTCAGTACTGGCTCAGATGAGAAGGCCATTGAGTAATGAGTTTTGGTGCTTAGCCAATCATACCAGAGCAAAGGTCCCATAATCAAGAGTTTCAACACATCTCAGCTAGGAAATCCAATGCACCAGGGATGCCTCCAGGTAAACTTCACCATGGGACAGAGCAGCAGATTGGCAAAACATACCGACAGCTGAAGCAACACTGACCTGGCTGCCTTTTGTATACATGGAGATTTGGCAACTGCAAACCTGTTTCATCTACCAGGATGCTGGAGCTTGGAGCATATGCTATTTGCCATGGAACACCAGAGAACCTTTTGTGAAAGAAAAAGTTTGGGTCTTCTATAAATATTTTTCTCCTTTAATTTAAAACATTGGGCTCCTCCTCCCTTTTCCAAGTGTATGTAAGAAAAAACACCCATGTGTTTCTAACTAGGCAGCCGAAAGAAATCAGTGTAGGTTCCTGTTTGGAAAAGGCTGCTTCTCCAAATAAGATAAATGCCAAACCACATGCAGCAGGCCAAAAGTGTGCTGTTTCTGTCTTATGAGCTTTTCGAAGGCCACCCGCTCCTTGTGGCTCTCTGCCTGTGGCTGGGGAACATGCGGAGGCACTCAAGATGTTCTCCATGTTTTCTCAGGCTGAGCACAAGGAGACACCAGACCAAGAACGGGAGGGAGAAGGTAGATTTCTTTCCTTGTGGTTATGTTGATCACCCAATGGGTGAAGGTGCCATTTTCTTTTGCTGTGTGAATCTGTTCCTCCAACTTTCTCAGTCCAGTCCAGCTCTTCAGAGCTGTATGTAACAAAGTGTGGAACCACTGGAAAGAATAACAGGTAATTCATCACTGTATGCTGAGGGTGGGTGTGCTCTAGAGCTTAGAGGGCTGTGGAAGTACCATTCTGGGCTTCTCTGAAGCACTGGAGAGTTGCACTCGTCTGTGTTGTCATGGCTGGCATTGGGCTCTATCACACTACTCTGTTATAGCACTACATTCTACTTTAACTGCCATGGCAACATCCTATGGAATCCTGTGATTTGTAGTTTAGAGAGGGCTATTTAGCACTCTCAGTTAGGGAGCTGTTGGGTCTCACTAAACTACAAACCCCAGAATTTCACAGGACAGAACCATGACAATTAAAATGGAATATGGCGCTATCATGGTGTAGTATGATTTTTGTTTGACCAAAAATTACATATCCTTTCGGTGCTCCTGGAGGGGAAGCATTGCTGCTTTGTGGAGGAGTGCCTGGAGACAGCATTTTGAAGCAGAGGGATGTATTTTTTCATACTGATTTTTTCTAGAAAATTTTGGGGGGCTTCCTCAGGGCTGGAGGTCGGTTGAGGGTCCCAGGGGCTTCACTGAGCCTCCAAAAGTTTCTTGTATAAGATGTGACTTGCAGGGTGCATGATTGCCACCCACATGTTCTGCGCTGTAGAGAATCTTTGGGGTTTTATAGGCCAGCAGAGGGCTATAGGACAAGGGCTGCAGAGTTTTAGAGGCAGCAAGACTTGCAGGGTTGAAGCACTGGGACTTGTTGATTCTCAGAGATATTATCAATCATCACTTCAGGCTTCCCACTGAGCTTAGCTGCAATTCTCCTGGTAACTGGAAGGGAAATAGATTTTTCTATGAAAACTATACTGTTGTGAGTTATCCCTGCTGTAATGCACAATACTCTTTGGTAGACTGGGGAAACATTTTACAAAAGACCCGATCCTGAAGGAAATGAAATCTAGTGCCATTTCCGCACTAGACTGTTATAGCGCTATGATTCCACTTTCAACATCCTATAGAATGCTGGGGTTTGCAGTTTCAGGAGGGGCCAGCCGGCCCCTCTCGAAATGGCAAACCCTAGGATTCCATAGGATGTTGAAAATGGAATCATAGCGCTATAACAGTCTAGTGCGGAAATGGCTTAGGACTAGTTTGTTTATATGGATCAACATAGATACCTAAATTCTTAGGCCCTTTAAGTAACTTACCTGTGTCCGGCGTGGTCACGTGGGGATCACGCGAGCAGCCTCTTCCATGAGGCTCTCATGTCCCTGTTGCTTCTGCTCCACAGGAGCTGCCTGCTGTCTGGCAGGCAGCATGAGGACTCCCGCTCTTCCTTCTGCAGCGAAGCCGGGTATTTTACCAGGCTGCGCCAGGGGAGAAAGTGCAAGGGCTGCGGCTCTGGAGCCTCTGCACGGATGGTAAGTGCGCAAGGGCCCCAGAGTGATGCGCGATCGTGCACCATTTTTGGCTAAAAGCCAAAAACGATACCATGCATGATCAGCGCCTGCTGGCCCTGGCAGCATTGCGCAATTGTGAGGATGTCATCTGAAACACTCCTCGCAATCGTGTGACGGTCTGGAGGCCCTTTTGCGTGAGAAATGCTGGGTGGAAAGGGCCCTAGATTCACACTAGGGGCACATGGCTATGAGGACTGTCCTGATAATCACCTGCATTTTCAGATTTACCACCCTACCACTTCGTGTATGGTGTGTTGGATTTGGAAGTCTGGGTTGAAGTCACTGCTTAGGCTTGAATCACCATCCTCTCAGGGCCTTTCCACACTATACTGTTATAGTGCTATTATTCCACTTTCAACCTCCTATGGAATCCTGGGGTTTGCAGTTTAGGGAGGAGCATTTAGAATTCTCAGCCAGACAGCTCTGTGGCCTCAGTAAACTATGAACCCTAGAATTCCACAGGATGTTGAAAGTGGAATAATAGCACTATAACAGTACAGTGCGGAGAGGCCTTCAGTCTAATATATGGATTTAAGCTAGTTGTTCACTGTAATGCAAAATATTTGGGGTGATGTTGTCTTGAATGGCCAATTAAAGCCCAATGGCTTTATTAAAGAACCTGTAACTGGTGGAAATGAAAATGACAGAATGGTTTTGTTGATATACCGTATTTTCCGGCGTATAAGATGACTGGGCGTATAAGACGACCCCCAACTTTTTCAGTTAAAATATAGAGTTTGGGATATACTCACTGTATAAGACTACCCCTCTTCCAACGCACACCAAATAAAAAATAAAAAAACATCAGATTTGATTTCAATATGGTAATTTTAATTCAAATGCTTATGGCATGCAGGTACTTAGCAGGAAAACTGTTACTTATAAACATAAGGCTGTTTGTCATCAAACATGTAAACATAAAACAGTGCAAGTGGATTAAATTTTTCCTAATTCACTCTAAAGCTGAAAGGAAGGATAAGACAATAAACCCATGGGAGCTGCCATGCTGTTTGTTTTCTAAGCTGTCAACCAAACTGGAACTGATGATGATAGGAGGAAGATAACAAACAATAGAGAGAGAGCAAGTGCCGGGCAAGTCCCTGGCCAGTTAGCAAGCTACAGTATTTTTACAGGTTTTGCTGGCATGACAGCTTCCCTTTAAAAGCCTTCAAAATCCTCCTGTTCGTCATCTGATGTCATAAGTACATCAATGACATCTTGTGATACATTTGTAAGGCAGTCATCGTATGGATCAAATTCCGTATCAGATGGTGTGGTCTCAGCTTCGGCTTCCTCTTCATCTTGCCACAAGTAGTCGTCCTCCATACCATCTAATGAATTTGATATGCCACACTTCTTGAAAGACTTGATTACTGTTTCTGCATCAGTATCATTCCAGGCTTTTATGACAAACTTGCACAAAACATCCAACTGTGGAGCACGCATGTTTCCTCCTTTTGTGAATGATTTTTCACCGCTAACCATCCATTCATTCCACTGTTCTCGAATGCGATCTTTAAATGGCTTGTTTAGGCACACATCCAGTGGCTGTACCAACGATGTCAATCCTGCAGGAATAACGGCCGCATCTGTGTTTAGTCTTGCAAACCTTTGCTTGGTGCTGGGAGTTAAATGAGCCCTGAACATATCCCACACCAGTAGACTACGTTTTTGAATAAGTCCACCTGGTCGCCTGCTCCATACATTATCAAGCCATAGCTTTACCCCTTCTTCATCCATCCAGCCCTTTTCATTCACATGTACAAAACAACCAACAGGGAACTTGAGTTTTGGCATTGTTTTTCTTTTAAAAATAATCATTGGTCTCAGTTTGGCACCATCAGCTGTGCATCCTAGTACCACTGTAAAACTGGACTTCTCATGTCCTGTTGTCTTAAGTAAAATTGTTTTTCACCTTTTTGATGGACAGTTTTATTTCCAACCATGTCAAAATTCATTGGAGTTTCATCCATATTTCCAATACTACTTAACGCATAGCCATGTTTAGTGCGCTGTTTTATTACGAATCAATGGAAACTATTTAGTTTGTTATCAAGATCTGCAGGTAATTTTTGGGCAATTTTTGTCTTTTGCCTCAGTACCATATTATGCCTTGCCATGAATCTAGTACACCAGGATAAAGTGGCCTTAAATTTGTTGCTGTGATCTGGGTTAGATTTGGCCCACTGGAGTGCAAACAAACGTATTTGATTTTGTGTCACTACATAACCGTTTTGGCGATGCTCATTCACCATGTCTGCTACATGTTTTTCAGTTCTGGCCAATGGGGGTGCCTCTTCTTAATGCACACTTACCCCTTGGCATACTCTTTAATGCTTTTTCATTTGCTTTCCAGTCCCGAACCATCTTTTCTGTTACTCCATATTGTCTTGCAGCAGCGCAGTTATTATGTTCCATGGCAAAGTTTACAACTTTAAGCTTGAAACTGGCTTCATATTTCTTTCTTCTTGCTGGTGGAGCCATGATGGGGTTTTGGCTGTTGGACATTTGCATACTGTACTGTATGTACTGGTGCTATACTGTATGAACAGGTACTGATACTGGTGCTGTACTGTATGTGGTACCCAGTATACAACAACCAGCCCGATGTACCTTACTGGCAATTGGCTGGTTGTTGTATACAAAGCCTGCTTGGACTGGTCAGCTCTCCCTGCCTGCCCAGCCCTCTCTGTCTCCAAGACTATCAGAGTGATAGATCTCGCTCCTGAGGACTGCAGTGAATCTGAGAGGCAGAGAAGGAGGTACGGTAATAGGATACAAGGGCGGGCCAGGTGGGTGAAAGAGGCGTGTTTTTCTGGGCACAGCGCTGCTCTATGGCCCTTTTTGCAGCGCTGGCTCCACCCCCGTTGTCCTCTCCTCCTCCTTCCCGGTGGTCCTCTGCCTAGCAACAGGAGCAACTCTGGCCAGCCTCCCTCCCTCCACGGCCGCTGATAGGCTCGCCCGATCCAGGAAACTCGGATGCCCCAGTCACTGCGAATGATGTGTGAGCCTTCGCCAGCACCCCGTTGTCCAGAGGGAGGGAAGTGGAGCCGGCTCCCTGGAACGCCTCTTGGTGGGATTTAAAATATATGTGTGTATATATATATATGTGTGTGTGTGTGTGTGTGTGTGTGTGTGTGTGTGTGTATATATTATTGCACATCTTTCATTAGGAATTCCTAAAATGAGCACATGGAAGCACAAGCCACTACTCTATGCCTGTCCCTGGGTGGTAGACCCCCAAGGGTCTGGGGAAAAACAAGCAGATCTTACAAAGCCTGACGTCTCTCCATCTGCTTTAGGCAATGTTAACCAACAATCATTACCCTTCGGCTACAGAGAGAGGTATTAAGTAAATGCAAATGGCTAGAAAGGTCAGACTTTCCAAACCAGCCGGGTTCCAGCTGAAACTCTACATGTTTATCTTACAAGAGCCTGGCGAAGGAGGAAGCGGCGGAGGAACCAGAAAGGCTGCCCGGCTCCCATTCTTGGGGGGGGGGTGCCGCTGAGAGCCTCTCCTCTCTTCCTCCCTCGCCGTTGCTCCGGAGGAGCCAGCAGCCAAGCGCCGGGCTCACATCCTTGCGAAAAGGGGCAGCCTTGCCAGCCCCGGGCACTTCCTGCCAGCCCCGCTGGACTTTTGAGCAAACTTGAGCCGCTCACTCGCTCCCCCTCCTCCCCTTTTAATATCCCTCCTCCTCCTCCTTTCCTGGGAGGATGTCCTCTGGGCAGCGCCGGGAGACAGCGGCAGCTGCAGCACACTAGCTGAGCGAGTGAGCGAGCGAAGTTTCAGCGAGGCGGGTGCAGCGCGGTGCCCCTTTCCCTCCCTTCCCCGGGCTCCCCATCCTCCTCCACCGGCGAGGGAGGGAGGGAGTGGCACCCCCCCGACCCCTCGCCCTCCTCTGCTCTCACTCGCTTTTCCCTCGTTGGCCTCCTCCGCCTCCGCTGGGGCTGGGAAGGAAACAAAATGCCTGCCCAAGCCGCCACAGCTGCTTCCACCAAGGTAAGCAGAGGAGGAGGAGAGGGAAGGGGGCAGTGCCCCGTGCCTGGCTCTTTGGGGCTGGGGGGTGGGTGCCCGGAGTGGAGGAGGGCGGGGGAGGCCGGCACCAGCCTTTGCCCCCCACGCGCCCTGCCGGTCCAGAGGAAGCCCTCCTTTCCCCCTTTCTGCCAACTTGGCCAGACTCTTCCCCACTTCTGCCCTCCCTCCCTCGCGCGCGCACGGTGGCGGCGGTGCTGGTGTATCCGTATCGCGTCCCCAGCTTCCACAACGCTCCCTGGCCTGGGAGCTGTAGGTGGAGGTGGGGGCGGAAGCGGGGAGGCAGCACGACCGGCACTCTTGTGAGGGGGAAGAGCGGCTACGCAACAAGCCCCCCCCAAAACGCCGCCGCTTCCCCCTCCCCGGCGTCTTCAGGTAAGTGCGCAGCACCACTCTTGGTGCTTTCATACGGTCACCGCATACAGCGGGGATGCGGCCGCGGCCATTTTTGAGCTCCCCCACCGTATGCGGCGACTGCAAAGACGACACCTGGCATATAAGACGACCCCCGACTTTTGAGAAGATTTTCTTGGGTTAAAAAGTCACCTTATACGCCGGAAAATATGGTAGATCAACACCATCACCTACAATTTTTGATACTCCTTGTGGTTGTGGCTATGGAAACTCTCATGTTGAGAGTCAGCATCTCAGATTTACCACTGCCTCAGAGGAGGGCTACCATTAAGTGGCACTGAAAATACAAAAGTCACTACAACTGCAGAACTTGGGACATTGGATGAAGGCTCCTGCCCCCTCTGTGAGAGATCTCTATCGTGGTGAAGTGATGCATCCTAGATGAGTCGATGAGTGATTCTGGGCCTTCTTTTCTCACTTGTATCTAGAAAAGGCTCACCTGCTTAGAGTACCTTCACTTGGAAAGCTGCTGTCAGCCAAATCCTAGGCACTCCCAATAAATCTCAGTTCATTTGTGCTTGTGCAGCATTTAAGGAATGGAAAGTGCTAGCTCCCTGCAGCCAAAGAGTATCTCATCTCACCCGGGCCACCCTCCATTTTCTCTTTCTGGCAGCCAATTCTTACTGCAATGGACAAACTGACTGTCAGTCTGTTTCATTTTTGCTCCTTAGCCTCTCCAAAGGTAGTATTCACCTCAATCAAGCCCAAGCTGAAAGCCAAAACAGTGAGAGAGAGCTCATGGGAGACAAGAAGGTCTTTTGAGCCTACAGTGCTGCCAGCTGCTGTCTCCAGAACCGTCTTTGGGCTTAGGAGTATCACATTTTGATTTCAGTAATATTTTCCACTGTGACTTATTAATGAGAGTCACTTGTGCACTCACTGCAATAAGTTGGAAAAGTTAATTTTTGAACTACAGTTTCTAAAATCCCTGTGCCAACATGCTACAGTCTATATACAGAGTTGTTGTCTGAAGAAGCAAAAATTTCCAACTTACTCTATCACATTGCCATCATTAGGCCTGTCCAACATCTATAAGAGAAAGAAGGTGGAATGAAATGTGAAGGTCCCAAGGTAGAAAAATGGATTTTTACCACTGCTCTTTTGGTCTTTTATGGCCACCAGCACAACCATCATCCCATATCCCCCTCTACCAAATATTTAATGATTATTAGTGTTATCGTTTTAACATGTTGTTTTAAGATTTTTAATATGTAGGCTGCCTTGGGTCTCATATGGGGGGAAAGTAGGGTATTAATTAACTAATTAATTAAATAGAACAATGATTTTGTCAGTAAGAGAGTGCTACCTTGCTTGCTGGGAGTCCCTTAGGGAATTCCCAATGCCTGTCAAAATTATCACTTGTGGGGAAAATTAGCTATGAACACTGCTGTAGCAATGCAAAGAGGGCAGGCTAATTAAGGATCTTGAGCCCAGCTTTATTTAGTCGGATCACAGAGAATCAGGCTGGCTGTTCAAATTTAAGTATTTTATTAAATGAAAAAGTTTTCACTCACCAACACACTCACTCACACATGCACACAAGGCCTATTGCGAAAGAAAAGAGGTGAAAAATGGATAGAGGATATACCAAGGGATTGTGGAGGGGTGATACTGAACCTATCCTGAAGTCCTTGGTCTGGGAAATAGCAAGCAAAATGGAACTCAGCAATGAAATGGCTGAGGCCATTTCCGTACTAGACTGTTATAGTGCTATTATTACACTTGCAACATCCTATGGAATCCTGAGGTTTGCAGTTTGAAACTGCAAACCCCAGGATTCCATAGGATGTTGCACGTGGAATAATAGCACTATAACAGTCTAGTGTGGAAATGGCCTGAGGGGATTACTCAACTAACAGAGTGACGATCTGCTAGTGTGGCAGAGAGTTCTCCAGAGAAATTCTGAAAAATTAGGACTGCTCGTAGGGCAAAACGTACCTTGAGGGCAAATCTTCTCCCGGGGAGGACAATAGTCATAGCAAAGGAAAGATTGTTTATCAAAGGCAACTTGGTTTGCATGATGGTCTTATGATGTGTTGCCAATGTTTCAGGATCTCCAGTTGCAATGGGTTGTAGAGTAAATTTATGTAGATGGGCCTTGCCTCGTAGGATTTTTCCGGAGTTTCAGGTGCTCAACCTGGGGAAAACACGCTAATTACCTCAAATTGGCTCCTCTTTAGCTGAGGACCCTTTGGTTTTGTGAGTTTGCACAGCTTGAGGTCTCCCTGGCCTATGTGACTGGGGATTTTACTGGCCTGACCCAGTTCTTGATCGTTCGACTGTTTTGCCTACGTGCCCATCCAGGCAACCTCCTGGCATGGTGAGCATATTTGATATAAAAATTGTAGTCCCCGGGATAGGGTGTGCCAGTGGGGTAACAAGAGGATTGCGCAACTGATTGTATAAAAGGAAAGCAATGGAAAGGAAAGGTGGCTAGTGAAAGTAGTGGAGCAATCCATTAAGAGAATAAATGAAAAAACACTATTTTTGCTTGGAAACTTTCCTTTGGTTAGACCATGGAGCTTATCATACAAGACAGTTGCACTACAGTTTTGCACTGCATTATTTCTATCTTGGACCATTTCCACACTAGACTATTATAGTGCTATTATTCCACTTTCAACATCCTATGGAATCCCGAGGTTTGCAGTTTAGAAATGGGCCTAAACTATAACAGTCTAGTGCAGAAATTTCCTTAGTCTAGAATTTATTGCATGTTGTTATGGCTCCCCAGGTGTTGTATTACTTTTAGATCATTTGGAAGTGGATTCTTTACCGACTTGAAATAATCTGTTGTCGGGTCGCTAAACTCCCCATCATGGAAATATTACCTGTTGAATGTGTATTCTTTGCTAACTGCTACTGTGTATTTAACCATTGAAAGAAGGGTCTATTTTGCAATGGTGTAGATTCAAGTCAATTAACTGGGACTCAGGTTGGACTCAAGTTGCTTCAGTGACTCAGCTTGGCAATAAATGACACACTGACTTGACTCAACTTGTGATTTGTTTATTTTTAGTGACTGATCTGCTATCTTTAGTTCAGTAACATAATGCCATTCACCCAGCAACTTTATGACTTTGAACAACACTTCCATCTCTTTTTGTCTACTGGTCATGTGACAATCTGTCTTGAGCTTAAAGAGTGGGCAAATTTCTTGGAAGGAATTAGCAAACACATTATTGGGCAATGGGCTTGAGATGGGTTTGACGTCTGCTTGGTGGTCTGTCCCATTGCATATTGGAGGTGTGATAAATGATGGCTGAGAGGTCGATGAGCAATTTATTGTACCAGAAACAGAGCCAGTAATAAACCAAACTATCTTGCCGACACCCCCATAAGCTGAAAGACAAGCTGAGACTGAGTTGTTGCAACCAGTGCCAGAGGGAGAGGGGACCAGCAATGATTTAGAGCAATTAGATCCACCTTTGCCCCCAGCCTTCAATCACAGAGGAGACAAAAATGAGCAGCTCAGAGGGAAGCCATTTTGGTGAGATTGAGAAAACAGAACAATGATAAGTAACACCTGTTTTTATTGGCTATATAAGTCTGTCAATGTGGTTTGCTGTTTGCTTGTAGCAAATTGCTACTCAGGCTGTCAGGACCCTTGTGCTCCGGCTCTCTTGGCCCTTTTTGGATGGACCTTCAGCATTATGGACTTTTTAGATTTGATCTTGACGTCAGCTTGGCTCAACATTTCTACTTGATTGTTTGCATTGGACACTCCTCATTGTCTCCTTCTCTTGGGCAAATACTATTGCCTTCTTTCCCTTACTGGCAGAGACGCATGGGCTGGGAGTGAACTCTGACAGAGGAGCCTTCTATAACTTTTCCTAATAGAAGAAGGCAAGATTTGCCCCAGAGTGCAGGGCATGTTTCTCAGAGGGGAACAGCAAATGTATTAGGCAGCAGGAAGAAGAAAGGAAGAAAGATTTCTTGAGGAAGGAAGAAAGATTTCTTGAGGAAGAAAGATCCCTCCTTCTAAAGCTTTTGAAGCTTCAGTAATGGACAGTAAGAAGGATCCTATTCCCCACTTCCAAAAAAGCCTCAGCTTGGGGAATGGGGAGTAAGAAGGAACTTATTCCCCACTTCCAAAGCTGCAGATTCTTTTATGTCTGTTGACACAAAAGCCTCAAGCTTGAAGAATGCAGATTTAAGAAAGATCCTATTCCTCACTTCTGAAGCTTCAGACCCTTTTAAGCTCATTCAGACCCTTTTAAACTCATACTCTCCGCCACCTCTTTTGTCTGTTAAAGTTGGCTCACACACTTGAAGCTTGTCTTGTTACCCCAAAACATAGGTGCTATGATGGCCGCCCGGTGATGCCAGTATCTTTGTGCAAAAATGGGGAATGAATTAGCTCAAAGAGGAGGCTTGCGAGAGGAGGGTAACTTAGCGAAACCTTTCTACCAATGTTTATAGGCTCATGCAGAAAAAGAAGATTCAAAAGTAAGCCAAAGATTCAAAAGTAAGCTAAAAATGTGTTTTATTGAGGGGAATTCACTCATGCATGCACACAAGGTATACACAATTACACATTCACACTGGATAGCAGTACATGTGAAAGGGATCTAGGAGTCTTCAAAGATTACAAGCTGAACATGAGTCGGCAGTGTGATGTGGCAGCCAAGAAAGCCAATGCAATTCTGGGCTGCATCAACAGGAGTATGGTGTCTAGATCGAGGGAGGTACTGGTACCACTCTACTCTGTTTTGGTTAGACTTCATCTTGAATACTGTGTCCAGTTCTGGGCACCCCAATTCAAGAAGGACATGGTCAAGCTGGAGCAAGTCCAGAGGAGGGCGACCAAAATGGTGAGAGGCCTGGAAGCCATGAAGCCCTATGAGGACGGACTTAGAGAGCTGGATATGTCTAGTCTGCAGAAGAGAAGGTTAAGAGGGGACATGATAGCCATGTTTAAATATTTGAAGGGATGCCATGTAGAGGAAGGAGAGGGCTTGTTTTCCGCTGCTCCAGAGACCAGGACAAGGAGCAATGGATTCAAGCTGCAGGAAAGGAGATTCCACCTGAACCTCAGGAAGAACTTCCTGACAGTCAGGGCTGTCCAGCAGTGGAATATGCTGCCTTGGAGTGTAGTGGAGTCTCCTTCTTTGCAGGTTTTTAAGCAGAGGCTAGATGGCCATCTGTCGGGAGTGCTTTGAGGGTGTTCCTGCATGGCAGGGGGTTGGACTGGATGGCCCGTGGGGTCTCTTCCAACTCTACATTTCTATGATTCTATGACAAGAGCTAACTGAAGGAGAAAGGAAGGAAAAAGTTATGTATAGAGAGGCTGACGGGTTTGGGGGGGATTTATAATTATCAATCCAGAAGGGTAGTGAAGAAGTTGAAATGTGACTTAGACTTCTGTCTAAGGGCAGGCCAGATCAGGATTCAGACCAACCTAGTGGGGTCCAGCATTTCATCTGACTGCATCTGACTTCTCAAAACCAAAGGTTTATCTACTCTATTTCACTCCCTGAAGGGGTGTGAGTCAATTGCTCTTCCAGCCTAGAGGACAATGGGAGCTGCAATGCAGACAATGGACTATCAATCCACTAATGTTCGCAGTGTTTGGATGACAAAGACATGATGACTTTTGTAATAACTCTGTATTGTGGGCGCTGTGAGGCAAGAGCCTAGGTGCACAGGGGATGTTTATCTATGAATCAGTGTCCTGGTGGTTTTTGCCAGTTGTGTTCCCTGGAAAGATATTCAGCTTCTACTTAAGCCGATCATCCACAGGAACAACAGCTACTTCCTGGCAAATTACCTAATCTCACCTAGCGGGTGTTTAGGTTGACTAGCCTCTCTTTCTTACATTCACAGTCAGATTTCTTCCCTCACTCGGTTTGATGTCTCAGTCAACTCTCAGGCTTGAATTTGATATTAGTGCCAATTAAAGTGTGTTGCCAATTAAATATGATGGTAACTAGATATGATGCCCATCCAAACCGTATTGATATCGGGGATCCCCAAAGCAGGGCTTTACAGTCTTGAAAGTACCATGGAAGGGCTTGAGACTCAACTTGAGACCTGAAGGTAGAGACCTGAGTCTTGACTTGAAACTTGGAGTAAAAGACTTAAATACATCACTGCTATTTTGTATCCAGGCTTAAGTACTGCTAATTGCTGGTTCATTAAATCCGAAGGCTGTTCGCTGTTACATTGTGTTTCATGTTAGGGAAGAGAGAGAAAATGAAAGTAAGGCTATTGATGCTAAGACCTTATGAGAACAAAGCAGTGAGGGAATAGAGATACAGAAACATGCAAGGAACGTCTCCTTGGCCAAGGGCATATGGGGTTGTGGCAACTACTGGTCTGGGAAGGAAAAGGGGGAATGGATACATGAAGGGATTTTATGGCTTTGACCAATGAGTGCTTTGTAGACCTAAATTTGTATTGATAATCTGTAGAAGATGTCTGCTGCATGTACCTCTGTTCCCATTATGGTTTAATAACCAGTTTGGATAGGAATGTGTTTTTCTATTTTGTTGCTGCAATGGCAAAATTCTGGGCATGGTGTGCATGAGGTTTCACTGCTCCTCACTTGGGGATTCCATGTAGATCTCCAGCAGATGAACCCAAGACTACTTCCAGTGGTTGGTCTAGAAGAATACCAAGATTCCCAAGAGTTACTAAGAGAACCTCTTTACTCTCATTCTCCATTCTCTGCTGTTATTTGAAACATTATTTTAATTTTTTTTTATAAGGAGAGTAGTGCAATTCCAAGGTAGCCCTTTTAAAGATTATGACTAAAGAAACCATGAGGTTCAGGGGAAAAAAAATAAAGAGTAAAAGTACAACAACAGATTTCGGCAAGTGTTGGTTCACAGGACAAAGCATAGAAAAAATGATTAAAGTGGCATGATTTGTGCTCATCTTCCTGATTTGGAGGGTGGAGTGGAGTGGGGGTGGTTCTACAATAAGATCATTATGTAGTACTGCAGATATAGCTTCTTCTCTCTCTCTCTCTTGAAACTAATCATGGAGCAGGAGGTGGAGCAAGCAGGCTGGTGTGAATTATATTGTTGTATTTCAAGTTGGGAGAAAGAAACACAGGGATTAAAAACACAGAAGCGCAAAAGCAGTGATGGTGCAAAAGAATGTGTTGCCATTCCACTATTTTTTTGAGTACAGGAGAAGCAATTTTCAAACAGAATGACCTGAAACAAATGACCTGAAGCAACTGACAACTCCCTCGGGTTGTTAAAAGTGGTTAAAAGAGAGCTGGGAATTTTTTCCCCCATTTAAATCAGAGCATGGAAAGGTTTCTTCGGCTGGCGATAACTCTCGTGTATTCTTAAAAGCAGTGCTTTCAAATATGTTAAAATACAGACCTGGGGAAATTATGCTTTTCTGTGTCCAAAGCAGAGCTTGAAACTATACTTTCTCCCCCCCCCCACACACACACACCCACCCTATTTTTTGGTGTATAACACTCACTTTTTTTAGGGATGGGATGAATCTAGAATTTTCCGAATCCGGACTCAAATCCCTAGAAGGATTTGGGAATCCATGAATCTCGAATCTTTCAAATCCTTTTTTTTTTAAAGGGTTTAAAAAGCAAGGAAAAGAAGGATAATCTTGGGCAAGACATACTCTCAGCCTTAGCAAAAGCCTTAGCAAAAGGCAAACCTCCCTCTGAAAAAATCTGGCCAGGACAATTGTCATAGTTTTGCCTCAGGATCTCCCCAGATTGAAAATGACATGAAGGCCCTCTGTACACAGGCAGAAAAATGTGGATTAATCCTACATTTTCCTGCCTGTGTAAACAGGACCACTACAATGCAGAGATAATCCATGTCAAAACTGGATTTTCTTTGCATAGGTCCTTATGGCATCCTGGGGTTTGTAGTCTGATGATACACCAGCACACTTTGTCAGAGAAGGCTGTGACCTCTTGTAAAACTGCAAAGCCCAGAATTGTGTCTGAAAGAGTTTTGCAAAGGAGCGATGCAAAGGAATCTTTCAGCTGTTTTTGAAATCTCAAGCCTGTACCTTCCAGTCAAGTGCTGAACTTAAATATGAAATATTCAATTTAAATATCTTACAGCACAACCCCAAATGTAATTTCTGAAATTGTTAGTAAAGGCCATTATTACTCTAAGGGGAAAATTCAGCTATTTGCCGTCTCACCTTGTGTATCTGGTCTTCCAGGTTTTCAGGCGTCCTAGTCTCCAACAAACTATTTGGTTGGTGAATTCGAAAGATTCGGTTTGCCTATTTTGGCACTGGGATTCGGATTCGCGAATCTCAAATCCTTGCCCATGATTCGAGGATTTGGTTGGACTATCTTTACTTTTTTTCCTGAAAAATACTGTTTGAAAATGGGGTGAATCTTAGAATCATAGAATCATAGAGTTGGAAGAGACCACAGAGGCCATCGAGTCCCACCGTCTGCCTTGCAGGAACACACATCAAAACACTCCCAACAGATGCCATCCAGCCTCTGCTTAAAAAGTTTCCTTCAAAGAAGGAGACTTCACCACACTCCGGGGCAGCATATTCCACTGCTAAATGGTTCTGACTATCAGGAAGTTCTTCCTGAGGTTCGGGTGAAATCTTCTTTCCAGCAGCTTGAATCCACTGCTCCTTGTCCTAGTCTCTGGAGCAACAGAAAACAAGCCTACTCCCTCTTTGACATGACATCCCTTCAAATATTTAAACATGGCTATCATGTCCCCGCTTAACCTTCTCTTCTGCAGACTAAGCACACTCAGCTCCCTAAGCTGCTCCTCATGGGGTTTCATGGCTTCCAGACTCTTCACCATTTTGGTCGCCCTCCTCAGGACATGCTTATGTGCCGGTGCATCTTATATGCCAGCAAATAGTATTTATCGAGATATAAATGGGATGTGCCTTATATTTTATACACCGGCAAATACGGTATATATGAATATCTATCTATCTATCTATCTATCTATCTATCTATCTATCTATCTATCTATCTATATAATTTGAATGACCTGCTTTGGCAAGTATAGTTGATACTGAATGTATTATTCTTAGTGATATGTTAGGTCAGCTTTGCCCTCCCTGTAAAAAGATGTCATGAAATGCCATGCAGTGTGATGTCATGTAATGCCATGCCATTGCATCCTGTAGTGCTCTGATGTTTGAAACACAGGCTGGGAGGGGATGATGGAACTGAGTGAGAAACAGTATGCTGGGAGCGAGGGAATGTTGTTTTAACCAACCTTTGATAAGAGGGAACTAACAGCAGCTTCAAGTTTATGCAGTTGTCAAGCAGGGTGAAAGCCTGGGAAAGGGGTTGTTTTAATTAGCTGTCAAACAGGATGCTGGCCTGTGCAAATTTGTAGCATTGCAGCTTACAAGGCACTGAAAACCCTTTAGTTTTCTAGTCTTGGCAATTGCCAGAATGTGCTGTTATTACTCTCAAGTCTCCTGAATAAAGCTTTTTCAACCTTCTAAGCTGAATCCCTGGGCCTGGAGTTCTTCTGTACATGATATGACATTACCAAGGCCATTCTCTTATATTACTGCGGACCTGCCCCTATGATATCACCAGGGGGGTATATCTAGGTATCAGTTCTAGGCCCCACAACCTTAGGGCCTGAAATGCTGCTGCCTTGCTACCCTGCTGCTTAATTTTTTTGCCATCGCTTTTATTGTTATATCATTAGAAGACTTGCTGGGAATTTGGTTATGCTTCCCAATTATACAGTTTAGTAATCCTTACATTTGTCCTGGGGGCAAAGTATTTACTTTAGCATGTTTCCACTTCCCTTTCTGCTAATGGTTGTCATTTGTCATTCCCAGGAAGAAAACTGAAGAAATTTTTGCCATCGTCCAGGTCCCCTGGAAGTGTTCTTAAGGTGGTGATGGCGAACAGCTCAACACTGGCAGGGTGGTTGTCATACCCATTTTGTTTCCCTTTGGGTACTTGTGGCTAGAGGGCAAATTGCTTTTCCCATCGTTATCACTGAAACATCCATGAATACAAAGATTCTTACAAGTGCAATGTGTACTTTGAAGTGCCCTCCATGTACTCAAAAAAGCCAGTATGGTGTAGTGGGTTTGAATGTTGCACTAGGGCTATTTCCATACTACACTGTTATAGTGCTATTATTCCACTTTCAATATCCTGTGGAATTCTGTTTTCTGTACTTTACTGAGGTCAAAGAGCTCTCTGGCTGAGAATTATAAATACCCCTCGCTAAACTGCAAATCCCAGAATTCCATAGGATGTTGAAAGTGGAATAATAGCAGTATAACAGTGTTGGGCAGAAATGGCCGACAACTTTGGGAGACCGGGATTGAAATCCCCAGTTGGTAACGGAAACTCACTGAGTGGGCCTAAGAGATATAAGAATAAGAACTGATTTAAGAACAAGAACTGAGAGCGACAGAAAGAAAATACTGCCTCCACAGAGGCTACGGTGAGCTAGATGAGAAAAGATTTAAAGACAGAAAAGAAGACGAAAGAACAAAAACAACAACAAAATAACACAAAGGTTAGAAAAGAGCAGAAAAGAATTATGAACTAAGAATTTTGAAAGGGGTAACCAACCAGGAAAAATCCAAAAACCAGATCAGGACGAAAGGGATACTGTAAGCTAAAACAAGTGTGAATGAAGATTTGCAAGTCGAAGAGAGGAGGAGAAAGGGGAAAATATAGAAGGAAAAGGGGAAGCATCACAGCAAGGCTAAAGTGTCAGATCTAAAGTCTAAAGCAGTGGTCTTCAACCTGTGGGTCCCCAGATGTTTGTGGACTTCAGCTCCCAGAAGTTCCAGCCACTATGGTCAATGCTCAGGGCTTCTGGGAGCTGAAGTCCAAAAACATCTGGGGACCCACAGGTTGAGAACCACTGGTCTAAAGTCTCCTGGAGAGAAAGTAAGTATATTCACTTGATTGGAGAAGACGAATGAAGTAACGAACGACCAAAAGAGAGAAACTTGGACTCGGTAGGAGGTTTAGCTTTTGTTTGTCCTCTTGATCTGCCTTTATAATATGCATTTATTCCTTCCCCCATTCACCCTAAAAGATATGTGGTGTAGGATATACTGAGTAATAGTCACCTTGTATAAAGAAAACATGGTATATATATGATATTTGATAATGAATGTTGTTACTGTAGTTTCTAGTCCGAACTTGTGGTATATTAGATATCATTTGATATCAAGAATTTGGCCTTCACTACCCATTCCTCTCCATGTGCTTGCGAGGCCCCCGGACAAGCATGCACACCGGCACGGCCGAAAATAGCTGAACCATTCAAAACCAATCCAGGCAGGCCAGCAGTTGCTGGACTGCAGCTTCAGGAGACCTCCAGGCAAGTACCCTCTTAAGATCACAAATATCACATTATGTATGCACGCTGTTTACAAAAGACTCCCTGCCCCAAGCAGGCAGCTTGATGAGTTGAATACTCAACTCTCAAGCACTTCACATTTCCATACTGTCTACTCTATTGACAACGCTGTCATAACTCAATCATGCAAAGTACTGACCTTTCGGAGGCTGTGTCTCCAGCCCGAAACCCAGTGTTTTCCCCAGGAACAGCCTTGCCTACAGGCACATTTTCCCCTATAAGATCCCCTGATTTTGAGCACTTCCTCAGATCGCTCTGACTTCCATCCTGTCTTGCTGTCACTCCGTTTGATGAGCCTTCCGCTCAGCTCCACGTGCTGAGAATCTCCACCTCTATGGACTTTTCTTCAGACTATCCGGGCTTCAGGATAGTATTTTCCATGCAAAAACCCGTCTTCAAACCCTCTATCCAACTCCTACCTTTCTTTCAATAGGTCTTCGTGAGTATTTGCATACATATGTTTTGACTGTGTTTATCAAAATAAAGGAAAACAATTTTATTTTGCTTCTGTTTGCTCATTGACTCGGTCGGACCCCGTAGACATTGGGTTCAAGATCTCGCTAGGTTGCCCTGCCTCTACTATTGCTTAGCTTGTACTCTGCTAATTCCCATTCCCCATTGTGAGTACATTGAGGTGTCCCTCCCGGGACCCCAGAAATCAGGGTAACAATGTGTTCAAAGAGGGAGGAAGCTTGGTATAAGAATATACTAAGGAAATTCAATAGATTATGGAATAGAGAAATGTGATATTAACCCTGACTGACCGTAGTTCCTATAGATTATATTGAATATACTGAACTTATAGAACTGATATAATATAAGTGTATAAGATAAGTAGAGAAAAAAGTAGAGAAATGGCACTTGTTATATTGTATTGAGGGTGTATTGAGAGTTTCGGAGAAAGCTAATAGGGACTTGGTGGAATAGTAATAGGTGAATGCTTTGTAGTTTACTGAGGCCAAAGAGCTCTCTGGCTGAGAATTCTAAATGTCTCTCCCTAAACTGCAAACCCCAGGATTCCATAGGATGTTGAAAGTGGACTAATAGCACTAGAACAGTCTAGTGCAGAAAGGCTGTAAGAGAGAGATGGGATTCCTGATAAAAGAATCAGTGGCTTAAGATGGCTGGCTGAGAGTGTTCCACAAAAATCAACAGACCAAAGAAGGAGCCTGGAGGAAAAAAAGAGAGAAAATGAGAGAGAACAGGGATGCACATAGCCAGGATGGGCAGAAGTTAGCAAGCTGGATAGTTTCCTGTTGAGCTGGAGCAAGGAACTTCTAGTTATTATTTACAATGCCTATCATACTCTTTATTTTGAAAGCCATGCAGTGCACCTGCAGGACTCCTTGGTCTCCTATTCCAACACTGGTCAAAAATCCACATTTGCTTAGCTTCAGTGATGCCGCAGCACAGAACGCTATCAGACTGTTTCCTGGTAACTGACTTATGTTGGTAGCAATGGCACTCTTTAGCTGATCCAAAACATTTTTGATGCCTGGGGCAACAGGCAAGACGGTGTCCCAGTTCCATGTACATAAGCTCCCTGGAGTAGAATCCAGACCTTATTTTTGTACTGGTAACAAGACAGCAACTGGCACAACATCAGAGGGCAGCAAACCAGCTTATTGTTACCATGGCATTCTGGTCTGGTCTTTGATGAACTAAGATATCAGTTTGATATCATAATTAGGCCCTTTTTCCTGCCACCAGCAAAGTGTTTGTTAGGCACCACCGGACAAGCGAGAAGCTAGGCATGGGTGATAGTTGCAAAGTACCAGATATAGCCAGTTCCGCTTCAGGGTGTAGCCACCCGAAAACAAACACCTTGATTCCAAGACAAAGAGAACTCTTTGCCTGTGAAAACACCCTGGCAAGCCATGCACTTAACGGCCAGCTAGCCGCATCTACATCTCAGCCATACTATTGTCAATTTGGTTCATAACTCAATCATGCAAATTCCGAACTTTCGGAGCCTTTGTCCCCAGACCAAAACTCATTGTTCTCTTGCGAAGACCAGACTAGCCTGCGGTCGTTCTGTCCCTATAAAAGTTGCCCCGTTTTTGAGAGCTCTTTGGAACTCTCGTCGTACCTAGCTGAAATCACTTTGCTGAAATCACTCGAAGCTCCTTTTGGATCTTCGTCCTCACCTCGCTGCCGCTAGGTTCAACGGATTCCCCTCGGTCTCCGCACAGGGTTTCCTTCCTTCCCTCCAATTGGTGTCTCCAGGACTTCGGACAGGTGGCATATTGCTTATTTCTCCAAAATTCTCTTTCTTTCCTCTCTAGTTAGGTGTGTTTGAGTTTTATTATTTTTCTTTGCTTAATAAAACTGTTAGTATTTCGAAACTGCTTGACTTCTCACTGACCTGAGCCGATATACATAGGATAAAAGATCTCGCTGCATTGCTCTGCCTCTTGTTAGCCAACAGAGTGCTCTAGCTAATTTTCCCCATCTTTGCTTATTTTGGTTTAGAGTTTGGGTATCCCTCTTGGGACCCCCAGTTTACAGGGTAACATTATGGAGCTCAAGACAGGCTATACAGCACACAGAAATCTGCTTCCCAATGCTTGACAGTGTTCAGCAACTCCTAGGATCTGCCATTTTTGGCAGCTGCCTCACTCTACTTCATGTTAGGGCTGGTTCTGGCTGGGATACACTTGCTAGTGAAATTAAAAAGACCTGTGCAACATTTGCCAAAAGTGTGAGGGGGCAGAGATTGGCGGGAAGAGGGTTAACCAGTTGCCCTCTGAAACACACACACCTTTTTGTCATCTCAGTTGTTCTTCCTCACTGCCTTGCCCTGAGGAGTCATTGGGAAATCCTGCATCAATGGAACATGAATGTTTTATGAATTCAGCCCAAGCGAAGTAAATTAAAGGGTCATTAATGGGCTCATTTAAAGTGCTTGGCACTTTGTGCTGAATTATGAAAACTAGCACACAGTGTTAAAAACCAAATAGCGTCTTAGGCAGAGACCTTTTTTAAAAAATCATTCTGACTAGATCTCTGACTCTTTGCTTTTGTTTCTGCACAGTATGATGGTTAACCCTGCTTGATTCTGCTTGTTTTAACCATAGTTAAAGGATTTGGGATAAATACCAAAAGCATGGCTGGTTTTATTGTATTTATCTCTCAGGTTTATGTTGTGTGTCTCTTCCACATAGCTCATGGTAACAAACATGTCCAGAGCACTTAATTCTCACAAACCCCCTGTGAAGTAGGTTAGGTGTTACCCCAAAACGTGGGTGCCACAAGGGTCACCCCCCCGATGCCAAATACCTCCTTGCAAAAGTGGGGAATGAATTAGCTCAAAGAGGAGGCTTGTGAGAGGAGGATAACTTAATGAGACCTTTTCTACCAACGTTTATGGGCTCACACAGGAAAAGAACCAGTCAGAGATTCAAAAGTAAGCTAAAAATGTGTTTTATTGAGGAGGAATTCACTGATACATGCACACAAAATGCAAACACCCGTACATTCACGAAAGAGCTAACTGAAGGATAAAGGGAGGAAAAAATATGGATAGAGAGGCTGATGGGGGGATTTGGGGTTTATAATTACCAGTCCAGAAGAGTAGTGAAGAGCTGAAATGAGACTTGGCTTAGGTAGGATCTAAGAACAATTCTCATTCAGGATCCAGATGGACAGAGTGATGGGTAGATCTTCAAGAGACTGTACTGGGCATCCTGAAATCAGGGGTATTTGTACCCCAAAAATAGCCTGTGGCAGTGGAAGGTATGTGCGGTTCCAGATGTGGAACAATGGGGGTTGCAGCACAGACAATGGACTATCAACCCACCAATGTTTGCAGTGTTTGGATGACAAAGACATAATGTGTGTTGTAATAGCTGTCTATTGTGGGTGCTATGAGGAAAGAGGAAGGAGTCCAGGTGAACAGGGGATGGGTATCTGTCAATCAGTGTCTTGGTGGGTTTCTCACAATGGCATTCCTTGGGAAAACTCCAGCTTCTGCTTAAGCCTATAATCCACAGGAATGGCATTTATTTGCCTGACACATGACTTAGTCTTACCCGGAGGGTGCTTAGGTTGACCTACCTCTCTTGTTTACAGTCAAGTTTCTTTTCTCACTTGGTTGGTCCTCTTGGTCACCTCTCAGGCTTGATTTTGATATCAGAGCCAATTAATACAGTTGCCAATCCAATATAGTGCCAATTAGATATGGTGCCCATTCAAACCATACTGATATCGGGGACCCTGAAAGTGGGGTCTTAGAGACAGAGAGAGAAACTGAGTTCAGAGACGGAAACTTGAGTTGAGGCTGCCCAATGGCCTTCATGGGGAAAGGGATTTGAATTGTCCCTAGTCATAGGCCCTTTTCGCACTGCAATTTCTATACGAAAGGGCACCTGGAGCGTCACGCAATTGTGAGGAGCGATCTGCATGACGCACTCACAATCGTGTGATGTTCCAGGGACCGGCAGGTGCTGATTGCACACCTTTTCATTTTCAGGTAGGAGCTGAAAATGGTGCGTGATTGCGCATTGCTCCCGGGCCCCATGCACACTTACCGGCATGTGGAGCCTCCGGAGCCGCGCTAGTCGCACTTCCTGCCCCAATGCAGTCTGGGGAAGTTCCCAGGCTGCACTGCGGAAGGAAGAGTTGGGGCTCTCGCGCAAGCAGGCAGCTTGTGCGGAGCCAAAGGACCCCAGATGTGAGAGCCTCTCACCAGAGGCTGCTCGTGCGATCCCCGCACCCCAGCACCGGGAGAAGGTAAGGTGCAGAAAGGGCCATAGACAGCCATTCCGATGACTATACTATGTTTCTTAAGCACTGGTTACAAACTAGAGTGAGGAACTATGCTCTGAAGTTGATTGTAAAATGTAATTTGAAGTAACCATGGTTATGTATGAAAAGTTCACAGAGAATTGTTGCTTCCCCACTTCAAAATCTTTGCTTTTCAGACGGAGGTACTCTCAAATTCTGGTATAACACAAGGCTCAAATTCCAGTTTAGGAAGTTTCCTACAGGCCATGTTCCAGAAGTGGCTGGGGTTAAGGGCACACAGTGGGTTCAAAATAAAATGAGCAGAGGCAGATATAAATGTAATCAATCTATCCCAGCACAACAAACTGCAAGGCATGCAAAAATCTTATCAGTTTGCAAACCAGAGCTGCTGTTCCATGTAATATCTTGCATGCTGCAAATGAGAAGTCATTTGACTGCAAAACCTTCCTCAGTATTAAATGGCTCACTGATCACTGATTGGAGATAAGGACAGGAGAAGCTCTTGCAGTAGGTTTGGGGAAGTGTGTGTGTGTGTGTGTGTGTGTGTGTGTATGTGTGTAAGAGAGAGAGAGAGAGAGGGAGAATTAGATCTACAGGCCCCAAATTCCCTGACCTGGTTGTAAGGTGACAAGCAGATCTATCTGGTATCTTTCTGTTTACATCCTCTGGGGTCAAGTCTAAGCTTGGCAAGCTAAACACTAGTTTTACTATATGTCTGGAATGTTAACCAGGTTAAGTCAAACCTTGGAGAGCATTACATATACAACTGGCAATCCATGCACTGGTCTCTGAGAAATACCTTCCTCTTTTTTATCTTGTCTTTCCTATTATTATTTTTTTTATGCTTCAGAAATGTTTTACCACAATCTAAATCTCAGTTTCCCACTATCTTGAGCCCTGCTGAGTGATCTGAATTTCTTTTTCTTTTCAAGACTGCTTCAGGTTTGTGTTGACAAAGGTTTGCCTCTTCTTAAAAGTATAACTTATACTAAGCAAGGCATGATCAGCAGTAACATAACAAGAACTGGGTCTGATTTTGCATTCCAGCTTTGTTACTGGTATACATATGTGTGATCGCAGAATTGTGATGAAAGGGAACAGCAGATCTTGGACACTGATCCTCGCACACTACTTTTCCCCCTAGATTTTTCAAAAGTGACCTGCATCTGCACTTTCTGTAGGAACATCCATCATCACTGCCCCCTGCCTGCTTCATTCATTGATTCTTCACTAACCTGCTCTGTTCTAAAAGTCATGACATACCCTTTTGTTTAAAGATATTTGAGGCGGGAAAACATAGCTGTGTCTTCCATTATGCTAATCAAGACATCAAACAAAGTCTCATAGCGGGTTAGTATTAACATTTGTGTGCATACAAGAGGCAAAAACACACCCCTCCTCACTTTGATTTATATCAGTCCTTGGGGAAGGAGCTGAAACCTGACAAGTCTTGCATCTCATACAAACAAAGAATGAGACAACACTTCTTCCCTGAACTGGCCAAAGGCATGCTGGGGAACCCAGTGAGGACCCCCATTAGAAGTCCCAATTATCAGGGCCTGGAGTCTCTTCTTTAGTTCTTAGGGTGATAGGGAGGAATCTGGAGGTGAGAGTGTTGCCTTTAAAAGTCTGTGTATACAGTAGCCCCTCCACATTTGTAAGGCTTAAGGATACACTTGTGAAAGTGGAAAAAAACATGAATAACTCCCCCGCCCAACGATTCCCCTTCCATTGCCCTCTGGAGCCTCCTCCATCTCCTTCCGTCTCTTCTGCCCTGGTGTGTGTGTGGGGGGGAAAGACAACTTAAAAGGCTTACTGGTATTTTCCCCTCAGACAGAGAAGAGGGGAGTTCTGAAGTTCTAGTTACTTCTAATTACTTCCAGTGGTTATCTTAACAAAGGAGTACCTGACCAATCAGCAGCGGGAGGGGGCTTTGCTCACCCAAAAAAGAAAAACATCCATTTTAAACACAAGCCTTGCAAGCCTGGGGTGAGGAATGCAAGGGATGGGGAGAGGAAAATTGGGGGAGGGGGAAGCAATCACTTGCCTGATGAATAATCTGATTCATGAAGGTCAAACCCATAAATGTGGAGAGAGGACTATACATGTCTTCCTCATGGCTTAGGTTGCATTTTTTTATTTGAATGGCCTACTCTGTGTAGTTATGATTGATGCTTAAAATACTATGCAAAATGATGTCACCAAAGGGCAAGGAACTGTCAAATTCATGATTCAGAGCCACCCTGGGTGCCCTTTTGGCTGACAGTGGAGTGTAAATACTTATTTATTTATTTAGAGTATATACACTCCACCTTCAGCCAAAAAGGCACCCAGGGTGGCTCTGAAGTAGCTACTTTAAAACATGACCAGGACCTGCCCTCCTGTAACATCACAAGGAAGAAGACATCCCCCAGGGCCTGGGGTAGTGCCCCTGTCAATAGAAGTTACTGTCCCCTCCTCTATCATCCCCACCTATACACATGGGGCTTTATTGGCTGGCCACTTACTTGTTATGTGTTCATGTCTGTGTGTGTGTGTAGGAAACAAATCACTCCAAAAGGATAAAATCCTTCCCCAAGGGCTGATGTATTTAGGATAATTTACAGTTAAAGAGACAAATCTGGAAATATAATTAAATTACAATTTAACTTCATTACAATTTATAATTAGGGGTGAGGTAACCTGTGGATCTCTTGCGGCTCTGTGAGGCCATGGTTGCCAACTCTTTGGTTGGTTGCCTATGGTTGTCCAGCGGTGCTGCTTGTCTGAAAATTCTCCACCCAGTGCCATTGCTGCTAAGGATGACCAGATGTGGAGAAGACCCTTCCTGCCCTCTTCTCCAATACTGTCAGGGTTTGGTAGACGAAGCATGAAGAATTTCAGGATTTGGAAAGATGAAGCATAAAGAATTTCAGCACTTTCTTCTTTTCCAGAACTATTGGGAGGAAGAGGGAGAGGTTACAGTGTCTTTCATCTCTGAGTGAACCAGATCAGGATGTGTGTGGGTGTTACCCTAAGAAGTGAGGTACATTGGGGTCCACCTGCAATACCAGCGTCTCCTTAGAATTTGGGGGAATTATAGCTCAAAAGAGGCTTGTGAGAGGAGGATAACAGCAGGATCTTTTCATCTTAACTATATAGAGGACTCCAGTTAAAGTTAAACAAATTATTTTATTTGAATTGACAAACACACAAGAAATCAGCCACTCTTAATAACCATACAAGGCTATCAGAAAGTGAGGCAAGAAAGGGTGGATACAGAGAGATTGAGTGGAAAGTTTGATGGTTACTAGCATAATCCTATGTGAACTTTCATGACTCCAAACACATCTTCAGCCAGTGTGGCCCTAATCATGTTCTCCAGTCATTAATAAGTCCAATTTATGAAAATCACACACCTCACAGGAAGGGTGGTAGCACATGGTAACATGAGTGTGCATGTAGCACCTCTGACTGCTCTAGCCGGCATCAGGGACCTTTCACACTATATAGTTATTGCACTATGACCCCACTTTAATGGTCAGGGCTGCACCCTATGGAATCCTAGTATTTGTAGTTTAGGGAGGCACTAGAGATCTGTTGCTGAGAATTCTAAATGTCCCTCCTTAAACTGGACGTCCCAGGATTCTGCTGGTTAGAACCGTGGCAATAAGTGAATCATAGCACCATAATTGTAAAAGGGCCCCAGAGATGGTTGTCAGAACTGTAACATTTGCTCAATCCTGATTTCAATCATATTACAACATTTCGCCTTGGGAGTGAAGCTGTGATGAAGTATGTGTTTCTTAGTATACTTTATCTTAAACTTGGGCTAGACAGCAATTCAAATAAAGAACCAACTTCAGACAGCCCTGTCAAAAGAAGACTATCCACTGCGAAGTAGAACATATGGTCCCTTTAAACTGTACATAAGAAAACATTCTGGCAGATAGCTGCCTTGAATCCCATTTTAGGGGAAAAGGCATAAACTAGGGCTTTTCAATATTTGTGATGATGAAAGCTAGATTTCTGACCTTATAAATTTTGCAGTTCACATTTTTTTTATAGAGTTGGAAGAGACCCAGGGGCCATCGAGTCCAACCCCCTGCTATGCAGGAACACCCATCAAAGCATTCCCAACAGATGGTCATCCAACCTCTGCTTAAAAACCTCCAAAGAAGGAGACTCCACCACACTCCATTGAGGCAGCATATTCCACTGCCAGACAGTTCTAACCATCAGGAAGTTCTTCCTGAGGTTCATGTGGAATCTCCTTTTCTGCAGCTTGAATCCATTGCTCCTTGTCCTAGTCTCTGGAGCAGCGGAGAACAAGTCCGCTCCCTCCTCAACATGACATCCCTTCATATATTTAAACATGGCTATCATGTCCCCTCTTAACCGTCTCTTCTGCAGACTAAACATACCCAGCTTCCTAAGAGGCTCCTCACAGGGCATGGCTTCCAAACTCTTCACCATTTTAGTCACCCTCCTCTAGACATGTTCCAGCTTGTCAAAATCCTTCTTGAATTGAGGTGCCCAGAAATGGACACAGTATTCCAAATGTGGTCTAACCAATGCAGAACAGAGTGGTGCCATTACCTCCCTCGATCTAGACACCATACTCCTATTGATGTAACCAAGAATCATGTTGGCTTTCTTGGCTGCCGTATCACACTGCTGACTCATGTTCAGCTTGTGATCTACCAAGACTCCTAGATTCCTTTCATACGTCCTGCTGTCCAGCCACGTGTCCCCCATCCTATATTTGTGCCTTTCATTTTTTCTGCCTCAGTGCAGGACCTTACATTTCTCTCTGTCGAAATTCATTTTGTTAGCTTTGGCCCAGCTCTCCAATCTGTCAAGGTCGTTTTGAAATTTGATCCTGCCTTCTGGGGTATTAGCGACCCCTCTCAATTTGGTATCATCTGCAAATTTGATCAGCATGCTCTCTATTCCTTCATGCAAGTCATTGATGAAGATGTTGAATAGCACTGGGCCCAGGACAGAACCCTGTGGCACCCCACTAGTCACTTCTCTCCAGGGTGGAAAGCAGTCATTTGAGTTCGGTCAGTCAACCAGTTACAAATCCAACTAACAGTAGCCCTATCCAGCCTGCATTTTACTAGCTTCTTTTCAATTTATAGTCACAGCATGTTTCTAACAACCACAAATACCCCACCTCGCCAACCCCACCTTAGAAGTCTGGCAGCCTCACCAACCAAAGGAGTTCTGAGATGCCGGTGAGTGGGATGCTGAAGGATGATGCATCCAGCCCCCCTCATGCCAATGTGCCATATTGTGGCAAGCAATTGTGACAGACTCTACTGCTGCTCATTACACTGCAGCTCATGGGTGGCAGGGAGCTACATGCATCATCCTTAAGTGCCCTGCTTGTCAGCACCTCCGAACTCCTTTGGTTGTGGCAACTGTCTGCCTTTTAAGGTGAGTTTCAGGGGATCAGATTTGTTTGTTTATTTGTTTATTATTTATAGTATTTCTGCATTGCCTCCTAGCTCAGAAGGGCTCCTGAGGCAATGAACAAATTGGAAGATGGATTGTAGCTTCAGCATTGTAGGTACTTCCGTGCTGTGTTGGTTAAACTGAATCCTCCCCATCTCTCCTTCTCCAGATCCTCCTCCTCTTCCTGAAGCAACCCCACCCCAAAACCCTTTATACTGAAAGTTGAGTTGTGTCATGTCTTGGTTTGTCATGTCATATAGCAGCTCTACTAGAAACACAGAAAAATCAGCCCACTTCCCCATTTACCCTCAAGGCCTTTGTTCTGTGCCATTTGTTATATGGCACACTTGAGGGAGTTTTCTGGCTTTACTCCAGATGCAAAATATTGAGTGAGATAAACTGTGAGTGGTTCTCTTTTTGAGAGAAGCCTGAGGCTGAGATTTTGCATCATGGTTCAAGATTTCCTGCCTGAGTGGCAGGAAGGCAGGTAAGAAGATGGAGACAAAATGGTGGACAATCTAGTTAGTGAAAAATGATGGGCTTGCTTTGCATTAATCTGGGTTGACCCCAAGAAAAAAGAACATTGACAATATATTCCATATTAAATGCAGCTTCAGTAAAGGAATAATGATTTGTAAGCAGTGAAGAAGATGAAGATGATGATAGTGGTGATGATGCAATGCCATGTATTTTTGCCTGGGAGTAAATCTACTGAAAAGGGGTTAACAGGGGTGTTAACTTCTCTGAGTAAACATGCAAAAGTTTGGGTTGCACATTAATTCTATAGTGGAATTCAATACAATGGAATCATGTTACGGATATTTTGAAAGGATTGATGTAATGCAATATTAGATCTTAAAAGACATTATGTGTTCCATGTATTATTGGGGCAAGTATATCAATAAATTACGTATTTTAGAAAAAAGAGCCAAAGTGCTTTGACAGCATTTTCTCCCTGATAACGTACATGTGTGTATGTCTCTCTCTCTCTCTCTCTCTCTGTCCTTCTTTCTTTCTGTAGGAACTTTGTAATAAAATGGAATGTTCATAGGAAAAACAATAACTAACGGTTGTGGAATGTCCAGTAAAACAAACAAACAAACAAACAAACAAAAACCTTGAGACGAATGTAAGCTGAAGCCACATTCACCTAGCTTAGCTTTCCCCAACTTGCTACAGTGCAGATGTGTTGGACTACAACTTCCATCACTCCAAGAAAGTGGTCATGCTGCTTGGAAATGACGGTAATCGTAGTTGAACTAATCTGGAGAGTGCCAGGTTGGGGATGGCTGGCCTACCTAATGGGTGGTGGCCTTTAGGAATGTGGATTTTTTTTTCCTCAAAGGAAGCCATTTTCTTCTCACTATTCAGCTTTCAATGACTATTCGAAGTTCAGGGCTCATTCTGTGCAAAATTCACGCATGGTTGTTTTGTGCAGAAAGCAGCATTTTCTCTGTGGGGAACAGTTCTTGCGCAGAAACTAATATTGCACAGACTCTGGTTGGCTTGCTCAGAAGACGTTCTCTCCCAGAAAATGCACAGAATCATGGGTGTGGCACAGAAAAGGGTGCCTTGGTATTGATGCGCCTCCTAGATCAAGCTGAACCAACAGTCCTGTTCTCCCTGTTCACAGCTGGCTGACAACACATCAAGCTAACCAGGTTTCCCCCAGTTCTTCTTTCATTCAATAACAGTAATTCACATTTATGAATGAATGAACATGTACAAATGACCCTGATGAAATGCTCTTCATCAAGAGTGGGGCGTCTGAGTAGGAAGCCTGTAGTTCCCATTAGCCCTTCTCAGCATGGCCAATGGTAAGGTTAATGGGAGCTGCAATCTCAGGATTTCCCATGATATCTAGGGAGCTACACGTTCCCCATCCCTGCTCTTAGCATCCCTAACTGATGATATCACAGCACTGCTCTTACCCTTCTTTTTCCCTGGCCAAGAACCAAGCAAAACAGTCATCAAAACCATGTGCTGCTAAAGGATAAGGCAACTGAAGATTTTTTGAAAGATTGGAAACTGTTTATGGACTTTTTGAGCAATAAGAAATCTAATGATGTAAAAATCCGTGGCTATGGTTAGTAGTAATTTTAGTAAGATAATTTAGTTGGATCTGTAATAGTAGATTAATATTTTTTTTCTTTTTCTTCCTTTCATTACAATTTGGCTTGCAAGAAAATCTTTTGTTTCAGTAAGTTAGTGTTTAATGTTTTAGTTAGTGTTCAGCGTTTTAGTTTAGTGTGTTAGTATTGTGGTTTAGTTTTTTCTTCTTTTTCTTTCTTTGAAATGTATATCTCTTTGACAGTGAATTAGATTGCATGTTTTATTTTTTTTTCTTTTAAAGAGATGTGCTGTTATTGGATTGTATCACTTCAGGCAGGTGGGGGTTTTATATCCTCCTCTTTGTGAAAACAAAATATACTCAGAAAAGGAGAATGTCAGGAAGAAGGCAAAGCAATAGGTTTCTGAAACAATAGGTTAAAAAGTTAGTAAAGATGAACTTGGTGCATATCTGTGTGTGCAGCTGGAAGACCAGTCATTCTTGGCTTCAGTTTTGAAAATAGGAGTTTGAAGTCAAAAAGTAACCTCCTTGGAATAGAAAAGAAAAACAGCAAGCAGCCATGAGGAAAAAACAAAAAGTGGGGGAGAACACCATAAATAAGGGCAGATTGTTTTGTAGAAAAGTAATGTACAATGTTATTATTTTTTTCTCAAATACTCTGGAAGCTGAAACTGCTGTGCAGGATTAATAAAGGGGCTATAATGACCGTCAGGCATTAGAAGCCTATTTCCTGACTCCCTATGCTGCCATTAAAATAAATTTAAATGATGTGACTAGATACCCAGAATTATACCAAAAAGGCTGCAATGAATTAAGCCCCTTTAACGTCTAGGTTGCTTTGCTCCACAGTAAGTGGTTGTCATGTACTAGATAACCCACACTCCACAAAACTCACTCTGAGATAGAAGTTTAGTTTGTATAGGTAAACATGAGCACAATTACACAGAAGTTTCCAAAACTAGAGGTTAGACACAGCATACAGCTTATATAGGTTGTCAATGCATGCTTAAGCACACAAAGCGTTCCTTGGTCAAAACCATTGAATGTTTCTATCCCCTCTTTTCTTTCCATGCTGGTGCTTGCCAGGACCCCCCATGCCCTCAGCCAAGGCAACCCTCCTTGCATGTTTCCCTATCCCTGGCCCTTTCCGCACGAGGAAATTAAGACGGGCCAATGCATCTTGTCACAGAGGTCATCTGCACCTTGGAGCGGACTAGGTTCGGACTATTTACCTTCGTTCTGCACCTAAGTCCGATTAAATGCGCCCCCAAGTGGTCGCCCAGCATGCTATTTGAAGAACGGAAGAAACGGGTTTTTCAATTTCCCGGATCACGCCAATTCGTACCTGCGCAGTTGTGCAGATGCGCACATTTGCACCAGTGAGAACTGGGGATCAGTGGAGGGTGGGCTGTGGCCGTGGCCAGCTGCAGTGATTGGTCCCACCGAACAGGAAGCCATAGAGATAGTGTGGATCTATGAACTCCCATTGCTCCGAGTCAGCGTGGAACATACCGAGTAGCCCTGCGGAAGGACGTAAGGGAAAGTCGCCCTGTTTTGAGCCCAGAAGAACCGGTAAGAAATGGCCCAAAGCGATTCACTAGCCTCATGCGGAAAGGGCCATCATCTCCACACTGCTCTGTTCTCATAACACCCTAGCACGGCCAGCCTTACTTTCATTTTCCTGTTCTTGCCTAACATGAAGGACAATGTAACAGCAAGCAGTCTTCGCATTACAATAAACCAGCAATTAGCAGTACTTAAGCCTGGATACAAAGTACCCTCTTTCTGCAATGGTTAAATACAAAGTAGCAGTTAACAAAGAATACGCATTCAAAATGTTAGTATTTTCCTGGCAAGAGAGCTTAGTTTAGCGGCCTGACAGTGGTCCATCATTTGCTAGATCCATAGATAGTAATCAGGAATCCTTTAACTTGGGTGTCACAGTGGGGGCTACAACACTGTTCTTGTTTGCGTCAGATCATTTCCAACTTATGGCAACCATAAGACGAACGTATCATGGGTTTTCTTGGTAAGAATTGTTCACAGAGAGTTTGAGTTTGCCTTCCTCTGAGGCTGAGAGAACGTGATTTGCCCAAAGTCACCCAGTGGATTTCCATGGGCAAATATGGATTTGAACTCTGGTCCCTAGAATTGTGGTCCAATGCGCAAACCACTACAGCATGCAGGCTCTTTACAACACTTTACTCTCCAACATTTCACAGATGAAATCTGGGATATGTGTGGTTGAGCTACATTAGAGTGTGGTCAAAAGGCAAAGAAGACAAAAGTATCTAACAAGGAAGAGCAGACAAAGCTGTTAATTATGTACTGGCATTTATGCACTCAGTTTAGGAAAGCCTGAAAAAAGAGAAACAAACAAAAACGAATCTACTGTGAAAGATAAGCCTGTGTCCATCTTCTCTCTCCCGCTCAGTTAATGAAGTGCAAACTACTTTTGTACTTTGAACTCAGTTTGCAACAATTGAAGTAAACTGAGGACAAAGGAGGAGAGTGGGAGGAGGAGAAAGAATCAAGGACATTTTAAAAGCAGCTGAGGCAGTGGAATGGTAGAGGATTAATCAGACTCATCTCCGAACTGGGACAGTTGGAAAGTATGCAACACTCCTTCAAAAAGTAAATTGGACTATTGGTTGTATCTGCTCCTTCGAACACCTCAGAACAGGTGGCATTGTAGTTTCAGGCCATTTCCACACTGAACTATTATAACGCCATTATTCCACTTTCAACCTCCTATGGATCCTGGGGTTTGCAGTTTGGGGAGGGGCTGGCTGGCCCCTCCCTAAACTGCAAACCCCAGGATTCCATAGGAGGTTGAAAGTGGAATAATAGCGTTATAACAGTCTAGTGTGGAAATGGCCTCAGTCATTCAGGGTGGGGTGAGGAAGGTGGAAACAGAACTTAGAAAATTAACAAAAAGTCAGGAAAAGCCAGGAAGCAATCCTGCATTCAGCAGCTACTGTCCTATATCAGGGCTGAAAAGCTTAAATCTTTCATGCTAAATTATGAATTAACTGTGCTACACAGCCATTGTCAATTTCGCACAACTGAGCCAAGACACTAAATGTGCAGCTGAATGCACTATCAAATGTGCATGTCCATCCATGAGCATGTCCATCCATGCACAATGGACGATCTTGTGTCTGCATCCATGCCGAATGCATATTTCATGTATAGTGGTGCTCCGTGCACAATCCACATCTGCAGTCTTAAACTAAATGTGGCCATTCTGCATCGGACAATAATGTCCACCCACTTCCATAGGGGAATTTTGTGAAACATGGAAAGTGAGGGGAGGAGGAAAAAAAGGAATGTGGCAATACCTTTAGGACTATTTTTTAAAAAAATTTATTTTAGCGTGAGATTTCATGGATATAAATTCACTTCTTCACATTCAATACATAGTGATATTAAAGCATCAAATATAAAGCATGTTTATATAGTTGTAGGAATAGGGTAGAACTGAGTAGGATCCAGAGAGATGTGAATCATGTCCCTTGCCCTAATTTTTTTTTTAAAAAAAAAACATGTGCACAGCGTCAACAAGATTCTGACCTATGACTTCAGAAGTATGTCCCAGCACTGCTCGTTTCCTCCTGCTGGACTCTGGTGATGATCACAGTCCGAGAAACTTGGAACGAGGGAGGAAAGGGCAAAAAGGATGGGCAGAGAGAGCACCCTGGAATCTGTAGCCAATGCAGTTAAAAGCAGTCTACAATAGGAGTGGCAAGCAATATACGTTTTAAAAAAAATCTTTACAAGTAAGTATTCTCACCCAGAGGTTTCCTTCCCTTCCCCTGTGGACTGAAGGAGAAGGGCCGAACCTTGAGAAGGGCCTCCTCTTTAGAGACTCAGGAACCCTGTGTGCACTATGTGCGTGTCTGAGACACCAGCAGGCAGAAGCTGGGTGTGTTATTCTCTGCACCACTGCAATGGCTCATAAAAAGGAAAGAGCCAGCTGGTGCGAGACTTGCCGTTCCACAGTATCATCTTCCCTCTCAGTGGTTACATCAGAAGCACAACCTTGTAACCAATCAGCCCAGGTTGGAACCAAGTGACTGAAGAAGCCAGTGAGATCTCTGCTGCTGCTTTTAAAGAACTCTCCTAAGCTTGGTGTGGAAGGAGCCAGTGTTGCGTAGTGGTTTGAGCATGGCACTATGGTTCTAAATCCCTGTTCAGCCATGGGAACCCACCTTGGACAAGCCACATTCTTTCAGCCTCAGAAGGAGGCAAAGGTAAACCCCTTCTGAATACATGCCAGGAAAACCCTGTGATAGGTTCACTTTAGGGTCACCATAAATTGGAAACGGCTTGAAGGAACACAGCAGCAATAATCAGCTTGGCAGTCTCAGCACTTTATCCATAGGAGAAAGTATTCACTAATTCCTTTCATTCTTCTGGTATCTGTCAACAAGGGTTATCAAGTCAGAATGATCCTTGAGACCTATAGATAATCCCTTTTCAATAATGTTAAAAAAGTGATTACAAGGCAATACTCTGAGACCTATACTTGGTGTGCGCTGGTGATATTGCAAGAGGAAGCTCTGGTGATGTTAGTAAGCACGATATATTAAGCATCAACCACAGCTACACATAGTATGCCATTTAAATAAACAAACAAACAAACAAATAAAAAAAATACATCTAATAAATGAGGAAAATACATTCCAAGGCAGTGCTCTTGCCCCTCGCAACTTGGCCTAAGGACTGGAGAAGAGGATCCAGGGCTTGAGCTCTAGGAGGCCTACTGCCAGCTCACCTCCTGACCGTGTCTTCTGTTTCTGGTCTGTTATCCTTTATCTGCTTTCCTCAGAATGCAACCAGATGTCAGGACTTTGTAGCTTACTCTCTGAGCTCTGCCACCCAAAGAGACTAAAAGTGTACAGACCGTTAGATGAGTTGGCAACACAAACAAGCCCTTCTTACTAATCGGCCCATACGCGGAATACCCTTGCGAGAGAGACATGGTTGCCTGGGCACCCCATTGATCCTAGGTTTTAAATATTTTTTTCTTTTTTCTTTTTTCAAGACAAGTTCATTTCAAATTGCTTTTTAGCTGAGACATTTTTGAGTAAAGAACTTGCATTGACTTTTGATTCATAGTGCAGTCAATGGCTATTTTATGTGTTAAAATTTTATGGATTGTTTGGCTTTTGAGCTGCTTCTAACTACTGTTTACAATTACGGCATTTTATTGCTGTGGTGGGTACATTGTTTGATAACTTTTAGTGAGCTGCTGTATGAGTGCTATTGTTCTATTGTGCTATTGTATATTTGCCCTACAATTTAAAATGTGCACCTGGGTGTTCTATTGTGCTATTGTATATTTGCCCTACAATTTAGAATGTGCACCTGGGTGTTATGCTATGTAAATTCAAACGCTTGATCACAGATTCACCAAGTTGGGTGTGTTATCTAATGGAAGCAAAACAAAGACGTCAGGAAGCCCCCGCCTTTCAACACCCTGTTATCTGATAACTTGTTCTTCTGATGCTTCCAAATTAAGGACAAGGTCCATTACCTTGATGGGGGTTCGACTCTTTCATCAGTTCTTCTTGCCTATGGAAGCTTGCTTGGGACTGCTCACATATGTGTGCTTGTTGCAAAGGATGCTGAGGAGGGAGGAGACTGCTAAACAGGGTGACAGACTTTGCAAACAGTGCGCATGTGGTCTGTAACAAGTGAGCCTCTAGAAATCCTTCATGCTCCCTACAGTACAGTACACGGGTTCCGCTTTTCAACCAATTCTATTTTCTGACAGTGTTCCAGTCCTTAACCTGTCTGATGAGTGGGGGAAGCCAGTATATAGTAAGATTTTCTATGTCATTCTTCATACATTTCAGATACATCCTAAACATTTTGCGTTAATTTGTTTTTCCATCCCATATATGAAGCAGTTTTATATTTTCAGTGATGTTTCAGGACCAACTTTATCTTTTTCTGGAAAATTATTCTGTGGTGGCCCATTTTGTTTGGAACTTGGTATTTCGGGATTGTAGGTGCTCGCACTCAAAGCTTTGTTTGCTTTAAACAAAAAGTGGAACCATCCAGATCAACCTAGGCAAAGCAAATTGCATTTTTAATTTTACACCCAACATTTTACACATGAAAACTCAGACATGTATGACCAAATGACATCCGAGTGGTGTCAAGATGGTGGAGGTTATGAATGATGAAGAATAGATAAACTAGGAAGGGCTGCAACAGTTCACTTTTGCCTGAACTTCCTGGGAAGGACAAGATTTTGCCATTCTTTTTTCAGCAGTTGAAAAAATGGGATGATAGCAGATTAATTGAGATTGTCCCTGCCAGATCAAGAGATTGGATATGCTCAAGGCAGGAATGTGAGACACGGTATGCGCTAATAGTAGGACTAGGTGCTATTCTTCCACCTCCATTTAGTAAGCTCATACCCTATAACTATAAAAATAACTAAATTGATAGTTACATCACAAAAGGTGGGAAACTATCCCTTATCACATTGCAATCATATACCTTTGTCATGATACAAAGGAGTTACTTATAAGTTATCATTATTTGTAGCAAGCTGCTTCAGAGCTCTGACATTAGCAGGTGCACATTTTAATGAAATCTCTTTTGTTCCCCTTTATATGCTATTTTTTTTTTATTATTATTTTTTGCAGCTGGGGGGTTTCGCTCACTCTAAGCCAAAAGAAGCACTAGCAGCTCTTGCTGGTGACATTTTAACAAGGAATTCTTTAAATGATGAAACCAGAAGCTGGTATATACAACTTGATTTGTTCCTAGCGAATGGTGACAGTTGGCATGTATGGGGTATTCAGCCAAAGATGCTTCCGTGTAAGCTATTCCTCTGTTGCCAGCCTTCCTCAGTCATCCCTGAATCAGGACTGATATTGTATGATGACACGGGAACGATCTTTGGTTACGTGTTTATGTTGAACTGTATGGATCCTTTCCCCCAGTCTTTAATACAATATTATTTACCACCTCTCTCTTTACATACTTCTGGCTACAAAAAGAGAAGAGTAAAAAATTCTTAATAATTCTAAATTATTTTCAACAGCATTTGTTTTTCTCTTGCCTGATACTTCCAGCTTTTACCCTGTATCCCCACCCCTTCCAACACGATGAAAGCCCTATTCTTCTCCTTCCTTTCAATTACCTCTTGATGAGGAACCCCCTGTGGCTGCCCGCTGCAGAGCGGAGGTGACGAGATATAAATACACATTTAATATCCTTATAATTGTTGCTATGAATAGATCCCAATTAGCAGGTCCTTTTGGAGAGAAATGGTTGGTTCTGCCATAGACTGAGAACCCAGACTAGCACAAAGCATCTGCCTTTCAGAGCCTGGGGCTCATACATCTCTTTCCAACAGAGGCCATTTCCGCACTAGACTGTTACAGTGCTATTACTCCACTTACAACATCCTATGGAATCCAAAGGCCCTTTCCTAAACTGCAAACCCCAGGATTCCATGGGATGTTGAAAGTGGAATCATAGCACTATAACAGTCTAGTGTGGAGGGGAAATGGAAAGGGAACGGCATACCTGCCAACACCTCACAGATGAAAACTGGGAGGCATGGCCAAGTAACATTCAAGTGTGGTCAAGAGGTCAAAAGTTATTAATGAAGATGAACACATAAGGTATGAGAAGCTGCAGCAGAATGCTGATGCCCGAGCTACTAGGAAAGGTGATTCCACCTCTTCCATTTGTTTTCCTCTTTGCTGAGCTGAGTGCAAGCTACTTTTGCAGTTTTAATTCCATTTGCAGCAACTGAAGTAAACTGTGGTCAAAGGGGGAAAGTGGGAGGAGAGACAAAATGGCACCTTTTAAAAACAGCTGAAAAAAGGAGGATGACAGAGGATTAATCAGGACTGTCCCTGCCAAATCAGGCCAACTGGAGGGTGTGAAACAGTGTGCTTGTGTGTAGGGAACTGATATATTCATATGACCTTCACCTTGTTCTGCCTGCTGTGGAAAGTAAGGAAAGACACTTACTTGGCAGTCTGTAGTCTGACACAGAGGAATTCCACCGATGAAGCTTTTTCCCATGCCAGAAAAGCCTTCATCTGTTGAATTCCCTAGACTGTGGAAAACTTGATTGCTGTTTGGTTGGGCTGCTATGAGAACAAATGTATTGGAGCCAAATGACACGTTTTGTTGAGTCATTAGAAATCTCTGAGCTGGTGCTGGACCTTGGGTTAAGCTACCCCTCATTCTGCTGCATAAATAAGACAGAGAAAAAGATGATGTGTGAGCCTGAATCAATTCCATAAATTTTGTATCCATCCCGTAAACCTGGGGGGGGGACTTCCCTCAAGTTCTCCCTCACCAAACAAATAAGATAGCAAGCTGGCAAAAACCATTTCACAGCAGTCACTCAATCAATGTTTTTAGGTTTCTGCCTGTTGCTATTATACAAGGGGAGAATCTGCTCTGGAGTCTCCTCCAGTTTTCCTTCTTTTACTTTGCAAATTCTTCTTCCTGAAGGCAATGAGGTTGAGCATCTTGAAAGCCTAAAGGCAGAAATGTCAAGGACTGGCTGTGTTGGCTGGGGCTTTTAGGATCCAACACCTAAAGGGCCAAAGGTGAACATTCTGGATGGCCAAAACATCTGGATGGCCAAAGGTTCCCACTCCCGCTATAGAAGCTTAATTTTTCTATTGCCAACAGCTTTAGCAAAGGGTGTGTGATTGGGACTGGATTCACAATGGAGGAGGAGGGTGTAAGCCTTTTATTGCAATCTTGGTTAAAATCCTCTAGTTGAAAATTCTGACTTTAATTGGAGAAGAAGATGTTATTGATGGCAATCTTATACGTCCTCCTACATTAAACAGTTGCTTGTGGGTAGAGTGCTTTGTAAAGATGAAAGGTTTTCAAAAACAAGCAAGCAAACAAACAAAACCTTTCATCACAAACTATAGTCTCATTCCTGGGCCCATTCACACTACATAGTTGTAGCATTAGTATTCCAGTTTGCCTGCCATGGCTATGTTTGGTGAGGCACTGGAAAGCTCTGCCCGAGAATTCTAAACTGTTGTTGTTGTTGTTATGTGCCTTCAAGTCATTTCTGACTTGTGGCAACCCTAAGGCAAATCTATCACATGATTTTCTGGGGTTGAGAGAGTGTGATGCACCCAAGGTCGCCCAGAGAGTTTGTTACCCTGTTAACTGGGGGTCCCGGGAGGGGCGCCCAAATAACCAAAACACAGTGACGCAAGATGGGGAAATTAACTGGAGTACTCGCTTTAAGCTAACGAGAGGCAGGGTAACTTAGCGGGGATCTTGTAACCCAGTGTCTACGGGGTCAGGCCAAGCCAAGAAGCACCCCAAATGTGAAATAATAACAGTGATTTTATTAAATGCAGGCAAACAGTGTATGCAACACACTCACACAAGTAACTATAGAAAATAAAGGTGTTAGCGGTATAGAGGGATTTTGAGAGGGATTGTTGAAGTGGGAGATACTACACCTGTCCAAAGCCTGGGGTAGATCAATGAAGAAGTCCATAGATGTAGAGTCTTAGACGGAGACCGAGGGGAAAGCTTGGCAGACGCAGTGGCAGCAAGGCGGGGTGGTAGTTCAGAGTGATCCGAGGAAGCTCTTGGAACTGGGGTTTTTTATAGAGACAGTATGACCGTAGGCTAGTCTGGACTTGGGAAGAACAATGAGGTTTGGGCACGAGACAATGTCTCCGAAAGGTCAGAATTTAACATGATGGGATTAAGTCCAAATTGACAAAGGAATGGCCAGTATGTAGATGCAGCGTACTTGGCAGTCAAGCATCTAGCTCGGCAGTTACCTGCTCGGGGCAGGGGGCTCTTGGTATTAGCGTGCATCTTTAATGAGGTGTTTGTCTAGGGAGGTCTCCTAAAGTCTGGCTTGCCTAGGTGGAGAAGGGAATGTACGGCAATTAATAGCCATGTCTAGCTCCGTGCTTGTTCGGGGGCCTCACAAACACTTGGCTGAGGGTGGCAAAATGAGGCTGAATTGTGATATCAAACGATATCTAATATCTTCCAAAGCCAGACCAGTTCACGGTAATAACAAGTTTCCAGAGCCAAGCAGGGAATTGAACACTCCAGAGTCATGGGCCAATGTTCAAACCATTACACTATGCTGGCTGTCTAAATAATCTAAATATCCCTCTCTAAACTACAGATCTGAGGATTCCATAGGATGGGACCATAGCCAATAAGTGAATTTATAGCATTATAACTGTTAGTTTGAAGGGGCCTTTGACCCCTCCCTCCTGTCTTCTCTCCTGCCCTTCTTCCCACAATATATCCTCCTATTTGAAATACAAAAAATAAGCATGCAAAACCAAACAACAACTTTGACACGATGTGTAGTTTGGCTCATAGCCAGATGAGAAAGATGAGCACCAGAATCCCAGTGCCACCATCCTCTCTCTCCTGTAAGTGTTCCTTTATCTTTAAGAAATGGAAATTCAACAGGTGTAGGCCTTTTTAAAGACAGCAGAGGAATGTAAAAATCAGGATGCTTTTATCTACTTAATTTTTCTAGATCAAAGACTGGCTAGAGAGCATGCCTTCATACAAACCAGCTGTATTTATTTATCATTCGTTACATATAAATATAGCTCATGGCTGCTGGCCAAGTGTTCTTTCATTAAGTGTCTTGTTGCTTGATAGTCTGGGATGATTGGCTGATGGGAGACCGTCCTGATGAGACGGCTTCCTAATAAACAAGAAAAATCTCTGTGTCTCTTTGTATGTTTTTGTATGAAGGCAGTCCATCCAAGTCTTGAAAAGGTGACCCTGACAACCCCATAACTTGGTGTGGGAAGATGCAAGGGAGGTTCAAAGAGCAGCAGTTGCCAGTTCCAGAAGAGACAAAAGCAGAACAATTATGGACCTACCAGAAGTCTCTTGTTGACATAACTGGAGATAATACAGTGGAGGGTGGGAGTGGAAGGGAAAGAATAAAGAGTGCTCTCTGGTGCATCATTTGCTGTGGAACAGTGCCTGTTTGTCACCATATCACACAGGCTGACACCCTATTAGTGGTCAACACACATGTAAGTTAATCCTATATCTATTGTTGGCAATGGTGGAGGTTGGTATTGCATCCCTTCTTCTGCAGTAATCAAAGCCCCCCAGACATACCATAGATCTGCTGAAGCCTCCCACCCACGGCCATCTGTGCCTGGAGGAGAGTGGTAGTGACTGCAGATATATCTGGCTATGTCCCTGTAGCCAGACATAAAACGATGACATTAGCCACTGAGGCCTCTGGAGGACCCCAGTGGACCCCAATGGAAGGTATAATTGCTTTGAGTCTGGCTACAGGGACACAACCAGAGGCTGCAGTGATCACTCCTGCTTTTCTACAGGCTTGAATGCCCATGGGTAGGGGGCTACAGTGGCAATACGATAGGTCTGGGTGGTTGTGCTAAATGGCTCAGTGTAGCATAATTGTGGGTGAGAGTTTGAATGTTGGACTATGGCCATTTCTGCACTAGAGTGTTATAGAGCTATGATTCCACTTTCAACATCCCGAAACTGCAAACTCCAGGATTCCATAGGATGTTGAAAGTGGAATCATACCGCTATAACTGTCTAGTGCGGAAATGGCCTATGACTCTGGAAACCAGGGTTCAAATCCCTGCTCGGCCACAGAAACCCATTGGGCGACCTTGGGCAAATCACTTTCTCTCAGTCTCAGAGGAAGGCAAAGGCAAACCCTCTCTGAGCAAATCTTGCTGAGAAAACCCGGTGAAAGGTTAGTCTTAGGCTGGCTGTAAGTCAGCAATGACTTGAAGGCACATAGCAACAGCAACAAGCATAATTGCACATGTGGAACTGCTACGCTACACTGAGCCATGGAGTATTGCAGCCCCTGATTGAATATTTGCAAATAAGACCTGCCATACATACGGAGATGCCCTGTGTCTCCAGGGCTTTCTCATCCAAAAGAAATTAAGAGCGCAATCATATATGTGTCAATTGAGATGTAGAGTGGCCACTTATGTATCACTCCCCTTCTCTACCCCTGGACAAAAGATGATGCCTATTTGCATAATATTTGCAGATGCTGATTTATATGTATAGATGCAGCTCTAGAAAGAATTAGTATAATTTATTTAAATAAAAATACAGCCAGTCTTAGTGGATTGGAGAAGATTGACCTGGGGAACTGTTTGCCTGTTCAGCTTTTTGTCTAGATGTTATATACCCTCCCCTTGAGATAAACATGTACATATTACTTACGAATTGCTTACACCACACAATTACTTGAATTACTCTGTGGTCATTTTCCTGTTCCTCCCTCCTTCCATGCTTTATGACGCTTCCACATTTCTGATACGTTAGACAGTAAAAGAAAAAGAAAATGGGTTGCCAACTCTGGCTGATGGGGAAAAAAAACATTCTGAGCATGTGAAGTTTTGTATTTTAAAAACACATAACATAGTGCTATCATGACTACTGGAAATGAGTTTGCTTTTGCTATCTTGTCACTAAGTGCATTTACTCAGAAATGAGCTCCATCTTGTTGTTAGAAAGAATAATATATTGTTAAAGCAAAAATCATTAAATACACACTGTCAAAGTAGATCTAACAGGTCTAACATCCTTGGCTGTAAATTTTTTTTAAAAAAAAAAGAAAGAAAAAAAAGATACAGCAAGCAGCATCAAGCCTAGTGGACTCTGATTTCCATCTTCTAGCCCAAGTCCTTTCTGACAGTGGGCATCCTTCATCATCTACCGCTCTCCATAAGGAATGTGATTCTTTGCTAATTTTCTTCTTGAAGAAAGCAATGTTTTAGCAATATTTGCAGACTATTTTCAGTTTGGGACTTATTCTGCAGGGAAATTCACGTACGACATTTTGCGCAGAAAGCAAGATTTTCTGTGTAGGGCCCAGCATTTTCTTTGTCTTCTGTTTCTCACACAAAAATGCTGTTTCTTGTTAAAGGGATTCACTTGGAGACTGACATCTTTGTAAGTGGACTTGTGTCTGTGTTAAGTAGGACTGAGCAGTTTTGCAACATCTGTATTCAGCAAGGGGCTGCTGTTATGATACTACATAGAGGAACCAGCCAAGTCGCCATTGTGTAATGGGACTGAAGCACAATGGAACTGATGTTCATCGGGACACTGGCTAAGAAGTACAGAAGTGCATTGGTACAATCTGGTGAGTAGTGGGGTGGTATTGCTGATGTCTCATTACACATTGTTGCAATACAATAACAGGGTTTCATAGCACCCCTGCTCCATAACTATGTGTAAAATTTCACAACGTAGACCGCAATAGACAATTCTGGCCACTGTTTTCAGCACAAAACAAACATATGCAAATTTTCTGCTAAATTACTCCCCACCTACGCCATTTTCTACTCAGAAACAACATTTTCCTTCACAGAAATATTATTTTTCATGCAGAAATATTATTTTTCATGCAGAAAAATCTATCTCCTGCCCAGAAAATGCTGTTTTCTGTGGAAATTTGCTACAAGCAAATTTTGCATAGAATAAGTCCTTAACTGCAATGAATTTTGTCAGTCTAAAATTTGTCCTTTCAGGGTAACTAAACACAAAAGAAACATGTTTTTTAGCCTTTTTTTGAATATTTTTGAATATCTTTTCCATCAGAATTCTCCACATGGTAAGTTGGTGGCCCATTCAGTGGCTGTGGGCCCCTCCACTTTGGCTTTGAGGTCCAGCCCTAATGGTACCATTGACTTTTATACAGACCTCATCCAATCCTTGGTCCTGAGCTGACTCTTTCCAGAACTTTGGGAAAGATGCTTTTTGGATTTAAAGTTCCCACCATCCCTCACCTGAGGATTCTGAAAATTATAGCCCCAGAGTAGTTTCCCCAAAGCTCTCAGTTTCCCTTGTGGATGGAGAGTTTTCCATCATCTGAAGTGTTTTCTGTTCTCAGAATGGAGATCTTGTATGAAGGTGCATTAGGAGAAGCTTGCCAAGCACCACTCATAGGCAATGGGTCAGAAATATTTTTTTTCCAAGAGCTCTCAGCTTAGAAATTGCAGCCACTTTGCAGCTGAAGCCTTTTTCTCCTCTGCCTCTGCCCAAGGAGAGGTTTGGTTGTTGTTGTTTTTAGCAGGGCTGGAGAAGAAGGGCTTCATTGTCTGGGAGCGCCAGGAGACTGATTGTGTGCCTGAGATGGAGGTGGTCCTGGTGGGACTGAAGCAGAGAGAGACAGAGAGAGAGGGAGTCAAACTGAATTACCCAGGAAATGTGGAAGGAATGGTTCGAGCATGTGAACGGGGCGGGGGGGAAGCACTAAGAAAAAGAGGCAAGGCTGTAATATGCTACCACCCCCTCATATTGCAATCAGAGCAAATTGCAGGAATGTATGCAAATTGGTGCCCATTAGCATGAGACTGCTTAATTTGCAAGATTTCTTCTGCTACGGAAAGAAAAAAAATTCTGCTTCCAAAGAATTTGGAATCTTTCAGAAAGCATTCAGTCAGGGTGCTTTAGTGATGGGAGGCATTAGGATGCCCAGACAGGGGGTGGAAGAAAGGAATAAATATTCCTGGAACAGATCGGGGAACTGTCTAAAATGCTGGTCTCCAACTAAAACACTGCTAAGTACCCTCCTGATTTCAGATTAATTAACAAAATGTTCCCTAAGTGTCACCAGCTTTGTCTTCTCATCAATTCTCTTTAAAGAAAGTATGCATATGATCCAAAATCCCATATCAGCTATCTGCTTAAGTGGATTTTGGCCAATGTAAAGTACACTTAACTAAGTCATCTCTTCTGACCTTGCCCCTCAAACTTTATGAAAATGTCATTCATCCATGCTCCAATTGCCAGCAGAATGGATCTCTCTTCTGCTCTGTCCCTGTGCATCAAACAACATAATCTCTTTTTGAGTATAATTTCCTGGACATACTCTTCTGAAGGGGTAAGTATGTCTAAAGTTTTCATCTAATTGTGCCAAGGGTGGTGGTGGTGAGGGAGTTTTGGGCAGTCTTTTCTTTTTTAAAAAAATAGAAATTTAAAAGTTGGTGCAGCTCCCATTCCGTGCATCCTAATGTCTGAAATTTGGTACATGCATAAATATCCTAAAGGCACTTTCAACACCTCAATACCCTATAGGCACTAGATCCACTAGATCCCATCTCATCTTGGGAGCTAAGCAGGATTAGGTCTGGTTAGTACTTGGATGAGAGACTGGCAATGAAGACCAGGTACTGTAGGCTATATTTCAGAGGAAAGAATTGGCAAAACCACCTCTGCGTACTCCTTGCCTAAGAAAACCCAATGGAATTCAACAGGTCACCATTGGTCAACAGGTGACCTGAAGGCACACACATAAGTGGGCTGCTTATAAGGGGTTAAGATGCTGCAGATTTCATCCACTTCTGACAAACAGAAATGAAGGTTGCAGCCATTGATGAATTTCCTATAATAATCAAAGGGAGGCATGAACATTTAGATTTCTGAATTCTGATTCTGATCTGTATCAAATTAGGTTGCTGCTGAATAGCTTGGAGCTGAATTTGACATTTTTTTACATTTAACTTAATCAGGTCTGAACTGAATTGTTGAAATGTCAGTGTACTGCACCCAGAATGTCAGGAGAACGGACCTTTGTTACTCTCCGAGGTCTTATAAGGCAGTTGGAGGGTAGGGAGACTGGCCCAGGGCCCATTATGTAGTTAGCTATACTTAAGCCAATACAATTTTTGGTTGCATCAGTAGGAGTATGGTGTCTAGATTGAGGGAAGTACTGGTACCAATCTACTCTGCCTTGGTTAGACCTCATCTTGGATACTGTGTCCAGTTCTGGGCACCCTAATTCAAGAAGGACATGGTCAAGCTGGAGCAAGTCCAGAGGAGGGCGACCAAAATGGTGAGGGGCCTGGAAGACATGCCGTATGAGGATAGACTTAGAGAGCTGGGGATGTTTAGTCTGCAGAAGAGAAGGTTAAGAGGGGACGTGAGAGCCATGTTTAAATATCTGAAGGGATGCCATATAGAGGAGGGAGAGGGCTTGTTTACTGCTGCTCCAGAGACCAGGACAAGGAGCAATGGATCCAAGCTGCAGGAAAGGAGATTCCACCTGAACCTCAGGAAGAACTTTCTGACGGTCAGGGCTGTCTGGCAGTGGAATATGCTGCCTTGGAGTATAGTGGAGTCTCCTTCTTTGGAGGTTTTTAAGCAGAGGCTGGATGGCCATCTGTCGGGAGTGCTCTGAGGGTGTTCCTGCATAGCAGGGGGTTGGACTGGATGGCCTGTGGGGTCTCTTCCAACTCTACATTTCTGTGATTCTGTGATTCTAAGTAGCTGATCTAGAATTGGCTAGGCTTTTTTTTTTTACATCAAATCCCTCAGTTCTCATGCAACCCCCCCCAAGTATTTCTGTGTGGAAAAATTTCCTGAGACACTACAGGGGATGTGAATCCTGGGCAAAATCCTCATTACTCTGTTATTTTGTCTCCACCTCTTTCCTCAGCCAGGGGGCAGCTGAGCACTACCACTGCACCTCCTATGGCATGGGTTGCTGCCACTGGAATGGGGTGATATGTGGGGGGCATTTTCCTTCCTCTCCGAAGCAGTGGGAGAACTTAGGCCACTCCTTCTGTGAGTAAATGAAGGAAAGCAGAAGACAGCAATAGGTGGGGAATCTGCTCCAAATTTTAGTTTGACCTTTAAGGGTGCTATCCATGGTTCTGAAGTCAAGTCTGCAAATAGGTTCAACACCTCGGACAACTTTTTTGAAGTTTGGATTAAAGCCCAGATCAGCTTCACTGCCCTGCTGACATGAGAGTTGCCAGTTGCCATTGGTAGAGGAGAGGAATTCTTGGTGCTCTTATGGACTCTCCCTCTGTCCAGAGGAGGGCAACCAAAACAGCAAAAGCCTGGAAATCATGACTTATGAGGAGGAGCATCTTAGGCAGTTGGGTATGCTTGGCCTGGAGGAGAGAAGATTAAGAGGGGACGTGATAGCTATGTTTAAATATTTGAAAGGAAGTCATATGGAAGATGGAGCAAGCTTGTTTTCTACTGCTCCAGAGACTAGGACATGGGGCAATAGCTTCAAACTCCAGGAAAAGAGATTGGAAATTAAGAAGAATTTTCTGAGGGTAAGATCTGTTCAACTATGGAATATGCTGCCTTGGAATGTGGTGGAGTCTCCTTTGGAGGTTTTTAAGCAGAGGCTGGATGACCATCTTTTGGGAGTGCTTTGATTGTGTGTCATGCATGGCAGAGGGTTGGACTGGACGGCCCAAGTGGTCTCTTCCACATCTATGATTCTATAATTCTAACTGGTGTGGTGAATCGAGCAGGATGCTGCAGGTACAGCATCTGATGCTATGGCAACCACAACTTCCTGTCTCACCAATGCTGTGCATTGGCCAGGCTTGTCCATCTGAAGTAGTGGGAGGACAATATGTGTGTGCAACCACCCCCTGCAGGCACAAGTGCAGAGCAAAGGGAAAATGAATGGTAAGGGAGCAGAGACTTTGGCCATTCTGCCTATACTGTTATAGTACTACTATACTACTTTCAGCATCCTCTGGAATGCTGGGGTTTGTAGTTTACTGAGGCCAAAGAGCTCTCTGGCTGAGAATTCTCAAGGCCCCTCGCTAAACTGCAAACCCTAGGATTCCATAGGAGGTCAGAAGAGGAATAATAGCACTATAACAGCACAGTGCAGATATGACCACATACTGTCATTTTCAACATATTTTTTTAAGAAATAGATGTACATTTCTGCACAGCTCAAGGCTGCCCCCTGAAATGTAGAAAAATGTGGAAAATGAAATATTTGTCATTCAAAAATGGTTGGCACAAGCCCACCGGAGTGCTCTGTTAAAAGGAACAGATAGGACCTATTACAAAACATTACACTGAGTGGCTCATGGTTTGTCCCCTCAAGATGCTCAGTTCTCAGTGGATTTTAAAAATGTGGGTATGTTACTTGCAAACCTCACTGCAAGTCCTGATCCCTCCGCTTTGTTTCTCCATGAGTGTCTTTTTGGGTGCATATCTGTTGGCACAGAGCAGTGTATTTGGTATTAGGAACGAGTCACCACTCATGGAGCGGGAACAAATGCCAGTCTCTCTGAAGCAGCATTGTTTGAAGGGGTGTCAGTCTTCAGAAATGGGGTGTAGATCTTACCATTTTGGTATTACCTTCATAACTTGGGAAGGGTACTTTTAGAGAGTCTAGGTCCCAAACCTCCCCCCGCCCCCGCCGCCAGCATGACCATTAGCAAGGGAGGCTGAGGGATTCTAGGAGATGTAGTCCAAACAAAACTACTTCTCCAGTTTACAGTTGTCGTCTCACGGGACTCCCCTGTCTCTCATGCAGCTTCGTGATAGTAGCAAATCGACAGTTGCCTTGCCTATGCTATGGGAAAAGCACTGCAGCCAATGCTTGGCTATCAAAGGACTAGCCAGAAGCTCCTTATCCCAGCCTCATGAACCCCACCTCTGCTCATCCAAGGTGGTGAATTGCATAGCTCTGCAATAAAGTATGCTGGCAGATAGCATGGCATCTATGTGAAGGCTTTTCTTTGAAAGACCAATCCTCCAGGTAGGAATCAAATCTCTGGCTGAGCTTCCTTGCCCACCTGGCAGGGCAGCTGCCTCAATTCTTTCAAACTTTCCCCTCCTTGCCAAGTTTCTAGCTTTTAGCTCTGGCCGCTACAATAATCCAAGATACAGAGCCAATCCAAACATTTGGGCTCAGGGCCATGCAGACTGACTGTGTTTACTCCAAAGAGGCAGGATAATTTATAGTCCCCATCTGGCCCTGTGAAGTCTGCGGGTTTTTCGAAGACGCCAGACCGCCCTCCCCAATCAGCTCTACAGATGCAAGGGATAGAAGAATGGGATGGGGCAAAGAGAGACAGAGTGGGGTAGTAGGTATGGTGGTGTGGTGAAGCAAGGGCTCAAAGGGTTGAAGTGTCAGAACTTTTGGATTAGCAGGGATAACAAAATGCATTTGGAGAAGCAGACTGGTATCCACAAAAAGCTCATGTGAAAACAAATCAATTAGTCTCAAAGGCAAAGCTGGATTCCTTCATTCTCCTCAGCCCCTTTTCCATTTTTTTTTAAAAAACAGGGATGATTGTGATGATGATGATGATGATGATGATGATGATGTCACCAGTGCCCTCTTTCCTACCACAGGTTATCTTCTGAGTTTAGTTGCTATCTCTCAAGTATCTGGAGGAGGCAGGGATGGTGGGTAGATGGGGGAGAATTCCCCCAGCAACTGTATAATGTTGTGATTGATCCAGGCTGTAACATGAGGTATTTTTTTTAGATGGCTCAGCCTTGAATGGACAATAAAATCCCACTTGCTTCAACAGAAATGCGTGCTTCTGATGGAACTGAAAATGGCTAGATTTGATGTATTTTACAATGGATTAGTGCAGCCACCTGCTTTCTTGACTTTCCTTAAGGGACTGTGATAACGAATGCCTGATTACTAAATTACTACTCCTTGAATCAATATTGTGGTGGAGCTGGACCAAGGAGGCTTGCGTTCAAGTACCTCCTCATCCACAAAGCTCATAGTTTCTCAGTCTTGCTTACCTAACAAAGCTGTTATGAGGATAAAATGACAGAGGGAAGATTAGCTTTATGTCATTCTGAGTTTCTTAGAAGAAGGATGGGATAAGAACATAGCATATTCAACTAAAGAAGAACAGAAAATACATAAACACACAATTGGCTTAGAAGATCATAATCCGAACAAAATAGGGCTCTGTGATTATTGGGAACAAAACTAGAAGATAAGTGTGTTTGGACTGAACTGGGAAGTCCCCGAGTTAAAACAACCACCATGTCATCTGGAAATATTAAAGAGGAGTCAGGAGTTTTAGTCTGTAGTCACCTCATATACAAACATGAAGATCATCACATGGGCCTACCTTACAGGAGTATTGTGCAGATTACACAGATAAATTGTCAGAGATGATAGGTGGAAAGCTCAAACATAAAACAGCATAAATCAAACATTTCACTGGACGCAAAGAGCCAGAGATGGGTCGAGTAGTCAGCAAGGCAAAAAGAGAGCCAGAGGAGCAAAGGCAGCTTCTTCCACAGACTAGTTACTCAGGGGCTGTCTGCCCTATACAGTTAAATCAGTTCCACATCAGTTTAACTGTTCATCCTATGAGATCCTGGAGTTTGCAGTTTGATAATGTACTTATAGGACTGTACTAGAGCTCTAATCTCTGTCTGCAAGAAATCTAAGTACTTCAGCAATGTACAAATCCCAGGATTCCATAGGATGGCACCATTATAAGTTAAATAGAACTATAATTCAAGTACAACTTCAGGGAGCTGAGCCTAGAGAGATCCCATATAAGGCTACCAGGATCACAATGACTCCCAAGGTCATTTGATTTCATCTTGGCTGACTGACTGCAGTTTCCCTTTCCTGCCCCAGCTGGCTCAGGTCACCCTGTGTTTTCCATATGTAAGCTGTTCTGATGATGCAAAGAATAATAGTAAGGAGCTAGAGCATCATTGAGGTCAGATGTGCCCAGTTGGTTGTCTATCTTCTGAAAGAGTGGGCACATTGGATGGGCAAGCTTAGAAACTACCAGTGGAGACAGCTACAAAACTGCACCATGAATCTGTAGTAGCAAGCTGAGTGACCAGTTTAGACGGTTTTATGTCCTATGAAACTGACATGGGTGATTTAGTGCTGCTCCAACATGACTCTGACAGCCGTTACATTACTGTAAACTATGTTTATGGTGATACAATTAGGGTTGCCATCAATACTGCTTAGCTGGCCTGCCATTAGCATTGCAGAAATCTACAGCTGAACCAGAAAGGAGCAATTCTCTTTGGTGGAAGCGGAGCTCCATTTCACACATGGCTGGGGCTTTGTCACTCAGGATCTGCAACATGAAACAGTCACTTCCATGGCTGACTGCAAAGTGTGGCCTGATTGACAGAACTTGGGAAATGTTACTTTTTTTGGATCTCAGCTCCGACAGTCATAGCACAAACCATCAGGGGCCATGCTGGATGGTGGACTTTGAGTATCATAGTCTATCTAAAGTAACTTTTTCAAGTGTTGTTCCATACTCAGCAGTGTAGCAGGTAGCACCATCATGGCAGGGATGGGATTCTGAGAATCAGTGCCACATAGGTGCAGAGGCCAGTGTATGTGTCTTTCTAATTAATGAGTATAATATCAAGGGTAGTGCTAGTCCTTGCTGCTGTGTTGCTTCAGGTGGGATCAACAATGTTCTCTGTCCCACTTATGGTCATTGCATTCCCAGCCCCAAAATGGGACCGACTGAGTAAGCCGGCTGACCAACCAAGAAGGTATAATAATTAAAGATATATGAGATGATCCAGATTAATATAAGTGGTGAAAGAAGAAAGAGAAATTAGGGAGAAAGTTAGGGTACAGAGGGTTGATCCTTCTAACCCCATAGAGGTAAAATATGGTCATACCTCTTTGTTTAAGCCTGGTTGTGCCTGAGGGAGTAAGCCAATATCCAGGCTGTGCTGTTTTCTTGAATGCAGGAGTTAAGACAACTTAAGATATGCAGATGACACCATACTACTAGCAGAAAATAGTAAAGGCTTGGAATGATTCCTGAAGAAAGTCAAGGAAGAAAGTGCAAAGACAGGTTTACAGCTGAATGTTAAATGTTAAAACAAAAGCAATGACCACAGAAGATTTATATAATCTCCAAGCAGACAGTGAAGACATTAACATAGTTCAAGATTTTCCAAGCTTTGGCTTAGTCATCAAACAGAACGAAGACCGCAGTTAGAAGAAGACTAGGAATTGGAAGGGCATCTACGAAGGAACTAGGCAAGATCCTGAAGTGTAAAGATATGTAATTTAGTATGAAAGTTATGATTGCCCATGTCATCATATTTCCATTTTCTATGTATGGTTGTGAAAGCTGGACAGTGAAGAAAGCAGATAAGAAGAAAAACATTTGAAACGTGATGCTGGAGAAGGGTCCTATGGACACCCTGGACTGCTAAAAAGACAAAGGAATGGGTCTTAGAACAAAATCAAGCCTGAACTATCCTTAGAAACTAAGGCCATTTCCACACGGGCACATTGCCCACACTAGGGCAACCTCTCTTGGAGGTCTTCTTCACCGCGGGGTGCGCCAGCGCAGTTAGAAAAAGTGAGGCTCTAGACCTCAAACTGCTCTAGCGCAGCCGCGGGGGTGGCGCTGCGAGTTTGATAAAAACCACCTTCGCAAGTGGTTTTTATGAAACTCACCCACGCTACCCCGTGGCAGCCCCCGGTGAAGAACTGCAGAGATACGATAGCGCGTCCCTGCAGATCTGGCTGGGGGCGGGCTTCCGGCTGGCGCGCTGCCCTGATTGGCGGAGCACCGCTGGAAGCTGCCGGCCGCCATTTTGGGCGCCGCCGAGTGCCGCCGAAATTTGGCAGCGTTTAGAATGGCGAATCCGACCGTGCTCCCCGCAGGGACGGAGCAACCTGCTCGCAGGTAAGCTCTGCCCCTGCATGTGCCGCCCTGTTTCAGCCCCCCTCGTGAGGAAAGGGCCTAAGATAACTAAACTGAGGTTGTTGTAAGGGTTCGGGTCTGTGACTAAGTCCTTACAGGATTCTGTCTGCAAGGATCCTGACCTTTACCCTGGTCTTTGCAAAATCCTGCCCAGTTCTTCAGATACAGCTGGTTGCTCAAATGCAGGGCAGCTGGAGCAGCCAGGAGCCAGCTATATCAGGACTGGGTTTACTCTGCAGCCTTTGCCACAGCAACATGGCTTTCTGTGCTGTTTGTTGTGGCTCTGGATGCTTCAGTGGTCCTGTCCCTGTTGACCCCTGGACTCTGACCTTTGGCCTGCCTCCTGGACCCGCCTCTGACCCTTTGGACTTTTGATACCAGGTAGACCTCCATTGCCTTGGACTCTGACCTCTGACCTTTTCCCTGTCCCAGCCCTGGCACCTGCATCCAATATCCTTGCTGTCCGTGTCTCAGATCTTGACAGCTGGCCTACTTTAGCCAAATCATGAGAACACCTGACTCACTAGAAAAGACAACAGCGCTTTGCAAGGTGGACGGCAGTAGGTAAAGAGGAAGACTACATTACAAATGGATAGACTCATTCAAGGAAGACATGTCCCTGAATGTGCAAGACCTGAGCAGGGCGGTTGAGGATAGGGTGACCTGGAAGCCTCTCATCCTTAGGGTTGCCAGAAGTCAAAGATGTCTTAACAGCAGTTAACAACATCTGATATGAGTGGATACATACAATCCATCCACATGGACTTAAATATCAATAAGAAATGTTCTAGACTTTAATGGTTATTATTCATATCAAGGTGGGTTCCATTATGTGAACCGCCCATGCCTCCTGAAGTCGTACCATCTGGAGACCAGGGTATCACCTTCTCAGAAGAGAGATGGAGTACTTGTCAGCCTCTAGATGTTAGTCATCTGCAACTCCCAATAGCTTCAGTCAGCATTGACAATATGAAAGATCAATGGGAGTTTAGTCCTGTATATACTGGAGAGTCCTCAGATTCCCCCCTCTGCTGCCTCTGAAGAAAGGAATCTTCTAAAGTCTGCTCCCCCTCACTATTTTAAGAACCAGACATCCTCCCTGTGTGATGAACTGAGGCAGCTGTACATTCCTGCCGAGAGAATGGTAGATAATTGAAGAGTCTTTATCAATATTGCATGGCTCCTTGCATCTTGCTGGTACAGTGGCTGGCGTCTGCCATAAACAGATGCCTCTGAAGGGCTTGCACTCTGCTTGTGCCGTGAGGGCATAGTCTGCTTCCGGCTACCAAATGATTTCAAACAAGAATGGTGATCTTGTTCCACAGAATAAACTGGAATACAGAGATTGTAGAGCTGGAATCGCCATCATTTGTGTTTGTGTTTTTAATGTCTGTTGGCAGTTTAGGGTTGCCAGTTTAAAAACTTGAGAGGTTATGTGAACCTCACATGTGAACCCCTGTACCTTTAATGGTTGTGTGGAAGATGTAATTTCAGCATGTGGTGTTTATCATGGAACCAGGTAACAAGCAACACTTGCTGAAATTTCCTCTTTTGGCCAACCATTAAATATAAAGGAACTCTATCCAATTTTCAATCTGGTAATCCTAGGGAAGTGTATTATTCAAGGTTCTTTTGTGTAAATGACCCTGTTGTTGTTATGTGCCTTCAAATCAGTTCCAACTTATGGTGACCCCAAGGCAAACCTTCAGGGTTTTCTGGGGCTAAGAGTGTGTGACACAGTCAAGGTCACCCACTGGGTTTGTTTGGACGAGCAGAGAATCAAACCTTCACCTCCACGGTTGTAGTCCAACGCTCAAACCACTATACTCATGATGGCTTTCTAAAGATAGTCAGCCCTCTGCATTTGTGAGTTCTACTTTTGTAGATTTGATTCTTCATGGATTATTTGCTGTCACCTCTGCTGCCTCCTTATGACATTTTTAATAGGGACTGCAAGCGTCGTGAGACTGAGAAACTGCAAGTGAGGCTTGCAAGTCTCTATTAAAAATGGTGTAGGACAACAGTGGAGGTGGCAGTAAGTCCCACCAGCCACACACTTCTGCCTTGTGAAGAAACTCTGATGCCTCAAAGGAATCCATGATGAGTTCAATATGGCAATCATACTTTTTGTGTGTGTGTGTTAAATACGGTTTGGGAGAGACTAGAGCTATTCATGGTTTTTACCCTTTCACGGGATCCTGTGCCTCTAACCCTAGTGAATATGGAGGGATAACTGTATATGCTTCATCATCTGACAGAAAAAAACCCAAGAACTTATTTCTTCCTTGAACCAGTACATCAAAGAGATTACTACACTTACCTTCTTTCTTCTAAATGACTAGATACATATAGAAAACTAGCATACTAAGGAAAGAAGGTAAGTATAGCAAACTCTTTGATGCACTGGTTCAAGCAAGAAAGAATTTCTTTGTTGGTTTTGTTAGATGGTGAAGCATTAAAAATGATAACTTTCCACCTTTAAGCTTAAGCTGTACATTAAAGGATGTAACTAGTGGCCTGCTGGATATTTCAGGCTACAGTTCCCATCAGCTTTGACCATTGGCAATGCTAACTGAGAATGATTGGAACTGGAGTCCCATCTTGTGGGCTACAAATTGATCACCCCATCTATCACCTTCAGCTTGCCTCATTCAGCATAATGGGTACTTGTCTGTTATTTACTAGACCATAGGCTGAGCCAAAGCAACTCTATAGAGACAACATTTTGCGTGTGTGTGGAATCCCCCCACCTTTTTCAGTTTTTCTCCTCTATGAATACATAAAGAATGGTTCCTTTTGATCTGGCTTCATTTCCCTGAGGAGTATCATCATATGGAGAGCCAGTGTGGTTTGAGCATTGGTCTATGACTCTGGAGACCAGGGTCTGAATTCCCACTGAGCCTTCAAGTTATTTCCAGGCTATGGTGATTCTAAGCCAAATCTGTCATGGGGTTTTCTTCGCAAGTTTTGTTTGGGAGCGATGTTACCCTGATTTCTGGGGTCCCTTGGGGGACACCTCAATGTGCTCCAAATACTGGGGAATGGGAATTAGCCAGAGCACAAGCTGTAGCACTACAAAAGGCAGGGCAACCTAGCGAGATCTTTAAACCCAATTTTTATGGGGTCAGGCCAAGCCAAAAACCAAGCAAAATTGTCTAATAAAATGGTTTTATTGAGGGGAATTCACTCATGCATGCACACAAGATACACACAAAAACACATTCACACAAGAGCTAGCTGAAAGAGAAAGGGAGGAAAAATTATAGAGGGGCTGAGGGATTTGGGGGGATTTATAATTACCAGTCCAGAAGAGTAGTGAAGAGCAGAAATGTATTTTGGCTCAGGTAGGACCTAAGGGCAGTTCTCATTCAGGAGCCAGACGGACAGAGTGACGGGTAGATCTTCAAGAGACTACACTGGGCCTCCTGAAACCAGGGGTATTTGTACCCTGAAAATGGCTTGTGGCTGTGAAGGTTCCAGATGAAAGACAAAGGGAACCTGTTGTGGAAAATGAGTCTTTCGCCAGTTGACGGGCTTAGTGCTTTGATTGACAAAGACAGGATGAATGTTGTAATAGCTGTCTATTGTGGGTGCTGTGAGGACAGAGGAAAGAATCCAGGTGTACAAGGGTTGGATATCTGTCAATCAGTGTCCTGGTGGGCTCCTCACAGTTGGATTCCTTGGAAAAGTCCAGCTTCTATTTAAGCCTGTTATCCACAGGAATGATGTGCATTTGCCTGACAAATGACTCAGTCTTACCTGGAGGAATTTTGGAGTTGACCTATGCTTCTCACATTTACAGTCAAATTCTTTCCCTCGCTCGGTTTGACCTCTGTCACCTTTGAGGCTTGGATTTGATATTAGAGCCAATAAAATATGTTACCAATTACATATGATGCCAATTAGGTATGGTACCCATCCAAACCATACTGATATTGGGGACCCCCAAAGTGGGGCCTTACAGTGAGGTTGCCTTTCTCTTCCCCTGAGGCTGAGATATTGTGGCTTGCCCAAGGTCACCCAGTGGGGATTCACACTCTAGTCTCCAGAGTTGTAACGCAGCACTCAAACCACTGTGCCACACTGGCTCATCATAAGTCAGAAATGACTTGAAGCATACAACAACAAATATCATATAACCTACTAGACTAGCTATGATATCATCATGTTCACTACGTGATTACTACCTGACTCTAATCCAGGAAGCAGTCTGCATACACTTGGTTGAGTTTTCTTGTGCTCATGTCACAGCTATGGAATCAAGTCAAATTGTTTTCCATTACATCAGGACAGCATCCCATTTGATGCATCAGTATCAATTGCCTGGGATCTTTCATATCATTAGGGAGTCCTGGTGGCACAGTGGTTGAATACCGGTACTGCAGCCGCAAGGTTGTGAGTTTGATCCTGCCGGGCTCCAGGTTGACTCAGCCTTCCATCCTTCCGCAGGTCGGTAAAATGAGTACCCAACTTGTTGGGAGCAATTAGCTAAAAACATTGTAAACTGGTTAGAGAGCTCTTAGCTGATAAGCGGTATAGAAATACACATGCTATTGCTATCGCTACAAGGAAATCTGAAAAAAATTAAGATGTTGAATCCAGCAGGTGCTGAATCCATCTCACCCTATTGAACAACCTTTCAGCTTGTTTACCAATCAAACCTGATTTATTCACAGTTCAGAAAATAGTTTTTTAAAAATCACTTAGGTAGTTACCATTCCAGTGTCCCTTATTAGCTACCATTATAATCAAATTGTAAGCGTGTTTGTTTACTTTGTCCTTTCTCCAAATGTATGAAATAGTTATTTATAGCTGCTGGTTCAAAACCTGGCATCTGAATGCTACAGTCTGCTAGGCTGTTGTAAAAACTCATCTAAATAACCTTTTAAGAGAACACTGAAAATGATTATATACACATAGAGGGATTTTTTTAAAAAATAAAAGTCATAGGATTAACATGAGATTTTCCTGCCCCCTACCCCTACATCACTACCCATGAACAATGTGAAATGAGTGGCTAGCTGTGTGCAAAGCAAGCGAGGGAGCGGATCTACTTGCCTGTGTTACCCTGTTTATTGGGGATCCTGTGAGGGACACCAAAATGTGCTCAACTATAGGTGGGGAAAATTAGCTCTGAGCACTGCTTTAGCGTTACGAGAGGCAGGGTAACTTAGCAGGATCTTGAACCCTATGTCTATGGGGTCAGGCCAGTCAAGAAGCAAACCGTTTTGAAAGAATAAATGAGATCTTTATTAAAATACAGCCAAACAGTGTATGCAACTCACTCACTCAGATAACTATAGGAAATAAAGGTGGGAGTGGGATAGAGGGATTTTTCAGAGGGATAGTGGGGTCGGGTGATATGAAACCTGTCCTGAAGTCCGGGATAATAGAGAGCAACGCCGGGGTTCGATGTGGCTCAACACGTGGAGCTGAGGGGAGGCTCGCCAAGCAAAGAGGCAGCAAGGCTGTCTGGAACTCGGGAGTGATCTGAGGAGGGTCTCGTAATCAAGGCTTTTTATAGGGAGAGATGTGACTACAGGCTATGCCATACTTGGTGAGAACAATGGATTTCGGGTGTGAGACAAAGCCTCGGAAAGCTCAAAATTTAACATGATTGAGTTAGGTCCGAATTGACAGAGGAGCAGCCAGTATGCAAACACGCGATGCTGGGCAGTTGATAGTTCAGCTAGTCAAGTTACCTGCTCGGGGCAGGGAGTCCTTTGTAGGTAGCGCACATACATCATAGGGTGTTTGCCGGGAGGTCTCCTGAAGCTGCAATCTGGCTATTTCTGGCTTGCCTGTATTGTTTAGAAATATTGCAGCAATCAGCCGCCGAGCCTAGTTTTGTGCTTGTCTGGGGGCCTCACAAACACGTGGAGAGGGGTGGTGGAAGAAAGCCGAATTATTGATATCAAAAGGATATCTTTATGCTATCGCCAAGGCGGCCTAGAAGCTGCAGTAACACCTGCTCATAAGTTAGTGAAGTGTCATTCAAAAAAGTGAGGCTTGTTTAGAAACTGCTTGGAGTGGCTTCTTCTCTGTGGAGTTCCTTGTCAGCTGATATCAAGGATGTGGTTTTTCCAGCATCTGCTAAGGACATTTTTATTCAAGAAGTTTTCCACTATGGAAAGGGCAGGCATGGTTTTATGGGTGCAATGGCTACAGTTGCCAGATCTCAGAGCTTGACACTGAATTCAGTTTTCATGGGGTATCACCAGGCAAGAGACAGAGGTGCCAGTTTTCCAGTTCTGGGGTGGGCCCATTTTCAAGCAAGAGGAAAAGGTTATGTAGAAATCTCTAGCTCACCTAGTAGAGCAACAGCTTCTGACAATTTTGTAAGGTTTAAGTAACTTTTTTTGTTGCTGCAACTTGCAAATAGTCTTCAGCAGGTCAATGTGTTTGTTTAGTTAGTTTCTTCCTTCCGTCTCAGACAAGATGGCATCAGAGCTTACCCTTCACTGTGCTCTGTGTTCACCTCCTAGCTAGAAACAAGTAAACTAGATTAAATGTTGCTTATTCATTCTTCCCAGGTTAAGTGAGAAAGAATAATCTCCTCATTTCACCTTGACCTGGGAACAGCCCCTTTAGCTAAGATCTCTGTCTGAATTTCCAAACAGGAAAAGATGTTTGCAGTATGTATGTGTATTCGAATGACAAGGCATGAGCAACTGTGTCTGGTACTTAATGCATAACACTTAATGACCTCATCAGGGGCCATTCCTAAGTCTGGAGAACTCAAGCCCTGGGATGATTCTGAACCGGCAACTCTAACTATTTGAAATAGGTTGAACTTTGGGCATTTTATTGTTTCCATTGTCATATACTATTTGGGAATCTCTTCAATGCAGAGCAGTTCAGAAACACAGTAAATAAGTAAACAAGCAGAAAGCAGAGCGGGGACTGAAAGCGGTGTCTGGATGGCAGACTGAGCAGCGCATCAGTGCATATTTTCCCCCCGACTACAATCTTCCTACTGTGGTGCAGTGGTGTACCTAGGCTCGGCAGCACCTGGGCCAAGTGTGGAAGTTACACCCCTAAGTAGTGCTGCTGCCCCCCCAAACAGACCAGGAAGGATGGGGGTGGTGGTGGTGAGTGGGCGCGGAAGGGCATGCTGGGGTGACAGTAGATGGGTGCAAAAGTGTGCGGAGGTGGTGGGTGGGCACAGAAAAGCACAGGGGGGTGGGCAGGTATGAAAATGCACTAGGAAGTAGGGGGCGGGCACAGAAGGGCATGAGGGTGGCAGGCGGGCACGGAACTGTGTGAGCTGGTGATGGGTGGGCACAAAAGTGCATGGGAGGTTGTGGGTGGGTACAGAAAGGCATGGGGAGGTGGCAGGTAGGTGCAGAAGGGTGTGAGGGATGGCAGCTTTTGCATCCCCCTTGGAATGGTGCCCAGGGCAAGCACCCCAGTTGCCCCGCCCTAGATCTGCCTTTGCTGTGATGAGTGAATTGTGGAGTACTGTTCTTCAGGATTCCAGTCATTCCACTCCACTTGCCTTCTCCTCTTTTCCATATTTTCCATCCAATTGAGTCTCCCATGCTTGTTGAAAACACTTAGGCATTATTGGATTGCAGAGTTGCCAGTTCTCAGGGCCTGGCCCTGAGTCTCCAGTTTTCATGGTCATCTTTGGGTGTGAATTCTCCAGTCTGAGGGGCCCAGCTCCAAGCAAAAGGAAAGGGCTGTGTGAAGATCTCCAGCCCAACTGATAAAGCAGCAGCTTGCTACATTTTTGCAAGACCGAATTGATTCGTTGTTGTTATTGATAGGGTGTCTTGGAAGTTTGTCATTCACAAGGTCACCATGAGTCAAAGCTGACTTGATAGCAATCAACAGCAACCAAATTGATCTGTTGCTGTAACCTGAAAAGACTCTCCAGGGCATCTATATATATGTATTAGTTAGTTTCCTCTTTCCCTCCCAGTCATTATGTCTCCAGGACTTACCCTCCACTATGCTCTGCATTCACCTGCTAGCTAAAAGCAAGTGGGCTAGCTCAAATATTTCTTATTCCTTCTCCCTAAGTACCTGAGAAGGAGTAATGCTCTCATTTCACCTTCAGCTAAGATTTCTCTATTAATTTCCTGACAGAAACATATGTCCTCTCTCTGTCTCTGTCTGTGTGTGTTTGCATGATAAGCAGTGGGCAGCTGGGGCTGGTATTTAATGCATAACATATAACAACATCCTCAGGGGCTCTCCATAGGCCCCAAGTTTTGACTCAGTAGCCTTGGGGCGTGGGATGATCCTGAACTGGCAACTAAGCTTTTTATTTTGTTTTGTTTTCCCACCTCCTCATTGGAAACCCTCCCGCAGAAAAATAGTTTTTGTACTTTTGAAAATCGGGAGTTTTATCCAGTCCAGCTGATATCTTCCTTCTTGTATGTAGGTGGCACCATTTTTGCTCCACAAGCATCATCACAATAACAGCTTGAACACCAAAAACAGACAGTCCTGTAACGGTGCCAGGGCTCTTGGGGGCAAAGCAGCAGAAGCTTTTGATTAGTAGAGCCAATGATGTCATCTGCTGCTGTCTGTTGGACCTCTCTGCTGCCTTAAACCTTAGATGAAATTCTTACAATAGTTGATGGGGGAGCGGGGGGAAGATGCATATTCCCAGCAACAATATATTGTTATATATTGCTCTGTTTTTGCATGCACGTATGCATACTTGTTACCATACCTTACATCCCGACTCTGTGGGATGTGCTCTTTTCATAATTGAATGTATTTATGGCTGGAAAACATGTTTGAAAGCACACTGACTGGAAAGCATATTGCCAGGTCAGGCTGACCTTAGACACTGGGAAGTCATAAGTTCAGAGAAGATTAGGCAGAAAAACCTGATGCTGATGGAATTGTGATAATCCGTTCAACACCTCAGGCCCTGTGCACACCTGAATGCAGCAGAAGGCAAAACTGTCCAAGTGAAGCAATCAGGGACCATCCTTTAATCTTGCCCTAAGGAAATCTTTCCTATACCCCTTGGCCAACCAGACATTAAGAGATTGCCATGACTCCCATCAATGTTTTGTCACCTAGAGTTAAGGCAATCAGCCCATTCCAGACTCTTTTGTCAGTTCCATGGGAAAACCATTACCGCTTGTGAAGATAAGCAGCTAACCAAAGGGAATGTGTTTTTACCACACATCAAAGTGGTCACTGACCGTATAGGGAAATTGATGAAGAAACATAACATCCAAACAATCTACAGATCAACCAAAAAGATTCAACAGATGTTACTTTCAGCAAAGGACAAGAGGGATCCTCTAACTTCTCCTGGAGTTTATCGCATACCTTGCAGTTGTGGGCAGGTCTACATAGGGACTACAAAACGCAACATCCAAACAAGAATTAAAGAACGTGAAAGACACTGCAGACTGATCCACCCAGAAAAATCAGCAGTAGCAGAGCATGTTATAAACCAACCTGGACACAGAATGATTTTTGAAAGTACAGAAATTCTGGACTGTTCTGACAACTACTATGTCAGACTACACAGAGAAGCCATTGAAATCCATACATACATGGACAATTTCAACAGGAAAGAAGAAACTCAGAAAGTAAACAAAATTTGGCTACCAGTATGAAGAACACTAAAATCAAGACTCAAAATATGCCAATGAACACCATTCAGACTCTGGAGGTCACTCTACAAGAAACAATACAATAGATAGCTAATGTACTTAACACACTGTTATGCATATCCCCTGATTAACAACTCAACCCTGGGGGATATCCCATTTAACAATAGGCCATCACACAGGCCAACTTAACATATGCAAATTGCTTCCTAACACCCGAGGACTACACAAGTATATATACTCTGTCTCACTTCCATGCCACCAGATCCTCTGAAGATACCAGCCACAGATGCAGGTGAAACGTCAGGAGAAAATACTAATAGAACATGACCTCAAAGCCCGGAAAACCCACAACAATCCATTACCACTTTGTCTAAGCACGCCCTTCAAGGTAAGAAATAGGGTATATAAACCCTAGCTTCAGAGCATTGGGTGTAGTGCCCAGACTGCTGTTCTTCTGTGCTACCCTCAGACACCATCTGAATCCCTTTGCTTCAACCTTCATCTTCCGGACTGGTAACTATCATTCTCTCCACTCCTAATTTATCTCTATCCAACCTTTTACACCTCACTTTCCGATTCCCTGGTTCTTGAGAGTGTCTGATTTCTTATGTGTTTGTCAATCCAAATAAAATACTTCATTCTGGAGTCCTCTCTACAGTTGGTACTGGTATACATAGGTGAAAAGATCCTGCCGTTATCCTTCTTTCACAGGCCTCTTTTGAGCTATAATTCCCCCAAACTCTAAGGAGATGCTGGCATTGCTGGTGGACCTCAAAGTTCTCCACCTCTTAGGGTAACACATGACACAACCCCTGTTTAAGTGCCATATATTGGCAATTGTAAATACATGCCAAGGATCATCCAGCCACCCCAAACACTTCTGATCTATTTTGATTTTAGAGCTAAACAGAATGAAGCCTGGTTAGTACTTGGGTGGAAGACCACTGGGGCCCATTCATACTATGCATTTAGAGTGCTATGATTCTATTTTAACTGCCATGATTCAGTCCATGATATAGGGAGGTGCATTCAAAATTTTCAGTCAGAGAACTCTAGTACCTCACTAAACTAGGATTCCATAGGTTGCAGCCACGGTGGTTTAAGTGGAATTTGTTGTTGTTGTTGTTGTTATGTGCCTTCAAGTCATTTCTAACTTATGGTGACCCTATCGTAGGGCTTCTTGGCAAGATTTGCTTAGAAGGGGTTTGCCTTTGCCTGCCTTGGAGGCTGAGAGAGTGTGACTTGCCCAAGGTCATCCAGTGGGTTTATATGGCCAAGTGGGGATTCAAACCCTGCTCTCCAGTGTCACAGGCGAGTGCTCAAACCATTCTACTACCCTAGTTGTTAATATAGTACTACAGGTGTGTAGTGTGAATGAGTAATTCCAGAATCTACAGGTAAGCTTAGGAAAGAATCTTGAAGAACTGCCAGCAGGTATCCTAGACAGTGCTGGATGAATGGTCTGATATAATGGTACAAGGGTGTAGCTTCTTATGTTTCACTGAAGGGTGTCCCATAGCCCCATGCCTCCAGTGCCAGTTCGATAACAGTGTGAAGAGGAGAGCCACTGCTATGTGTGAAGATGCTCCTCATGATTCAGAATGCTGAAAATCAGGGTTCTGAATCACATGGAGAGTCTGCATGAGTAGATAAGGTCCTCTAATTCAGAAGATTCACCTTCACTTGGGGAGGGTAATAGAACTGATGTTGGAGGGCAACAGTGCTGGTACTGTTTCCCCTCTTCTTGTGTGTACTAAGCATAAATATACAATGTCTCAGTAGGACTACACAGTGATATAGTTTTGGATCAAAATGACTCCCTTAATTTTTGGAAACTCCTTTGGGAAACGGCTAACGAAACCATTAGGATGAGTGCCTCCACTTTAAAAATTTGCCACTATGCCAATGAAAGAAGAGGGAATGATAATATTTTTCCTTAGAGGAAGACGATAGGTATTGCAGCACCGGATGGTGAGACTCGTTGGGAACCTGTGGACCATAGCGCAGTTACTGTGATGAATAAGTCATAAGAATTGTTCTTTGCAAAGAACTCCTTGTGCTTAATGTATGCAAACAGATTTCAGTTTCATGCCACTGGGCACAGCCAATCCCAGGGAAGCAATGCTTATCGTGGAATCTTCGAACGCAGCTGTATGAGAGAACCAAAGTGTACGGAATCTTATTTCCCCCTAGAGCCCCTCCAGCTAAGGTCTACACGGAGCTTTACAAGCAAAATGAATGACAGGTGGATGCCCAATGGAGATGACATGCTAAATTAGATTTAACCCAGCAAGAGCTGGGAACAGGCTTTTACGTAACAACCCCTCTGTTTTCAAAGAGCCAGCACCACCGGCGAGCAATACAGTCTCTTTCCCAAAGCAGACCCTCTTTCATCCTTTATTTATATGGCGTGTGCAGTGGCACTGCCAGGGACCTTATGTCCTGGAAACTGAAAGTGTAACACCTCCGAGGGAGTTGGCAGCCTGACAAGGCCCTGGGAGCAAGCACAAGCTGTAAATGTAACCACAAAACACGGCACATTGGTGTCCTGCCAACATGCAAACAGTATGCATTGACCCCTTTGGCTTACACATCTTTTTTTCCCAAAAGGTGATGCCAGTCCATGAATGCCAGTGCCAGAGCTTCTTCTTTTATTTCTTAAATAAAGCCCAGCTGCTTGTAGCTGGGTCTCAAATGTGTTTCCAGGTCTCCAGGTTAGTTATAACTAAGTACTTGCTTATCATTCATTATCTAAGAAATAAAGCTACAGTCATCCTTCCATATTTTGCAGGTTTGACTTTCACAGATTTGATTATTTGTGTTTTCTCCAACCCCTGCTCCTCCAGCTCAGGCACTTCTTTTCCAAGGGAACCTTTCCTTCTGGTGGCTCCATTCAGGCTATGCAGCTCTTTAAAAACCTACCTCTAGTCCTCCTCCACCTCCACCAGCCACTGCCTGGCCAGCTAGGATGTCTCATAGCCTGGTTTCTCAGCATCACAAACCCTGACCACACCCAATGAAGGAGATGAGCAAGAGAGGAAGTATAGGAACACTATACTGACCCAACCCCTTTCCCTCTTCTTTCCCTCACCTGGGCCGTTTCCGCACTAGACTGTTACAGTGCGATTATTCCACTTTCAACTTCGTATGGAATCCTGGGGTTTGCAGTTTAGGGAGGGGCCTTGAGGCCAGAACAATTAAGTGCAGAAGTGGCCTTGGTTTCCAGAACTGTAGTCCCTGGTAGTGGTAGGCTCAAACCACTACACCACGCTGGCTCTTGTAATGTGTAGCTAAATACTTTTTCGGGGCTTTGGGTCTATAACTTTAACTAACTACTTTAGGATTAATTAGTTGCAACTCCATGAGCTCTGGTCTGACATCAAACCAGCAGCTGGCAGCAATGCAATGTTTATAGTTTGGTCATCATCATCATCATCATCATCAATGATGTCTTTTCCCCAAAACTGAGACTCAAGGTGGCTTACTGGTAATTCTCACCCCCTCCTTTTTATGCAAATTGGCAAAACTACTCTATTACAGTGTACTTAGATTTTCTGAGCAATCACTTGACACTTTATTAATATTCCTATGGCCATAGTAAGTGCCCTTAGTCAGCATCTGTGCAGACACTCTAGAATATTATAGCTTCTAAGGACATGTTCTTCTGCAAATCTTGTGTGTCCCTACATATCTTCACTTGCCATAGGCTTGGAATGGGCAAATAGAAAACTCACTCAGTAATCTGAACTGCTGAATCTGAACACCTCTGAGATTTGTCCAGGGTTGGAAGCAAAATAGGAGTTGAGACAGATTGTTTTTCTGGCTTAGTACTCACACTGCTTCTTATGCGTTGCAGGGGAAAAGGATATGCCTCATCTCCAGAAAACTGAAGAAAAGAGAATCGTGTTTGCATAAGTTTTGCATATGCTAATCTGTTCAGATAGGACAAATTTAGGCGTAACTGCTGTAACTAATACTGTCCGTCTCACCATAGTGGTGATGTACAGTGAAGTCAGACTCAAGTCAAATTCAAGTCGCTTCAATGACTCGACTTGCACTCAACTTGACAGTAAATGACACACTGACTCGACTCAACTCATAACCTGTATATTTTTAGTGACTGACTTGCTGGTCTTGGTTTGGTAACATGACACATTCATCCAAAAACCTTAAACTTTGAACAACTCTTCCATCTCTTCTTGCCTACTGATCACCTGACACCCTGTCTCAAGCCCAAAACTTGAGCCATTTCTTAAAGGGAAACAGCTAACCCATTAAGCAACAGGCTTGGGGCGAGGTTGAGGTCTGCTCAGCAGCCTGTCCGTATTGCATATTGGAGGAACCTTCTAAAATTTTTCCTAACAGAAGAAGGCAAGATTACCTTCCCAGAGCACAGAGAAGGATCTTTCCTTCTAAAGCTTTGAAACTTCAGTAATGGACAGTAAGAAAGATCCTATTCCCCACTTCAGAAACTGACTCCTAGACTTGAGACTTGACTTGGAAGTATCTTGCAAGGACTTGAGACTCAGCTTGAGACTTGAAGGTAGAGACTTGAGACTAGACTTGAGACTTGTATTAAAAGACTTAAATACATCACTGTACCATAGTAAGGGGGGGTCTGTGACCTGGGAGCCTTCATACTACAGAATTATAGCGCTTCCAGTTTAATGGCCATGGTTCTATCCTATGGAATCCTGGAATTTTAGGGAAGGGCAGTAAGAATTCTCAGCCAGAGCACTCCCAGTGCCTCACCAAACTACAAACCCGAGGATTCCATAGGATGGTGTCAGGTACTCTGAATGAAGTCTGAATGTTAGTGTGGTGTGGCTAGAGATGTTTTTCCTGTGGGCAGGAGGAAGAGGTCAAAGTGCCCTCACTTTGTCCTCAGTAGTACCAGGTGTAAGATTGGTATGTCTATCTATCTGCTGTATTTTTCCGGTCTTGTAGGAAAGCTCTGAAACATGGGAAGCATGTCACAAGGTGTAGGTCTGGGAGTGGCTAACTCAGGTTAAAAAACTTACATCATGTGAAAGTTCTTCTCTTTGTTCTCTCTTTGTTTTGCTGTTTTTTGTTCAAGTTACTGGACTTTTTTATGCTTCATGGCAAATGCTGTCTGAAGCAGTATCCTGCAGTGCATCAAATAAATTTTAAATTAGCCTAGACACACTTTGTGTGGCTGTGTTTCAGTCTGGGGCAACTGGCAATGATCCAGCCCAGTTGTCTTGCTTTTGCACTCCGCACATGCTCTAGAGCCAGTACCTAGGCATCTTGACAGATGGAACCATGGCAGTTAAAGTAGACTAGTTATGTATCATGCAGTGTGAATAAGCTCCTGATGTGTTGTGTTGTAGCTCAGTTGACCACCCATTGCTGGATGTACACTAATATCTGTTCTCCCTACTTGTAGTTCTAAATCTTTAAGCAGGAATTGGAATAGACCATTTTTTAAAGAAAGGATGTCTTCAGATAGAAAACTGTCCCATGAAAAGGATACAATGGCTATCATATCAATTACCGCTTTTTATGTTTTTACTTCACCACCATCAATCCAACATATCTTCACCACAGGCATAAGACACAAACTATGCACTCTCACCTTTTGAACTAATCTTTACTGACTCTTGAAGCCACTAGACTTGCACTGTCTGCTGCAGACCTATAAGAAAATGTGCTGCAAGCTTGCATTAAGAACTTCACCACAGGGTTCTATAATGCGCTGTTTATTAACTTAAAAGCTGAATAGAATTTGAATTCCATAGCCAGCTTCAATAGATTTATTTATTCATTAGATATGATTATATCTTATCCAGTGAGCTTCACTCTAAGTTGTGCACATGGCCATCTCTTCCCATTTTATCTTCATAATAACCTTGTGAGGTAGGTCAGCTTGAGTGAAGAGTGACTGGCTCAAAGCCAGTCAGTGAAGCCATTTCTGCACTACACTGTTATAGTGCTATTATTCCACTTTCAACATCCTTCTCCCTAAACTGCAAACCCCAGGATTCTATAGGATGTTGAAAGTGGATTAATACCACTATAACAGCGTAGTATGGAAATGGCCTGAGTTTCATGACTCAGCGTGGACTTACACCTAAATCTCCAAGGTACCACAACAGCATTTCAATTAGCTTTTGGCTTTCTTGCATTTCATTCCAGCTAGGGCAGTGGTTCTCAACCTGTGGATCCCCAGATGTTTGTGGACTTCAGCTCCCAGAAGCCCCAGCCACTATGGTCAATGCTCAGGGCTTCTGGGAGCTGAAGTCTAAAAACATCTGGGGACCCACAGGTTGAGAACCACTGAGCTAGGGGCTGTTTTGCTTCCACATTTGCCGTCTCATCTTCTCTCTCTTCAGAGCTCTCAGATAATAGAGGGTCTGACTCTCAGTCAGATCATGACAGATGTATGTTAGGTCTGCTCCAGTCATTCTCTGCTCCTACTGAATGGTATTTATGGGTGGCTGAAAACTTTCCATTACTTGCTTTGTTGTTCCCAGCTAATCAAATGACAAATGGATCAAGCTAGGGTGAAGAAATAGGGTTACAAAGATGGTATCGTCCTTGCTTCCAATTTGCTCTCATTAAGACATTACAGAGCTTCTTAGTCCAGCTGCAGTGTGGGATGCACATCAGATCAAAAAGCAAAATGCAATCAAGAGAAAAGGGAAAACAAGATGCCAGTACAGTACAGAATGAAACAATCCATTTATCATAGAATCCAAGGAAAGACACTCCCTTATCTGTGTCTTGCTTTCTGCTGTGTAGAGAAAAAGAAAAGAATCATGGACATCACCCTAAATGGAGGTTCATTTTTAAAAACTATTATTTATTCATTAGTTTCAAAACAAACAATCAAATTTACAATTAGAGATGCAATCACAGTTAAAGAAATCTACATTCAAAGAAAAAAAAAACTAAAACCAAAATACAGTACTAACACACTGAAGTAAAACATTGTTTAGCTCACTAAACTGCAAACCCTTGGATTCCATAGGGTGTTGAAAGTGGAATAAAAACACTATAACAGTCTAGTGTGGAAATGGCCATTGAACACTAACTAAAGCACTAAGCACTAACTTACTAAAACAGAAAATATCTCTGACTCTCTAAAGGCAAACTGTAATGAAAAAAAAAAATAAAAAATATTATTCTTTCAGTATATATCCAGCTAAGTAATCCTGCTAGAATTGCGAGTAATCATAGCCACAAATTATTGAATCATTAGATTTCTTATTGCTCAAAAAGTCCATAAAGTATTTCTAATCTTTGAAAAGATCTTCAGTGGTCTTATCCTTTAAAACTCACATTAGTTTGGCAATTTGGGCTAACTTAGCAACTTTAACAATCCATTCTTCCATTATCGGTGCTTCAGTCCATTTCCAGCGAACAATATTCTTGCTGCTCTTATCACACACAGTCAAATGGAGATTCATTTTTGAACACAACACAAAACTTGGAAGCCCACCTGCATCACAAGAAGTTGCTCTCAAAAGTGGCAGTTTTATTCTTTTTCAGAATGGCTATCTGATAAGCAAAGTTGCAGTGTATCCTTCTTGTTTCTAACCAGATAACACCCAGTAAGATCAGAAGGACGATGAGAGAATTCTTGATTTCCTACAGTACAGGATGGTTTTGTAGGCCATCTAGTCCAATTCTGCTTCATGTAGGACATCTAAGAAGTAGAGCATACCAAAAGATGAAGGAAAATCCACCAGTCAGTTCTAGGCAGTAGATGCCAGACTCTTCTTGTCAAGACATTTTTTCTAAGCCAGGATCCTGTCATGTAACCTCTAGTTACACCAGGGAATGTTCTTTTAGAAACGTTGCAGTAGATCTCCTTGTGCAATAGCTCTTGCTCCACTTGTGCAACAGGAACTGTGGGGTTGCTGGTGGTGGTTCCATTCCCTCATCTACTGATTGACTTCAGAGTTGGTCCTGATTGTATTCCAGCTATCCTCAAATACTTGCGGAAGAAGGAGCACCCTTACGCTGGAGGTGAAGACCATTCTATCTTATCCAGGTGCTTAAAAGCTGCTGGAATGCATCTGGGTACACTCTCATAAGCAAGCAATGGCAAGGGGAAGGAGTTGTTTTGCAGGAACTCCACATCCGCTTTTGTGCAGCTGGGGAAGAAGTGGGAAGGAAGGAGCACTTTCTCTGAAAACAGAGTAAGTACACTAGTAGAGACTTGCATCAGTGTACTTCTTTTACCAAGGCAGAAATGTTCCTTCCAAATCCACCTTCCTGCATCTGAAGCCTATTGGATCGAGTCCTGTGCTTTGGGGCAGCAGAGAGCCAGTTTTGACTCTCTCTTAAGTGGCAGCATTTCAGATACTAGAAGAGTGTTTCTTTGAACTAGAAAGAAAGGGGAAAACATGCCCACAAAATTCTCTTCTTGACAAGTCCAGGGATGGACTATTTTTGTAGTCCCCACTGGAACTATTTGCAAGCGTGGAAACATTGCCACTGAAACTGGCAGTGCTGATGCCTCTACAAACACAACTTTGTTGTGGTTATTTCCCATCAAATCAGCTTTGCCTAATAGTGACACCGTGAACTAGAGACTTCCATGAGCTGTAGTTATCAATAGGTCTGCTCAGGTCTTGCAGACTTGGGATTGTGGCTTCCTTGGTTGAATGAAATGTAATGCAGTCTTCCTCTTTTCTTTCTGCCTTCCAATTTACCAAACAGTTTTCCAATGAGTACTTCATCTCATGATACATTCAGAGTAAGACAGTATCTCAGCTTCTAGTGAGAGTTCAGGTTTAATTTGTTTTTGGACTCATTTATTTGCCTTTCTGACAGATCATAGTATCTGTAGAACTCGTATCTATCACTACAAATGAATTGCTTCTCTTCCCAGTCATGTACGAATGTGGGGGCGGGGGGTGATTTGTCCTGGGCGGCAACGTTTCTAGGGCATCCGGGCCTGTAGCTATGCCCCATGTGCCCTGGCCACACCTCCTGTGGAAGTGAGGAGTGCCACATGCCTTGCACCATAGTCCCCCCCACTCACACACACACTCCAAGTTCTGTCTCTTCCTCTTCCTATTTCTTCACTCTCCAGCTTTTCCAGCTATACATAGAAATCAAAAATGTAGCACGGACAATCCTAACTTTAGTATTCAATATTGTTTCTGTACACTTGAGGATGTTTTCTAGTTCCTTTATAGCTATCCTTCCAAGTCTCAATCTTCTGATTTCTTGCCATGCGCTTCCCAAGAAAACACTCAGAATGTAGCAGCAGTGTTTATTGGAGTAAAACAAGCAGCATAGCAACTTGTATAAGTTGCTAGGACTGAGGTGCCTTGGATAGCAACAAGGTTTTATGCTGGGACATACAAATTTAGGTGTGAGTGGCATTGATTGATGAAGGTCATAAATGCCATATCAGCTCCACCAGTCCCCGATTCTTCCCAGGCCATCCTGGTGTTTCGATATTTTCATTTTTGGAACACAAATGCTTCCTGGGTTCTTATCTCATCCCTACTGGTTGTTCTTACACCATTTCACACTCCATTCCTCTGACATCTTAAAACCTTTGAACCCATACCCAGATACAAGTTACATACAGCAATTGATATTTAACACATTATTGCGAACTGCAATTAGCATTGAATATATTGCACCATTAGCCATCTCTATTCCTTTTCATATACTGTCTAAACTAAGCCTAGCGTATTTTCTATTGTTGACACGTCAGGAGCCAAGCCTCCCAAGGTTTCTTGACTGCAATCCCCATTTTGATTAATGACTGAGTTGAAATGGAGAAAATCTTTTAACTATTTTGATGTCATCACCCTCTTTAAAGATGTGCAAATCATCTGTGATCATTATTTTTGTTTTCTTAATATTGAGCACTTACCCTGCTTTTGAATCTTAGCTTTCACCAGTAGTCATTCCAAGTCTTTGATATTTTCAGCTAGTAACATGGTGTCGTCTGCACATCTTAAGCTGGCAATGATCCTTCCTCCAAGTCTAATTCTATTTTCCATATGATACATTCTGCACATAAATTAAACAAATAGGATGATACAATGCAGTCTTGTCTGACCTCTCGCTACCAATGGGATACCGTTCTGTTTCTCCATATTGTGTCCTAACAATGGTTTCTTGTCCAGAGTATATATTATACATCTGGACAATCAAATGTTGGGAGACACGAATTTCTTTTAGAGTGAGGCATAGTTTCTCATGATCTACACAATCAAAAACTTTGGTATAAACCGTAAAGCATAGGTTGATAGTCTGAAATGCTTTGGAGTGCTCCATCAGCCAACATATATGTGCAATATGATCTCTAGTGTCTCTTCCTTTTCCAAACCATGCTTGAATGCTTGGCATTTCTTGCTCCATGTGTGGTAAAAGTCTGTATTCTACAATTATGAGCATCACTTTGCTTGCTTGAGAGATTAATGCAGTGGCCTGATGGTTATTGCAATCCTTGGTATCCCCTTTCTTAATGATTGGACAAGTGTACTGAGGGCTTCCAGTCTGTGGGCCTGTACTTTGTTTTCCATATTTGTTGCCAGATTTTTGTTAGAATCTGGATAAAATTCCATCTCTATAGTCAAAACAGGTATATTGGTATGCCATTCATTGTTCGTGATTTCTTTCTTTCTAGTGGTTTGAGAACCTTTTCTACTTCGCTTTCTAAAATTCTAGATTCAAAAGGATTCCTTGAAGACATCTGTCAACTTTTGTCCCTTTGATATTGTTCTCTCTATGTTACTTCCATCATCTTTTTCTTTTGCCTTGATGATACAAGTTCCCCTCTTGGGGACATAGCTTCCTTTCTCTTGGTTTAAATTTCCCTTTGACTTCTCAGATCTTCTGGAAAAGGTCTCTTGTTCTTACTTTCTGTTGTTGTCTTCTTCTTTTATGCTCAACTACCTCTACAGTTACGTTATCAAACATTAGTGGCACAAAAACACACACACACACCATTTTTCAGCCTTTTAAGATGCTGTCTTGCAGAACAGCAGGGCTCTGTGGTATGGGAGAATGCTCTGTGCCATAGAGAGAGCTGCTACAGTTGCTGCCAGTTCACTGCAGCAAGTGTAGTAGCAATCATAACCTTGGCAATGGCAGTGCATTTTGTAGAAAGTTGCAATGGTGTAGTTCCCCAAAATGGGGAAGGGGTTTCCAGTGCAGCCCCCACTGTGAGAAGTTGCCTATCTTGCATACAGTTCTTTAAAACAGCGCCATACATACCTTTCATATCTAGTCCAGTTTAGTCTCTTCTAAATGTCTACAGTCTGTAGCACTGATCTTTCACGTCACCTGATCTTTTTAACAGGAGACAGTGGGAATTGAACTGGGGAATTTTGGCATGCAAAGTATATTTTCCCCCACTGAACCATAGATCCTTCCCTAAGGAATTTCTCAAGACAAGACCCCAATTTTTACTGGTTCATGAGTTTGTAAACCAGGATGTCCCATGAACAAAATGAGAGTTATGCCATTGAGGTGATATAAGTTGAGGTGCAAGTTCACCAACCTCTTTGAGCACTAATTTTGTGGGTCCTCACACTGGCAGTTTAGAATGGGGGGGGCAGACTGTAAATGAGACAATTTTTAGGAGAAAAAAGTGGGGAAGAATGAAAGCTGGAACTGAGGGCTAAACAGTTTAATTAACTTGTCCAAGATGCCACATCACGAGCTGTACTGCATAACTTTATGAGTCTTTAGCTACATGGAAAAGGCACAACAAAACCCTGTGAAGATATATATCCAGGCAACAGCAAGAGTGCTCCAATGTGTATTGGACTCTTCTGATGGGCTCCAGCACTTCCAAGTCAGAGTCTGAATACTTATTGGAGAGTGCCCTGATGCCCATTGGTGCCCACTGTGCATTGGAACATGGCACATCAGTCACTCCATCATTGTGCAATGGAGGCCTGTACATCATAACATCACAGCAGCCCTTAGCTGAATATGGATATTGCGAAACTGCTCAGTTCTGTTTCCTGCATGTGTAAGTCCACTTACAAAGACTTAAGAGCTCTATTGAATTCCAGGCCAAGTTTTCAAAGGTGGCCAAGATGAAACAAATAAAGCAAAATAAAAATCTGAGCCCACTTGGTACAGCTAAAAACATTTCCCCATTTTGCTTTCCTTTATGAGAAGTTGCCACAGTGAAGTTGTCTCTTTGCTGGGAGAAACCTGGATACAATTGGTGGTGGAAATATGCATGCATCGGTGCCTCTCTCAAGCTTTTTCTGTCTCCCTGCCTACATAACATATCCTAGTTAGTCAGTGTTCAAATGCTCCATGCTGCCAAAAAAAAAAAAAAAAAATGAAGGGAAAATGCAGTGGCAGGAGTGGAGGCAGAGGCAGAGGACTGTGTGTGTTTTGGTTTTTCAAAAAAGAAACCCATATGACAGTTTGAACTCATTAAAACCCATTTTCCACCTGCTACTAATTTTCCTCTCCCTCCCAAAGGATGTCTGTTTGTTTGTACAAACAAGTGGAAGGGGAACCGTGAAAATTCCTTACTGACCCTCAGCAATAGTTAAATCATCTGGAGAGACATTCAAGACAGAGGTGCATCTGTGCTGGCCACTGTTGTGGCCAAAACAAGGACAAGACGTTTGGACAATGGAGAAGAAGGCACGCAACGTGAGCCACCCATGTCTCAGAAGCTGGCCAGGCTGGAGTAAAGTGAAGTCGTTTGTAGGCTAGGAAGAACAGAGGATCCTGCGGAAATCTGGAGGAAAGCAAAGAAAGCATGGGGATGTGGGCAGGCAGACACTCTCACATGCAATCTGTAGGCGAGAGGTTGGTTCCCAGTTTGGGGATCAGTAACCAATAGCCAACATGCCTTGCTTTCTTGCCTTTCTGGCATCTTTTTTTAAAAAATCATTCCTTATTGCTTATGACCTCATTTTATGGCAGACGTCTTTGTTGTCTTTGTTCGCTTGCTGCAGTAAACAGCTATAAAGTGAGGTAATACGCATAGGGCGGTCCCATTAAAACATTTAATGAGTACAGACATAAATCTGCAGTGCGTCATGTTGTTTTGGACCATATTGTGTCCCCCGTTCTTCAACCTCCAAGTTGCATTGAAGGGCCCAAAGTCTGGCAGTGGCGAAGGCAAAAAGCTGTGGAAGTGAGGAGTGCAAGCTGTTCATTAGGAACTATGAAATATGTGTGTGTTTGGAACAGGGTTTTTACACCAAATGATCCATAGTGCAAGTGTACCTTTGGCATTCAGAAGTTCTTAGCTACAGCTCCCATCACCTCTTAAGACTGGCCCTGTTTGCTGGGGGTTCTGGGAAATGAAGACCAAAACATCCATGGGATCCAAACTTTCTCTGCTTCTCGCATGGTGGGTAGACCAAAAGTGTCAAGGTCTTAACCACTTCCTGTAGAAGAGGGACTGAAATCTCAGGGTGAAGAGCTGAGATTAAGGTATGGACTATTTTTTTTTTCTTGGCTTGAGAGATGCTGGTATTAGCGCTGCCTAGGGATGGGAAGAATTTTTGAAAATATTCAAAAAATGACCAAAAAACATGGATGGTAAGAGTCCCAGACTGAGGAGAATCTGTGCAGTTTGGAACATATTTATGCACATGGTGGTTTTGCACAGAAAACAGCATTTTCTGTGCAAGAAACAAACTTTTCCACATATTATTTTCTGTGCTTAAAATGGTGTTTCCTGTGTGGAAAATGCTGGGGTTTTGCCAAAAACAATTAACCCCCCCCCAAACCTAAACCAAACCAAAACAAAGACAGATACAAAATACTATGTGTGAATTTTGCACAGAATAAACCCCAAACTGCGAATAATCATTGGAAACTGCAGTTTTGAAGACTTTCTTGCAGCAAGAAATGTGAAAAGATTTGATTGCTTCCTTTGAGAAGAGAACTAGTGAAGAACTGCATCTCTAGCTCTACCTTTGTGTCCATCAGTCACTGTCCCAAAGTCACCAGCCACAGCCAGGTTCTGCCCCTGACTGATAAGAGGATCAATTCCCATTCCAACATTTCCTTCTCCTGTCTTATGTGCTACCAGCCCTTAATTCATCGGCTCTTCATTTGGTCTAAGATCGATCAATCTTTCGACCCAACTTGCAAGACAATGCCCATCTCACCTTATATGTCTGGCTGAGCCACACCAAGACAAGTCCAAGGCAGTGGACTAGCCTTGGGTCGTTCTGCACAACATTGTTATAGTGCTATTATTCCACTTTCAACATCCTACGGAATCCTGGAGTCTGCAGTTTAAGGAGGGACATCTAGAGAGCTCTTTGGCCTCAGTAAACTACAAACTGCAGAATTCCACAGGATGTTGAAAGTGGAATAACAGCACCGTAACAGGGTAGTGCGGAAAGACCCTGAGGAGGATTGTTTATCTGAAGAGCTGTCCGATTGAAATTTAGTTGAAAGACTGTTAAAGAAAAGTAAGGAAGGAAAATAGGAGGCTGGATGTCTCCTGTAAGACACCAGGACAACATCCGCAGCAAGCACACAGAGTTACCTGGCTCTTGTTTTTATTATGATTTTAATTATTTTAACCCCTTTTTTTCCTTTTGCCTTGTATCCTATAGTTGTTTTATTGCATATCTCATTAGATTGTATTGCTGTTAGACACCTTCAGTACTGTTGTTCTAGAAAGCAGAAAGAGGTAGATAATAATTAGAATATTGTAGTTGCTGCAGTTACTCTTTCTACTTTGCTACCTGGATTAGGTTTCTAGGTCCAGGAACTGGCTTGGGTTTCTAGATGCAAGACATGTGCTTGTAAAGTCCACGGCTGCACAGACAAAATGGTGGAGGAGTGTGCTTTGAGATTTACGTGTGCGGTTGTGGGTGTGGGGAGCAAGGGGCTGAGTAAACAAGCCACGATAGTTAACCATGCCTCGCTCCACTGGTCATTCCTGCTTGGAGACGGTTTTGGGAGCTGCGCCCACATGGAGCAATCATGTGCTGTTATGACAAGTAATTAGGGGGTGATGTGAAATGCTCAGAAATTACTTTATTAGGCTAAAGAGGCTCATAAAGCGCAGGAAACAAACAGATCTTTTAAACGTGTCCAGATTGTGTGTGAAACTCACCTCCGCCCCCTATCCTCCCTAACCCTCGCTCACACCCCACCATCCACCTTGGCTGAAGAAGAAAGAGGTGCCTCTCCAGGCTTTTCTTATTGCCAGAAATGTTGGAACACTGATGCAGGACAAGCGCTGGAAAAAGCCATTGGAATCACACATCTGTTGGCTCCTTAGCCAGCTGTCTGCCTCATGAATGTTGGACGATTTCTCTCAGTATGCTCTTCATTCTCCCAGAGTCACAGGGCTGATGACACCAACATGGTGAGAATATTGGAGTTGCCTTTCTGGATTAGACCAGGGGTCTCTTGAGTCATAGAATCCTATGACTCAAGGAAGAGTCTTGTGCACCATCTGGTCAAAGATAGGAGGTGAAAAACTCTCAGTTTCACTTTCAGTGCATTTCTTTGAACCCTACCTGCAAAAAACCATCCCTTCATTCCTATCAGCTTGGGATACTATTTTGGTCTTGCCACATGGAATTCGGTATGTGTTTTCTACATAATTTTCTGTAATGTGCACATTTATATATGTGCTATTCCTAATTTACACATTTTGTACACATTTTCACCCTGATTAAAGCACGTTTGTGTGCATTTTTTAAATTGCATACTTTTAAAAATCCCTTTACACTTTTAAAATATATACATGATTTCATGAATACAAAATGGGACTCAGTTCTTACCAGTGTCTGAATTTCTGAGGGTGCATTTTTTCTCACAGGGGTTGGAGGGTGTGAAATAGACAATCTCAGCAAGACTTTCACAGAACTGTGGAACTGGACAGTTGGAAAGGAGAGCAAGACTTTGAAAATAGTTCACACCTATATCTCACATATTTGCCGTGTTCACATGCCCTTGGTAACTTTGTCTGCTAATTTTCTTTGGATGCCTAAATGTCCAATGCAGGTTTTAAACCACAGTCAGCCCTCCACATTTATGGGCTAAGCATTCACGGATTTGTCTATTCACCAATTACTGTATTTGCAGCAGCCTCCACTGCTGTCCTCCACCATTTTTAACAGGGACTTCAATGACACTGGTGTCTTTGAGAGGCAATCAGACTCATGGAGCGATTGAGTCCAGCCACACACATTCCATCACTTGTGGGGGGGAGGGAGGGGGGAGAATGGGACTGGATAAGGGGAGGGCACTTGCATGGGCAGGAGGGGGAATGGGGATGGGATGGGGGTCCCCTTTGTCCCTCCTCCCACTTCTCACAAGCTGAACATGAGTCAGCAGTGTGATGCAGCAGCCAAGAAAGCCAACACAATTTTTGATTGCATCAGTAGGAGTATGGTGTGTAGATCAAGGGAGGTAATGGTACCACTTTATTCTGCATTGGTTAGGCCTCATTTGGAATACAGTTCTGGGCACCTCAATTCAAGAAGGATATTGACAAGCTGGAGTGTGTCCAGAGGAGGGTGACCAAAATGGTGAAGGGTCTGGAAGCCATGCCCTGTGAGGAGCAGCTTAGGGAGCTGGGGATGTTTAGTCTGCAGAAGAGAAGGTTAAGAGGGGACATGATAGCCATGTTTAAATATTTGAAGGGATGTCATGTCGAGAAGGGAGCAAGCTTGTTTTCTGCTGCTTCAGAGACTAGGGCAAGGAGCAATGGATTCAAGCTGCAGGAAAGGGATTCCACCCGAACCTCAGGAAGAATTTCCTGACGGTCAGAGCTGTCCGGCAGTGGAATATGCTGCCTCAGAGTGTGGTGGAGTCTCCTTCTCTGGAGGTTTTTAAGCAGAGGCTGGATGGCCATCTGTTGGGAATCCTTTGATGGGTGTTCCTGTATAGCAGGGGGTTGGACTCAATGGCCCCTGTGGTCTCTTCCAACTCTATGGTTCTGTGATTCTCCATCCTATCCCCTTCCTCTCCACCCATTTGAGTGAGCAAGCAAGGGAATGCATGCATGACCCATCTCCCTAGTACAGGTACTTTTGCGTGTGTGTGTGTGTGTGTGTGTGTGTGTTAAATGTATTTTGAGGACTTATGGTATTTGTGGTTTTTCCACTTTTGCTAGGGACCTGTGCCCCTAAACCTTGCACAAGTGAACAGCTGTCTGTCCTGCTGTGCTAGGAGTTTGGGGACTGAAGGAAAAATGCCTCTCATTGGAGAGGCAGAATTTCCAAGGGAGGCAATTTCCTCATTTCGCCACCCCCTGTAGCTATACCCCCACCATTACAAGGTGGCTGTCTAGCCTCTGTTTACCAACCTTCAATGAAAGAGATCCACCGTCCTTCAAACTGTCTTTTCTGCTGTCAAACTCCTCCTAGCACCAGTAAGTTCTTCCTAATGTTTTGATGGATCCCCCCCCCCTTGTGATTTGAATCTGTTGGCTTGTGTTCTAGTCTCTAGAGCAACAGAAAAGAAGCTAGATGCATCTTGCAGAGAAACTGAAGGATAGCTATCATTCACCTCCCAATCTTCTCTTCTCCAGGCTGAACATAACCAAGCTATCAAAATTCTTTTCCACCCACCCTATTTGTTGTGGGAAATTGAGCTCCAGCACATCCCCAAGAGATCATTGTCCAGCCTCTAGCTCTGTGCCTGTCCGCCAGTTTTCCAAATGTTTTTGTTTTGCTACAAAAGAAGTTTCTATTTTTCTGCCCTCAGGCACTTCAAGATGAGGCTTTTATAGTTCAATTATCCTGGCTCATTCATGGAATTTTTGGAAGGTAGTGGGTCTAGACATATTTTTTTTCTAGTTTGTAGCCTTCCTGTATTTCCCCACTATTTCTTCCTTCTTTTTTTTTCTTTTCACACACACACACACATACACACAGTTTAGGAAAAAACAGTTGCACAATGTCTTCTGATTAGCATCTTTCAGAATTCTGCATTTCTTCTGCTTTTCTTGGATTGGTATTTTTGCGCTTGTTTTATGCAATTGCAAAGGGCTGAGGGTTCTCTGTGAGTTTTCTTTCTTTTATGATGTGTATGTGCCGTCAAGTTGCTAGTCTATTTATGGCGACCCCACTAATTTCATACGGTTTTCTTAGGCAAGGAATTCTCAGAGGTTGTTTCTCCAGTTCCTTCTTCTGAAATACAGCCTACAGCACCTAGGATTAATTGGTGGTTTCCCATCCAATTACTAACCAGGGATGACCCTGCTTAGCTTCCAAGATCAGACAGGATCTGACACCTTTAGGGTATACATGTCTCTTTATCATTCTGTGGCCTCCCTAGCTGTCTCAGGTTCTGATCTGCAAAAAGCTCCATGAGGAGGCTACTTCATGATGTCTCCTGAGCTTTAACTGGTGATGATATCATTGAGCATCCTCCAGCTGCCCCAGTTTGACAGGGACAGTCCAGATTAATCTTTTGCTGTCCAATTGTATCAGCTGCTTTTAAATATCCCAGTTTCTCTCTCTTCCTTCCTCCGCTTTCCCTCAGTTTACTTCCATTGCTGCAAACTGTGCAAAAGTAGTTTGCAAAAGTAGTTTGCCCTTGACTAACTCATCAAGGAGGAGAGGAGAGGAGTGGCCTAATCCTGTCTTTCCAGTGGGCTTAGACTGAGGCCCTTACTGCACCATGCCTCAACAGCACATTGTTCCTTTGAATCCTAGCATTACCATTTCTGTGATGGTATCAGGTTATTTTTCTGGCGACAGTGGGAGAGTAATATTCAAAATTTCTGACATTGTTTTATGAATCGTCTTCCAATACTTTTGGCCTTTTAGCAGAACCATCACATATGGCAAAATGATCCTTCCACACCAGCACACTTCTAGCAATGACTCTTGCCAATATTGCACATCTTATTTAAGAGACAAGGGCTTAAGTGCCATCCATAGAACATTTTTAAATGATTTTCCTTTAAGTCCTGGGATGACATAAATTTTTGAGTTTTCTTCCAAGAGTCTTCCCATTCCTCCAGTTGTATTGTGTGATGGTATCAGTTTGTGAACGCTCTCTACCACGCCCTTTCAACTTATGTGGATGAGTAGTATTATTGCCACCCGCGTTCCCGTTGCGTTGCAGCATCATTGATGAATCCTTTCTGCCACCCCACAACTCATGATTGGTCTTGGCTTTTTTTTTTAAAGCTATACTGGAGCAGCAGCATTGTAATATCACGATACACCCAAGCGCTATTGCGTTTTTGAGCTATAACACTAAAAAATTGTCTTTAAAAATTAAAAAAAAATAACTCAAAGGAGAAATTTAAAATAAGCATGGCGAGGTGATAGATTTTGAACTTAACACACCATGGGAGTACTTCAGGGAGGGACAATCTGGGAGCATCCACACCATGTCCACTCCTGGATCGGCAACGACAAGAAGTGCTATCAAACACTGTTGAGAAGCGCATTCAAACAGCTGGTGGAATTGTGGTGGGAAAAGGAGTTATTACCAGATTTTTTCCAGCATTGAAAAAGGGTGGATTTCCAAGGGATTACAACGCAATGCCAGCTGGTTAGCAATGACATTGTGTGATAGCACGGATCCTGGACTGGGAACAACGTGTTGCTCTGGTGGAATGACAACTTTGTGTGGTAAGGGCGAAAAGCAAAGTGCTGCAGCCTCTCCTAGCTTCTGGGCTCATCCTCATTAATAACTTTCCCATCCTGACCACGTTCTGATGTTGCTTAGCCACATGTCCCTGTTTTCATCTGTGAAATCTTGGAGGTCATGTGATTATGGCATGAAAGATGGAGCACGGTAACTAATGCTAAAAAGAGAAATCCCACCTCTGACCCACAAGACTTCCACCAAAGTTTCTATCCTTTGTTTGTATCTCAGAATTTCTCTTATCTTTGATATCAGAGACACAATTAAACACGACTGAGATATAGGCCGTTTCCGCACTAAACTGTTACGGCGCGATTATTCCACTTGCAACCTCCTATGGAATCCTGGGGTTTGCAGTTTCGGGAGGGGCCAAGTGGCTCCTCCCAAAACTGCAAACCCCAGGATTCCATAGGAGGTTGCAAATGGAATAATCGCGCTATAACAATCTAGTGCGGAAATGGCTGTAGTCATTACACTTGTGTCCTGGTTGTGGGAGTCCCACAGACCTCAATAATGTGCCCTTAGCTCTGTACGAGGCAACATACAAATGGGAGCCTTATGTCTATGGCAGTCATATTAGGTGTATTTGAGCACCTCATTGGCATCAAGTTCAGCCAGACTGTATTTGCCTTCCCTTGGATACTGTTGCACCCACTGAAATGCATAGACAATGTCTTATATTTCATCAGCCATATTTAATTGAGCATTCTACTATCCCAAGATGTGATAATTAGCAAGGCCACAAGGGGGCACTTGAAACATTCAAAGCTGTCTCAAAAAAGTGCTTTACGTTTAATCATTAAATTTTAATGGTACCAGTAGATGGTTTTGGTTGAAAAATAATCATAGAATCATGGTATTTAGAGCTAGAAAGTACCTCAAAGGCCATCTAGTCCAACCCCATGCTATGCAGCAAAACACTACTAAAGTACCTCTGAGACAGGACTATCCAACCAATGTTTAAAGACTTCCAACAAAGAAGATTACACCATCATAGAAGGAAGCCCATTCCACTGTCAAACAACTCTTCTCCATCATCATTTAAAGTAGTGTCCCTTGATTCAGGTTCTTCCAAATGTGTTGGACCATAACTTCCATTAACTCCACTGAACATATCTGGAGGGCATCAGGAAGGAAAAGGCCACTCTAAAAGATAAAAGATAAAATACCAATGTCAAAACAATTCTTCTACTGTAGGGATGGGGAATGGTTGACCCTTCAGATGATGGATAGGAACTACCATAATTCTAACCAATTCTATGCTGGCTAGAGCAGAGGATTACAGCCCAACAATATCTGAAAGATTACACTCTCTATTGTTCTGTGGTCTTTATGCACTCAGACTTGACCTTATATTAGCATTTACGTAACACATTTTAGGTATTCAAAGTATATCACATAGACCTAAAAGCAATCCTTAGTCTTGACTACAGAAGACTCACTGAATCAATGGGATTTACCTATGTATTGACTCACCATTCAACAATTGATTGAATGGGTCTACTCTAGTTGGGAGATACCAACTGGATGCCAGTCATGATCTGTCTCAGTAATTCTTAGAACAACCCCAACCACATAGGTTCTAAAAATTATTTTTCATATTTTAGATGTCAGGATGAGTGAGAGGAAGAGCTGAGTACATTGGCAGGTCATGAACTGAGTTACCTTCTCTGGTGAGGTTCAGGTGGAACTTCCTGATGGTCAGAGCTGTCCGGCAGTGGAATCTGCTTCCTCGGAGTGTGGTGGAGTGTCCTTCTTTGGAGGTCTTTAAGCAGAGGTTGGATGGCCATCTGTTGGGAGTGCTTTGATGTGTGTTCCTGCATAGCAGGGGGTTGGACTGGGTGGCCCCTGGGGTCTCTTCTGACTCTATGAGTCTATGATTCTATGTGAAAGACAGTCCCTCCACTATTACATTTTTCCCTGTGTCCTTTGCTCTTCTAGCTTTGTTAACTTCATCTATAATGGAGTCAAGGTTCACAGGGTTGAAGCACTAGTACTTTTTGATTAGCAAGGATGATGACATCATCTGCCACCCCCCCCCCGGCTCCCCTATTCCCTTTGAACTTAGCTGCTAACTTCACAGTAACTTGGAGTGAAGATGGCTTTTCCTAGGAAACAGTATATTATAAACCATTCCTGCAGTAATACAAAATATTTTGTGGTAGTTTGGTCTTCAATGGGCAATTACAATCCGTTTATTTCCAAATTCTCTGGTGCTGGTGAAGGTGTAAATTTCTAGAACTGGCTTGTTGATGTGTACAGTTGTCTTGATTTTTGGACTCTCCTTATGGACACGGTTTTGGGAACTATCATAATGAACTCATGTTCTTCAGCATGTAGCACTACACTACTATTCACTCATTCAAATGTCTTCTCAGCCCTGAAATGGCTCTCTCCTTTTTCTTTCCATCTCACTGGCTTGGAAATGCTTCCCAAGATACTTCTTTCAAACTAATAAACCCACCTTTAATTTTATGAAGAATACTTCTTATTTTCTGTGCTCTACAACATTCCTTCTGACCCTGGTGTCATCCAGAGGTGGCAGACTAAAATCCCCAGTAGCCATGATGGGTGAAAATGATGGGAGCTTCTGTCCAAATTTATATTTTGAATGTCAAATTTTTAAAGCATTTGAGCAACTTTTGCCTATGCTGTCATTCCTTGGTCAACTTGGGAAGTGGTAAATATAAAATCTTACAGGCCTTCCCCTTGCTGCTGCATGTTGTCGGCCAAAAGCTATCACATTATAAGTACCACTGTGTGCTTGGTATTTGTAGAATCATAAAGTTGGAGCTGAGAACCAGCATGGTATAGAGATCTGAGCGTGGGATTAGAAATCTGGGAGACCAGAGTTTGAATCCTCATGCTGCTATGGAAATCCCATGGATGATCTTTGGCCTCAGAAGAGGACAATTGCAGAGCTCAGCTGAACAAATCTGACCAACAAAACCTAATGATAGATTCACTTTAGGGTTGGCATAAGTGAAAAATGACTTGAAGGCACACAACACCAGCAACAACAGAGTTAGAAGGTACTTCAAGGCCCATCTTCTCCAATCCCCTGCAGTGCAGAAATCCATTGCTAAGTACTTCTTATTGATGGACAATCTCTGCTTAGAAACTACCAGTGAAGAAGACTCTACCACCTTGAATGGTAGGCTATTCCACTGTTGAATGGGTCTTACCAGTAATAAATATCATCCAATACTACATACCAGTGCATGATAAAATACAAGACTGTTGAATATCGGACTCAAATATTACAAAATGTCAAATGTAGATATCAAATTTTGGATGGTATATTTGTCCAATATTTGAGTGTTCAGAGATTATCTGAAGAGTATTCCACCTTCCGAGTGGAAACGGTAAGGGTGAATTTGGATCCTGGTTCTTTGGCCCTTAGGTTCATATTAGCCTTTGGGTATGGTGTCAGTGGGCCCCTGCCAATCCATTAAGAAGCTTATTAAACTTTGATGTTCCAATTTAACACTTATTAGCAAGCATGGTGCCCTTTAGCATGCGAGGGGAGCCTGGTAAATGGAAGGCCCGGCTCTCAACCTGAACTCTTAAGTGGCAGGGTTTAACTTTATGGCACCAATTAGCCCTCCTCTTAACTCTGTGGGTTTATTAATGCCTGCCCACTTTCTAACCACAGCACTAAAGTAGTAATGAGAGACTCTTGCTCATCTTTTTATGGCATGCACTTTGGGTCAGAATTGGACAGAAAGCTTTACTCCTTTGAGGTGAGGAGGTAGCGTATCATCCCAAATGGCTAGACATTTGATTTGCCAGATGTTATGTAAACCATTTAAGAGAGGTAGAAAAGTGGGGCCTGGTTCATAGGAATAGCAAAGGAGGTAGCCAAGGAAGGAAGTGGTAGTGGTGTTAAGGCAAGGACTTTGGGGTAGAAATTCAGGCAAGGTTTCTCTCAATAGTGTGAAAATGGGAGTTGTGTGCAAAGGCAGCCAGGAATGGCTGTCACATCTTGAAGTGAGCAAAGTAAAACACCATGCTTGGAATCCCGGTGGGTTTCTTATACATGTGTAATTTCACTACAGAAGTTTGGCTGGATACAAAATGCCCCATATTGGGTTCCAGGTTGCAGAAGCAGAGTTGTGCATGGATGGGCATTATAGATTGGGCACTGCCAGGTCAGCTTTGCTTTCCCTTCCATGCCAGGTAATGCCATGTAGTACTTTGATGTTTGAACAATGGTGGAAGGAGATGGTGGAACTGAGTGAGAAAGAGTGAGCTGGGAATGTGGGAATGTTGTTTTAACAATCTTTGATAAGAGGGAACAGATGCAGCTGCAAGGTCATGCAATTGGCAGGCAGGATGAGAATGTGTTTCAATAAGCTGACAAATAGGATGCTTGTGTGTTCAAATTTGTGATGTTACAGCTTATAAGATACTGCAAATCCAATAGTTGTTTAGTCTTGGCAATTGCCAAGGTGTGCTGTTGTTGCCTCAGTGTTCTGAACAAAGATTTTGAACCCTCTAAGTCTGTTCTCTGAACTTGATGCTAGCTAGTACATGAAAGGCACAGATGTACATCATCAACATAGCTGCACATGCATTTTTGGTTTCACAAGACCACCATTCATTTATCAGGTGGTGTTGGGCAACCGCCACATACCTCTGTGGATGTAATGTTACACTCTGGCCTTTTCCGCACTTTGTTTTTAGAATGGTGCAGAGTGTCCTCCAGCGAGGACATTTGCACTTGGGAGAGGACTGGGTCTGGACTACTTTGTGTAGTTCCGGACTTCAGCCCGCTCCAGAACGACCAAAAGTGGTCGTTCTCCATGCTATTGAAAGACTGCTTAAAACAGGTGTTTCAACAGCACGGAGTGCGCCACTCCGTGGCCACGCTCCGTTGCAGATTTGCAGGCTCGCACCAGTGTGAATCTGCAGATCTTCTGGGGGTGGGCTTTAGGCTGGCGAGCTTCACCAGTTGGTGGAGAGCATCCACCAACCGGAAGCCTCCATTTTCGTCCCCGGAGCAGTTTGTAGCGCGGCCACGCCCTGCTCCGGACCAGCCTGGATCCACCGAGGGAGCACTCCAGTCCGGTGAGTACCAGAACGGGGTGATTTCTCTGCCAAGTGCAAAAAAGGCCTCTGTCTCTTGATCTAGCACATATAATCTAGAACAGTTGTTTAATTCTTTGCAAATTTTCTTGTTTAGGAAAGCAATAAGTAATTGTAGTGAATTTCTTCCTACCATAAGGAAGTCTTTGAAAACCACACAGTTTTCAAAGCTGATTTGCAATTTAGGCTTTATTCTGCACAAAATGTGCATGTAGTTGATTTGTGCTGAAAACAGCATTTTCTGAGAAGAAAATAGTTTTGTACAAAAATATCATTTTCTGCACAAACATATTATTTTCTATACAAAAAAGCTGCACAAAATGCTGCTTTCTGTGCCAATCAACCATGTGCAAATTTTGGACAGAATAAATCCTCAATTACGTCATTTTTAGCTGCTTTCTGTGGACAGAAAGATGTTTTCTGTAGAAATCAACTATTATGCAGAGTAAGTCCCAAACTGTAAAGTTTTGTAAGCTAAGGGATATTGTAGCACTTCTGAGACTGAGAGCAAGAAGTTTGTAATGTAAGTTTCATAGACTGAGGCTACTTCGTCAGATCCATCTGATAAAGTAGACTTAAATTTACAAAAGCTTATGCTACAAACTTCTTTCTCTCATTTAGAATCGAAGGTGCTATAAAATCCCTTTGCATACTGATTCAGACTAACACGGCTATGCCTTTGAATTCTGTGGAGATTCCTGTGAGTCCAGGATTCTTGCTGTCAGTGTTTCTCAACACTCAAAAATGTTTTCCAACCATTTTTTGACTATTTTTTAAAACTATTCTTTCCATCCCTAATCTAGACTCGAGCCTTGAGACAGTCCCACAGTCCTTGCAAGGGATGACATGCCACATTTTGAAGAAAGTAATATTTATATTTCAAACTGCCATTGTTGCATTCATTTATTATTAGTGGCTTCACCCCTTTTTGCTGGAAGAAAAGTTTGAATCCCATTTGTGGAAAGACAAAATAAGAAGAATGAATGAATGAATGAATAAATAAATAAATAAATAGCATCACAATTGAAACAGGTCTGTTAGAAAATTAATCAATGTAAAATTATCCAACTGCCCTGTTGGGCCAGGACATGGTCTGAATAAACTATGAAAAATATTGTTGAAGCTAAGCAAGCCAAAGGGAGGTTGCCAGGAAAACCTGTTTGCATAACTTCCTTGCATCCCATGAAAGAAAATCAAGATGTAAATGAACACACTAAATAAAGCAGACCTATGTTTGGCTTATACACCTCAGAGGTTAGAGGTTGTCACATGTCTCCATACATGCATGCATGCATACACACACACACACACACACCTTCACAAAGAAATCTGGCAAGCCAGGGGCTAGGCTTGAATTTTTCCATTTAATATGATAATTTTGTATGTGAAAGGACTGCTTGGCGTGGAGAGGCATAGCTTCATGGAATCTTCACTTCAGGGGTGGCCCTAACCATTAGGTAGATGAGGGAGCTCTTCCAGAGGGCAGATGCTGAGAGGGGGAAAGAAGGGGCTGGAGGTGAGAAGCCTATGCCTCATCACTTGTCCAGTTCTCCCTAAGCTAGTCTGCTGACTTTGGGCAGGTTAAAAGGTGTTCTCACACTGCTAGTGTTGAAGAAACACTGAAGCATCAACCCAACCAGTTTTTATGCATAGAATGGGAGGGGGCTCCATCTTGTTTCTCACTTCAGGAAGCAAGATGTTTTGAACAAGTCCTGACTCCCTTGGAGCATGAAAATATTGCGATGGTTACAGGGTTCCCAGATTCAGAGGGTGAGATGGTAGAATAGGAAGAGGTTTCAGTGAGACAGGGAATTGCCCTCAGTGCCAATACTGGACAAGACCTCTTTCTCTCTTCATTAGGAGTCATCTTGCTGCCACCTTCCCTGGGTGAGGAAGTCATGTTGGCATCATCTTATGCCAGGGACTCCATCCCAGAAGCCTATTAGGGTCATAATCATAGTCACAGTCTCCTGGTACTATTGGAGTCAGCTGTTCCTGAAATAGATAAGGATTGTTTAACTGAGAGAGAATTTCCTCCCAGCAGAAGATGGAGCTGACTGCTCAGAACTAATCTGAAGCCCTCCTTAAATCTGAGGCTTTAACTTGACCTTAAAGCGAATGTATATTCTTTATGATTAATATACGTTTTGTTTCTGGAAGATAATGTGCATCATCGCCCACACTTGCAGACTAGACTTGTGTTTACCTTCCAAAGAGTGATCACATCCAGACAGACTGAAAAGTCCCAGATTTTATTCCTATTCTTTCCAATTTTTTATTGGGTTAGAATAAAACTGACCTGTGCAGTTGGTATAAAAAGACTTTGTTCATAGTGGGAGCCGATAGAAAATATTCTGGGATAGACAGAATGTATATTGATCTTCAAAATAAAAATGCCATGGTGGCACTGTATCAAATTGTAATCCATTGGAGTTCCAATAGCACTCTAATTATACAGCATGATAGGAGCCCCGAACATTTGTTATGAATTCCTTCAAGGTAACATATCTGGGCCAGAACCAGATCTGGGACCACCAGCAGTACGGATGACAGTCAGGCTTTCCCACCTGATCAGAAGTAGGCTGAAGTCAGAACCAAGAGATCCAGACTTTGGATCTAGGGAGCCAGGAAACCCCTACCGTCTTTTCCCCATCTCCTATTTCACCCCAGCCAGCCTTGTAGGAAAGGCTCTATGGCAGTGGTTCTCAACCTGTGGGTCCCCAGATGTTTGTGGACTTCAGCTCCCAGAAGCCCCAACCACTATGGTCAGTGCTCAGGGCTTCTGGGAGCTGAAGTCCAAAAACATCTGGGGACCCACAGGTTGAGAACCACTGCTCTATGGGCATGGTTACCCTTTCCCCAGTTGAATGATGCTCTTTTCTGAGATGTGATGGTCAGAACTCTACCCAGCACAGCTGGGAAACGTGTGCTCTGCCCAGACGTCATTGAACTGCAGCTTCCATTAGCTAGCTGAGAAATAATGGGAGTGGTAGTTAAAGCACATCTGAAGGGTCACAACCAAGTATGGCTGTATTCTACAGATTTGTATGAAGGCATTGTGATACTGTCAGTTTTATTTCTAGTCCTTTTTCTAATACTCCCTAGCATGGAATGTGCCTTTTTCACAGCTGCTGCACACAGATTATATTGCATATATAAATTATATTGCATATTTGTGCACACTTAAACAAATTTTTTAAAAGGCAGGCCTAGCATCTCCCCTAAAATTGAATTAGGAACAGCAGTGTTTTTACTAGAAGCTGATGCCAGAAATTAGAAATTCTCTTTAATAAAGAGGTAACTGTTGGTACTAGGATACTTAACACTAGTGCTTGCAACTGTCTTTGTCACAGAGGTTGACCTGCAGAAATTAGCAAACAATCCCGTGTAGGGTCATGACCTGGATAATTTCACTGGGGGATTTCTTCAGAACAAATCTGTTAGGGACAGAAGCAAGCCTGGCTTTTCATTCCCCCCTCCCTGGCCATTTGACAGATCAAGAACATATTGAGTTTGATTGGTTTATAGCTGCTTTGTGAAACTAGCCAGGGCAGGTAAGCTAATACCATCTTTGTGATTCCCACCTCATCTTTTGCAGTTCAAGTGTTTCCAACCCTCTTGGTTTCTTCTGCACAATTTGCATCAGAAGCTGCTTGGCTACATAATCACAATACTTCAGATTTATATAGCCCATTACAGTGTTCAAAAAGCACTTCGCACCCATTATCTCATTCTGCCTTACATCAGCCTTGTAATGTAAGTCATTACCTTTACAACAACCCTTTAATGTAGGTCATTATGGCCTATGTGGAGATGGAGGAGCAAATCGGAGAGAGAAAGAGAGTCAGAGAAACTTGTATACTGTACTACTACTTACCCATTTTGGGCCAAGACAAGTTTCTTTTTTTTAAGCCCCTTGTTCATTCAGCTCTTCATCTATACCCTACACAGAATGGAGAGGCAGTGCAACATAGTGTTGAAGGGATAGATATGAAAGTGAAGGGATCAGGTTCAGTGCCCTCATTCATCTGTAGGGTTGCTATATCTCAACCTTGAGCCTCCAGTTTTCATCCACATGGAAGACAAGGGTGCAAATCCAGTTTTGTGGGGCTCAGCTTCTGGCAAGAGGAAAGGGCTACGGGCAAATCTCCAGCTCAGCTATAGAGCAGGATCTTGTTAAAGCGTGTAAGTCTTCCTTGATTTGTAGCTGCAACTTGCAAAGACTCTCCAGGAGATTTACGTATTTACTTACAGTGGCGGAGCTTGGAGTGTGCGGATGGGGTGGCGGGAGGAGGACGGGGTTGCATTGCGTGGGGGCATGGCCATGGTGTGTGGGGCGTGGGCGCGGTGTGTGAGTACATGGCCAGGGCATGCGGGGGCGTGGCTACAAGCCGGGATGCACCAAAAACATTGTCGCCTGGGGCGAAGAGCTCCTCCACCTCCCATTCCTATGTGACTGTTTACTTAACCTTCTCCTTCCAGTTGTTGTGGCACCAGGGCTCACCCTCTGCTCTGGTCTGCTCTGCATCCACTTTCTGTCTTAATTGCTGTTTAGAAAAACACACTCCCTCTTTCTCTTTCTGTCCATTTGAATAACAAGCCGTGAGCAGCTGGACTTGGTACTTAATCATAACATTTAATAATTTCACCAGGGGGCATCTCAAGGTCTCAGATTCTGGCCTAGAAACCTCAGGGTCTGAGATCATCCTGAACTGATGACCCTATTCCCCTGTGAAAGTTGCTAAGTGATCTTGGGCCATCCTGTCTCTCAGCTTAATCTACCTTGCAGGGTTGTTGTGAAGGTAAAACTGGGACTGCTTGGGTAGATGGGTAGGGTATGAATGAATGCTAAACATATAATAAAAGAATGACCAAAGGCACTTCTGGTAAGTCAAGTGACTAAAATCTGAAATGTTGTTTCAGAAAGTCCAGGAAGAAATCAAAACTAGCCTTCTTCCCTCTCTGATAGGGTTCTCCGTTCCCTGTTGTAACTATTCCAGGGTGCTGATCTACTCAGTTACCAGGCCAACTCAGGCTCAAGTGTCTGTCAAGTGAAACGGAGGCCAGAGGCCATTTCAAAGCCCCCTCCCTAAACTGCAGACCCCAGGATTCCATAGGATGTTGAAAGCGGAATAATAGCACTATAACAGCCTAGCACAGAAATGGCCAAAGTGACAGATGCACTAAAACAATGGTTTATTGATTATATGCAGATATCTAACTGGCAACGGCAATAAAACCCAAGGCCAAAATAAAGTTAGCTCATGCTGCCTCAGCTGACCGAAGCAGTCCATCATAGCCACTGTCCACAGGGGGCCCTCACAATCAACAAAATGTTGGCCTCAATGGACCAGTTTCCTTGGCTGGAGTAGAGCTGGTGCACCCGCACCAGAGATGAGACGATCATCTGATCTCTCTGAATCTTTTCATATGATCCTCTCTTCTTCTAGAAGGTGCTAACCTTTTCCCAGGTATGTATGGGAGGGAACTCACCCCTTCCAAGCCAACAAAGGAACAGATTCCCAGGTATTTCCACAGAATTCATAGAGATGGAAGAGACCACAAGGGCTGTTCAGTATAACCCCCTTCTGCCATACAGGAATATACAATCAAAGCAGTCCCAATGGATGGCCATCCAGCCTCTGTTTGAAAACCTCCAAAAAAGGGAAAATCTACCACACTCCAAGGTAGTGCATTCCACTGTCAAATTGCCCTTCCCATCAGGAAGTTCTTCCTGATGTTTGAGTGAAATCTCTTTTCCTGTAGTTTGAAGCCATTGCTCTGAGGATCTGGAACTCCCTTCCCAAAGAGGTCAGACTGGCACCCTCCCCGCCTACCTTCTGGAGACATCTAAGGACATTCCTATTCTGGCAGGCATTTAACACGCAATTAGTATGTAGAACGGTGTTGGTTATTTTAATTGTCATTTGTATGTTGTTTTTAATAGCTATTTTAATATATATTTTAATATCTTAATATTGTTTTAATCACTATCATTGTTTAATGTGTGTTTTAACTTTTGTATATAATAGTTTTAACTATGTTCTCTTTTAAGGTTTGTAAGCTGCTTTGAGTTCTTTCGAGAAGAAAAGCAGGGTAGAAATAAAGATGATGATGATGATGATGATGATGATGATGTCCTAGTCTCTGAAGCAACAGAAAAGTAGTGTGCTCCATCTTCAGTATGACATCCTTTCAAACACAGCTAACTTGTTACCTCTTGATCTTTTCTTCTCCAGGCTAAATATAGCCAGATAAGGATGTTTCTATGACGGAACCATTCCCATCTAAATGTTTAGTGTGAGCTGACCTTGCTCAGCCTGCCAAAGAAGATGCACTTGCTGAAAGCTGCATCATTAGTCGAGATTGTACAGCATTTCTGATGCACTTTGGGCACTTTTGATGTGTGTTGGGTGCCTCTGATACACACTGGATATTTCTGATGCCCATCAAGCCCTCCTGTTGCACTCTGGCACTTCCTAGCGAGGGCCTGGATGTGCATTGAGAATGCCCTGCTGCACACTGATGCCTGTTACACATTGGGGCCATGGAACATCAATGACCTCGCTAGCTGCAATGGTAGCCACTATAGTGACATCACAGAAGTCCCTAGGTGAATAGGGACATTGAGAGACTACTCAGTTCTGCTTCCTGCAAATATAAGTCCACTTATGAGGATGTAAGTCCTATGTTGAATTCCAGCCATTAGCGTTTGCAACAGGCCTACTTAATTACCTAGCAAATGCCTAGTTACTAGGTTATGGAGTTCTTGAGCATGTAAAACACATGCATAGAGGGAATGTGAGAGCCAATTCTCAATCCTCTGTAATTCTTCCAGAAATTCTAAATCCCTACAACTGTCTACTAAACCCTGGGAAATACCTCTGCCCTCTGACCCTGAAGAGTAGTTTGTTGGCTCCCTCAGCAAACCTTGGGCAGAATTTCCACACCAGATCATCGGCTCCCATCATCAAAAAGAGGCCTGCAACTGCGGGAAGAGGTGCTAACTCTTTAAAAGCCCTCGAGGAAGTGGAGTTCTAAGAAGAAGTCTCTTGACCAGGATACAAAAGCTAGGCAACTGCTCCAGGCCAATGTTGGGATGCTTTACTTTTTCCATTAGCTGCAAAATTATTAGCTGTGACCCTAAATCCAAGTCAAAAGTCTGCCATACTGTCCAAGGTCTTGAATCTGTTCTTTTCTAGATCACCACTGATCTCCTACCTTATTTTGTGATATTATTACTTTACTTTTCTGGGATAAAGGGGTCCCTCCTAGGACAGGACAGAGCATCAAATGGCATCTTCTTTGGGTAGCAGCTGAATGGACAAGCCATTCTGTATCTACTCTATGTCAGTTACATTTGGTTGGGGCTTAAATGAGCTATTAAGAAATGCTGATTTTACAAAAGACTTGCTTGTAATTGTGATGAAAACTGCTAGAAATGGTTGTATTGTGTGTGTGTGTGTGTGTGTGTGTGTGTGTATCACAATCAGCATTTGCCTAAAAATGTACCAGTGCCTCATTATGGATCATAAAAGCCTTTCTGGTTTTGATCAAAGCACCCCACAATTGTCAATGAAATATTTTTGGGTGGAAAGCCAGCAGGGGTAATGGTCTGAGTGTTAGACCAGAACTCTGAGAGACCAGGGTTCGAATCTTTGTTTGATCATGGAACCCCACTGAATGACTTCAGGTAAGTCCCAGCCTCCCTCAGCCCCAGAGGAAGGCAAGGGCAAACCCTGCTCTGAACAAACATTGCCAAGAAAACCTGTAATAGTTTCGTTTTAGGATTACCATAAGTTGGAAATTACTCAAAGACACACAACAGCAACAGACAAGCAGGCCAAGAAATTATGAAATGACATTCTTTCACTTTTACTTCACCTACCAGCAGGTATTCAATGGCACATTGCCTCTGAACCTTGAGAGTGCATAAGATGGCCATCATGACTAGCAGCCACTGAGAGACTTTATCCCTATGAATTTTATCTAGTTTTATCAAAACCAATTAAGGTAGTGGTCATTCCCACCCTTGTGGCTGCGTGTTTCCTAAACTGCGTGTTTCCTAAACTGAATTACCTGTAGCGTGCAGAAGTGTTTCCTGTTAGGTGTCCTGACTCTCTGCAAATTGGTTTCATCAACTGTAGGAACAGAAAGGAGTTTAATACCCTTCCATCCACTTTACCAACGTTGTGTATAATTTAATAAATCCTGAGTGAATCTTTGTCCCTAAATTGCTTCTTATAGTAGCTTCCACTGCTACTAAACAGAAAAGTTCCTTGCACTGTAGCTTTTCTTTGCAAGTAGAGTTGCTGAGTGTCCCTTATTATAAGGGATATCCCTTATTTTAGAGCTGCAAAATGTGTCTCTTATAGGTCAGGCACGTGTCCGTTGTTATAAGGGATCTCCACTATCTGAGGGTTGGAAAGCTTTTCCTTTTACATAGGCTGAACAAGATGTAAAAAAAAAAATGTAATTTGAGATATGCGCTTTTCATAAAAATGGGTGCACCATGCAATTTAGGAAGGTGGACAATATGTTAATTTTACAGAGAAACACATGGCTAAGTTAACTACAGCCCTTTCCGCACAGGGAAGTTAAGACAGGCCAAGACGTCCTGTCACAGAGGTTGTCCGCACCTTGGATCAGACTAGGTTCGGACTATTTACCTTAGTTCCGCACCTAAGTCCGATCCAAAACGCCCCCAAGCGGTCCTCCAGCACACTAAGTAAAGACCGGAAAAAACAGGTCTTTCGATTTTCCGGAGCGCGCCATTGCATTCCTGCTCAGCTGTGCAGATGCGCAGATTCGCACCAATGAGAGCCTGCGATCAGCGGAAGGCGGGCTGTGGGTATGGCCAGCTTCAGCGGTTGGTCCGGACCCATAAACAACCGGAAGCCACCATTTTGTAAGCCTCATCAGTGCAGATCTGAAGACCTCTCACTGCTCCGCATCGCCCTGGAACAAACAGAGGAGCCCTGCGGAAGGGCTTAAGGGAGAGTCCGCGTTGCTTCGAGCCAAGAAGAAGCGGTGAGTAATGGCACGGAGTGAAGATTAGTATTTTCCTTTTGTATTTAGGTACAGGCTTCTCACACTAATTTGACAGGTTAGGGACCAGAGCTTTGTCAGAAAGCAGAAATGAATGAAACCTGGAGCCCGTATACTGTAGGGGACATGAAGGACTTACAGAGGCTTGCTTGGGACCGACTGTGCACGTCCACTGCTTGTGAAGCCTCTCAGCTGGCTTGGCACCTTTTCCTCCCACTGAGCTCACGTTGCAAGCAGTGAACGCACAGTCCCAAGCAAGCCTCCACGGGCAAAAGGAACTAATGGAAACCCATTGTTTTGGTGCTTCCGATACAGACACATTCCATTAATTCAGCCAGAGGACCCGCTTTTTCTGAAGGCAAGACTTCAGACTCTGTGCGTGTGTGAGCAGTCTCAAGCAGGCCTATGTAGGCAAGAAGAACTGACAAAAGAGCAGACTCTACATCGAATTAATAGAACTTCTCCTTAATTTAGACGCTTCAAAAGAGTGAGTTGTCATATAGCGAGGCATCAAAAGGCAGTCAGTTCCTGTAGAACATAACCTGTGAGTAACTTCCTGGGGATCCAGGAATGCTTTGAGCATTGGATATAGCCCTTGAGACTTAAGTTCAGTTCCTTGCTCAGCCATGGAAACCTACTGGGTGACTTTGGGCATGTCACACTCTCTCACCCCCAGAAAGCCCCATGACAGGTTTGCCTTCAGGCCACCATAAGTTGGAAATGACTTGAAAGTACACAGCAGCAACAGTTACTTCCTGGTTGTCAACCCTGTTTGTCATGAATTTTGACTGTCCTTCTTTGCTTTTTTTTGAAAACCTGGCAACGCTATTTGTAAAGGAGGTGGCCCTGTCTTCCATGCATATTTGTTGTCATTTTGACACCCTTGCTAGCTATGCTATTACCCTTTCTCAGACAGGGCAACCTAAACCAAGAGGAGTACGCTAAGTATGACCGTGGAGGCAACCCTCATTTGGCTATTTTCTAGCTGACCTTCCTAGCAGGGTTATTGTGACAAGGAAGAGCTAACACATCCTTCAGTTCAGTAATAATATCCTGGAACAAATCCTTCCCACATCCCACTAAAGCTTCATTGTCTGGCCTGAGCATGTTGCCTGTCTGTTTGCTTAGCAACGCAACTCGCTATAAACACTTCAACCCGGTACTCAGCTTACTGTATTTGCTGCCTGGTGAACAGAAAATTCTTTTCAAGGTCTCTTTTGCCACCTGAGCTTATTCCTTGGAGGGAGGGGATGAGCAGGTGCAAATCAAATGCGTTTGAACCTTACCTTTTGTTTCCTACCCTTTCCCATGTATCTTTATTTTCAATCATTTTTTTGACTGACGAATAAAAAGGTCACACAACACGCCCACTCACTTGGTACACACAGGTGTAAACCCATGTGCATGCAAACAAACAGAACTTTTTAAATAAACTTCTCTTGACAGTGGAATAACAGGGGCAGGCAGGTATTCGTTTTCCTTCCCCATCTTCCCCAAGGCTTGGACTCTTCCCAAGGAGCTCGCTTAGGGAATGGATAGGCATTTGTGCGAACAATGTTACATACTTCATCTCCCAAAAATGGATCTGAAACTAAAGAGAATGGAAATGGACAAATTATTGGCTCCGATTAGAGAAAAATCATTGGAGACATTTCTGAAAGACTGGAAATCGCTTATAGACTTTTTCTGGAAAAAGAGAAATGATTTCACGTTTTCTGCTTTTGACAACTAGGAAGACGCTAGCACAAGTGAACTATGTAGTGTTACAGAGGGAGAAGTTTGATTGTGCTGCATGTATGTATAAAAAAATGAAAATAAAAAGATCAGACACAGTTCATGGGTTGAACAGAACCACTTTATTTAAACTATTAAATCTTTGACCCTTTCTGCATGGCATTTGCCATGCAAAAGGGCGCCTGGAGCATCGTGCGATTGTGAGGAGCAATCTGCACAACGCACTCACAATCGCGTGACGCTCCAGGGGCCAGCAGGCACTGATCGTGCGCCTTTTCATTTTCAGCTGGAAGCTGAAAATGGTGCTCAATTGCGCATTGCTCCTGGGCCCCGTGTGCACTTACCTGCTGTGCAGAGCCTCCAGAGCTGCACCGGTCATGTTTCCTGAAACTCCCAGGCTGCGCTGCAGAAGGAAGAGGTGGGGCTATCGCGCAAGCAGGCAGCTTGTGCGGAGCTGAAGCAGCAGGGAAGCGAGAGCCTCTTGCCAGAGGCTGCTTGCGTGATCCTCGCATCCCAGCGCTGGAAAAAAGTTAAGACGTGGAAAGGGCATATGATTTTAACTACAAAGACTGTGAGATTTGCTGAGGTAGGGGGTACATGCCCCTTAGTTGACCTTTGGCAAATCCCCTGAGCTCCAGAAGCCCTGTTAACCTCCCTCAAGTCCTGTGACTTAAAGTGAGGTTGCAACTCAGGTAAACCCCAAGAGTTGGTCCCGTTCCCCACTTCCTTGGGTCCTGCGATCCAAAGGGGCAATTCCAGAGATCTGCCTTTTATGAAATGGTGTCCTTTTGGTGCTCACTGGTGTGCCAATCTTTTCCCCCATCTTCTATCAAACTGACAATCAATTACTTTGTCAAGTGACCACTTATTTAACAATGTTATCCTAGGAATACAGGACAGGATCAGAGAGAAAAAAAAACCCTCAGAAAAGGGGAGAAAATTCATAGCCAGCCCTACACAACCAGAAAATGCCTGCCCTGCACAATAGGATGGGAGGGTAGGCTGAACATCTTTGATGGAAGAGAGAGGTCTTGATGGTGGCTTGAGCTTAAGTGCCCTTTCCTCTGCTCCTCTGATCCCACGCCATGGCACTCAATATCAGGGAGCCCTTCTTCCCTCCTGGCCTCATTCATTCTCAGCTGGCTGAAGACATCAGCTGAAGATGTCTTCTCCTTGGGCAGCCAGGTATGAGGATGGGATGTGTTTAAACTGTTTTAAGCCTGTGCTCCTGAATTGAATTTGTTGTTTAATTGCTTTTGAAATGTTTAAATTTTTTATTATTATTATAAGCCCCATTGGGTCTCATGCTAGGAAGAAGGGCAGATTATACATTGAAACAAACAAATAATAAAATAAGTGCAACACTTTTGGAGGAAAAACATTTAAGAACAGGCAGGCAGGCAGGCAGGCAGGCAGGGTGGAGAAAGGGCAGGCTGAGGGGCACTCGTAATCTCCAGACTTGATGTTTGAAGAACCATCAGTCCTTTGAAGACCCTGAGCCCTGCCCTGCCAAATGAAGAACTCTGCACTACTTCCTGGGGTTTTCTGCCTGAAAAGCATGTCAAACCACCCCAAAACATATGCAAACATGGCATTTTACCATCTTTTGGGCACCCCAGACAAACCCCTCCCCTACTTCCAAAGACTTTTTTGGCCAGATTTCAGCCCCAAACTGCTATTACTTCTGGCATGCTCAAATGTACCAGTATGTCCTGTGTGAGGGCAAAGAAACAAACACTGGCCTTGGTCCCTGGCACATTTGCCCATCTCAGTCTAGGGAAAGGTAGGCACCCAAGAACAGGGAAGCTCATGTGGAGATTTATATCCAAAGGGATAGAAGAAAACCAGCACACTGATCACTAAGAACACGGAAAACTGCCATACTGTATATTTGTTGTTACTTGACATCAGATCAACTTCAACTTCTATAGCAACCCTTTGAGAGACTCCTCAGTCACTAACAGCCCTGCTCAGGTCTTGCATACTCAGGGCTTCTTTGTTTGAACCAATCCATCTTTAGTGAGGGCTTCTGTTTTTCTTACTGCCTTCCACTTTACCAAATATTGCCGTCTTGTCCAGTGAGTCATATTGTCCCATGATATACCCAAAGGATCACGGCTTCAGTTAAGTCATTATAGTTTCTACTGAGAGTTCAGGCCTAACTGGCTCTCGAATCCATTTATCTGCCTTTTAGCAATCCCTAGCATCCACAGAACTCTCCTCCAGGACCACCCTTCAGGTGAGTCGATTCTCTTCCTGTCCAACTTTCACACCCATGCATAGAAACTGAAAGCACAAAGGCGTGGATGATTCTGACACTGCGAGGTCTTGTTCCTTCAAAGTTACTCTGGCAAGTCATATTATAATTCAGGGATGTCTTTTCTAATAGCTATCAGTTCTCTATTGTGTATTATGCATCGCCTGATCCTACAGGTCTTCCAGTATCTGAGCAGAGATTTGAATCCTAGTCTCCAGAGGTCTTTAATAAATAAATAAATATTGGAATATTTAAATATACATTTGAATGAAGGAGACATGATAGCCATGTTTAAATATTTGAAAGGCTGTCATGTCGAGGAGGGAGCGGGCTTGTTTTCTGCTGCTCCGGAGCAATGGATTCAAGCTGCAGGAAAGGAGCTTCCTCAGGAAGAACTTCCTGATGGTCAGAGCTGTCTGGCGGTAGAATATGCTGCCTCGGAGTGTGATGGATTCTCCTTCTTTGGAGGTTTTTAAGCAGAAGCTGGATGGCCATCTGTTAGGAGTGCTTTGATATGGGTTCCTGCATGGCAGAAGGTTGGACTCAATGGCCCCTGTGGTTTCTTCCGACTTATGATTCTACAAAGTAGAGATCTAACACTTCTTACATGCAAAGCAGACACCGTCTCATCAGACTACAGGTCCCTCCCTTAATTAACAGCAACATGTGCAGAACATTTGCTGGATGTGTACATTTTCGGGAGAGGAGACATTTAAACCAGGAATGGGTAACTTGTGGCCCTCCAGATGTTGGGCTGAAGTTCTCATCATCTTTCACCATTGGCTATGCTGGCTATGGCTAGTGGGAAATGCAGTCCAACAGCATCTAGAAAGCCATTGATCCCAAGCCATTTCTTCAAAGATCTGGGAGACAAACACCTTCTCTCCTCCAGATCAGACCAGATCAAATGGGCTTAAAGCCAAAGCATTATAGGTTTCAGCCAGCAGCCTCCACGCATGCTCCTGTGAATGTGTCTCATGAATTACCCACCCGCCCAGATGACAGGCTGACATTTTAGCTCCACAACATTCTCCTATAATTAGTTGAATCTAATGCAACACAGGGAAGGGATCCATTTTACACACACATTATCGTAATGCCTTTAAATAAGATAATTGATTATGCCTCTGCATAAGAAAATGAAATATTCTGTGTAATTAAAAACGGCATTTGGATTCTGGCGCTCTGACAGGTGAGGCTGTGTGACATTTTTATAAAATACTTAAAAGCGAAATTCACGCCCACAGAGAGAAAGAGAGAGAGAGAGAGAGAGTTCACCAACTTTTGAAAATGATCCAGTAGGCTGATTTGAGGCTTGCCTAACTCAGAAGGGGATGGTTGAAAGAACTTTTCTTCTCAGGACCATATAGCTACCTTCCAACACTTCACAGATGAATACTAGGACACAGGTGAGACCAAGATGGCAAAAGCTATTGATGAAGAGGAACACACAAGGTACGACACACTGCAACAGTTTGCTTTTGCCTGAGCATACTGGGAAGGGCATGACTCCATCTCTCCATTCTTTTTTCCTTGCTGAGTTAATTGAGTGCAAACTACTTTTGTACTATGAATTTAGTTTGCAACAAATGAAGTCAGCTGAGGATGAAGTGGGAGAAGTGGGAAGAGGAGACAGAAACTGGAACATTTAAAGCAGCTGAAAAGTGGGATGGCAGGGGATTAATTGGGACTATCCTTAAATCAGGACAGTCAGAAGTTATGCCATATGGAGGTGTTTTTTTTTTAGAAACCTGGAGCCTACCTTTTGGGAAAGAATCACAGTTTGGTCTTCAAAGATAGCTCATTGCCAGTGGCATATTGGGTCCAAGCCTTGCAGGATGAATCTCCATCCCTAATTTTTTCTGAGTGAGCAGGGACTATGACATCATCAGCCATTCTTCTTGGACTCCCCATTCCTTCTGAGTTGCAGTCCCAACAGAAGCTGGAAGGGAAATAGATTTTCCCTGCAAAAATGTATCATTATGAATTCTCCCTGATTCAACCATTTGGGTTGCCCTGGTCTTGAGCCGGCAAAACCAACAGCTTTACAGAGGACCCCTTCATATTGGAAATGAGAACACTCAGAAATTGCTTTCATTTGGCAGAGCTGCTGGAATTTTTGAACTCTATGTAGAGGTGTTGCTACAGAGAAGGTCCTGTGTAGGTCTAAAATGCAGGGAAAAAAAAAGAAGCTCTGCACCACTACAGCAGGGGTGGAAATTGTGTGCATCCCTCCAGAAACTGTTGACCTACAACTCCTAGCTCTTCTCCTATCTGTTTCAGACTGGTAGCAGTGATTGTATGAGGCAGCTACTGCATACCCTCAGATGAAAACCAGGACACATGTGGATAAGCAACGTTTGGGGCCATTTCCGCACTAGACTGTTATAGTGTATTATTACACTTTCAGCATCCTATGGATCCTGGGGTTTGCAGTTTCGGGAGGGGCTGGTAGGCCCCTCCTGAAACTACAAACCCCAGGATTCCATAGGATGTTGAAAGTGCAACAATAGCGCTATAACAGTCTAGTGTGGAAATGGCCAGAGTATGGTCAAGATGGCAAAAGCTACTAATATAATATAATTTCTAGTCTCCAGAAGTCCTTAATAAATGAATATTTGAATACTTAAATAAGTAGTTGAATATTTACATCTAAATTTAAATATTTAAACCTTGATTTTAATCTTTGGGGTCCTGGGCAACTAATTATATTTACAGGGTGCCCCAGTAAAGAAAAAGTTAAAAACCATTAAGGAAATGGTCTCCAGTGGGAGACCATTTGGCGTTCCTTTTACAAACACAAAATATCAGTTAATGACCTCCTTTGTAAATGAAACACTTTCCAAATGGTCTCCCAGAGGGCAAACAACAGAAGAGGAATGAGGTAATATGTAAGTCCTAACCAAAGCTGCTATTATCCTGATGTAATTGCGATTTACCTACCTTGTGTGATAAATCCTCAGTTAACTCAGCAGAGGGAGAGGCAAGGCAAGGCAGGAGCAGAATGTTATTATATGGGAGAAGGGAATGCCATAGATAACCTGGACCCAAACCAAGTAGGGCTTTAAAAGTGACAACCAAGACTTTGGCCCTTTCCGCAACTCACCTATTTTCAGCTCTTGAGTGCAGTGCTTGCGCAAGCAGCCTCCGGAGAGAGGCTCTCGCTTCCCTGCTTCTTCAGCTCCACACGAGCTTCCTGCTCGCGTGAGAGCCCTGCCTATTCCTTTTGCAGTCCAGCCTGGGACCTTCCCAGGCTGCACTGGACAGGAAGCGTGACTGGCCCACCTCCCGAGGCTCTGCATGCAAGGTAAGTGCGCGTGGGGCCCCAGAGTGATGCGCGACCATGCAGAATTTTTGGCTTCAAGCCGAAAATGAAAAAATGCATGAGCAGTCCCTGCCGGGCCCTGGAGTGTCAAGCAAATGTGAGTGCATTGTGTGGACCGCTCCTCACATGTGCGCGATGCTCAAAGGGCCCTTTCACATTGAAAACGCTGTGTGAAAAGGGCCTTAGTGTCTTGTCCAGAAGCTAACTTGACACAGGTGGCAGATGGTGAAAATGACACACCCACTTCTGTTGTTGAGAGACAGAGAACAAAAAACCATGCCCAGCACTGGTTAAATAACAAATGCTGACACAATTAGCACTAATGAGGCATCTGTGGCCCTGAAGAAGCTGCTGATAAATATCCTGGCAGTTTTCTCCCAGCCTTAGTGCTTACAACTGTCTTATCTGGTTGAAGGGCTATACTCTCTCATATTTCCTATTTTGTCTTGACTTGGACTGGCCACATTTGGACAATTCTGCTTACTCTTTGGCCCTTTCCGCATGTGGGAAAGGAACTGCGCGAAAACGGGACTCACCAGATTTCTTTGGTGTCCGGTTGAGTCCGTCAGGACGAGGAGCAGTGCGAGCTCATCGCTCCATGCTGCTCTGGCATCCAAAATGGTGGCTTCCGGTTGGTGGAGGCTCTCCACCAACCGGAGAAGCTCGCCAGCCTAAAGCCCATCCCCGGCAGATCTGCAGGCACGCACTAGTGCACGCCTGCAAATCTGCACCGGAGGGCAGTGATGGAGCGACACGGAGTCGCGCGCTCTGTGCTTTTTAAAAACCTCTAAAAAGAGTTTTTTTAAAAAACACGCCGCCCGACCAGTTCTGGTCGCTCTGGAGTGGACTGAGGTGCGGAACTGCAAAAAGTAGTCCACCCCAGTCCACTCTATGGTGCAGAAGACCTCCGTTGGAGGTTGCTCTGCACTGTTTAAAAAACCCAGTGTGGAAAGGGCCTTTTCCAGCTTATATACCTGGATTTTTGACCTGCTGATATGACTTCTGGACTACCTTTGTGCTTCTCCCTTCATTTTGCTCAGGTAACCTATGACTGATCAGGACTGGATGGATTACTTTACTGCCTCTCATACCAACAACCTGCTGCCTCGGGCACTTGCTGACTTATTTTCAGAACACACAGTAAATAACAAACAATTTGTTGCTCTTTCGTGACACCCAGACCCTTGGCCTGGAATGCCTGCCTCTTTCTGCCTAATACTAGGGCCATCCTCAAGGAGAAACAATGATGGTGTTACCAGAAGTTTAGAAAATACTGGATTATCTAATCCAATGAACCAGAAAAAAATCTTTCTCTAAATACTGCAATTCATTATAACATCTAAAATTTGAACCAAAGCCAATCTTGCCATGTGCCAAATAGTCCTTAGGAAACAAAAATTGTATTTTAATAACCATTTTAAATGATCACTAGGCAACAGCTTTGGAAATGGCAGGCTTAAAATAAGCTATCTGGAATGGTCAGGCAGTATAGTCTTGAAAAACCTGCAGCATCTCCTTCAGTTATCTCTTCTTCAATGGTATGCGCTCTGAGTGCTGTTAAAGTGCAAACGATAAACTTTATTTACAGCATGGGTAAGGAAAGGTAATGGAGAAACCTAAACTTGAAATATATACTTATCATCTACTGTAATGCAAAAGCGGATAAGAACATGACTAGGTAATACCTGATAACTAATAGGCAATAAAGTTTGAACTTCTGTATTCCTCTTAGAAGTCCTTGTGAAGCTGCTTATGAGTTTTTTTCTGGGAGGTTTGCTAAGGTTCTCAGTTTGGATACAGCACTAATGAGGCTGGTTAAGGGGCAGACTCAAAGAAAGGTTATAGCTAGTGATCTAGTCATAACTTTTAAAGTGCAAATGCTTGTCATGAGTCTGAGTAGCCGTGCCCCCAAGGAGAGTCCAGAACTGCAGCTGGCTATGTTGATCAAGATGTATAAGCCAGTTCTAGAAAGTTTCATCTCTGCCAACCACAAATCTTTTGTAAAACTAATGGGGCTTAGTTATCTCCAATATTTCACAGAGGACAACTGAGACACGTGTGGCCAGACAATATTACTGTATGATCAAGATGGCTGAAATTATCAGTTAGGAAGAACATATAAGGCAGGACAGCTGTAGCAGTTTGCTTTTGCCTGAGACTACAGGGAAAAGCAAGATTCTACTTGCCTCTCCTCTGCCTCTTGTGGAACTAATTAAGAGCACACTATGTTTGTACTTTGTACTCAGTTTGCAGCAACTGAGATAAGTTAGGGGCAAGGGGGATGCTTTGTGAGTCAAGGGAAGTAATAATCCCACTGTATTCTGCACCGGTAGCCTAGAGAGCAGGAGGGGTCTCCTTCTTTGGATGAGGCTGGATAGTTACCTAATGGACATACTTTAGCTGTAGATCCTGCACTGAGCAGGGGGTTGGACTCGATGATTCATGAAGTCCCTTCCCTCTTGATCTGAGATTCTATGGAAGGAGAATAGGGACATTTTAAAAACATCTGAAAAAAGTGAGATGATAGAGGATTAATCAAGACTCTCCTTGTCAAATTGGGACAGTTGGAGGACATGTCACTGAGAAGAGTTCATCTTATACAAGGTCAGGAAAATGTGGCCCCTAGACTGCATGCATGTCTCTGATCTCCAACCATTTGTCCTTTTCAATATAGTTTTACTCTGTTTAATGCAACAAACAAACAAACAAACCACACCATCTATTAGGAACCAGAAGTCACCATCTCAGTAATGTCTTAATTCTAAAATAAATATTTTTGGGAAGAGACTTAAAGAGCTTTCTGGGAGTGAGAGTGTATGATTTAACCTTTTTGGGACAAATTAGTTTTGCAGTTATGGTTTCAGATTGGGGTGCAGCTCACCAAGAATCTGGGAAAGGCAAATATGAACCCTAGGATCCTGAAAGTTGCCTCCCCCTGATCTAAAAGAATGATGAGAAAGTAACTCCAGACATTTCCAACAGACATCTGTGTCTCACAAGATCACCAGATCAAAAGAGGTCATTGTTCCAACTTATGCAACATTTCGCTTCAAGGGTCAAAAATGTGTCATCAGAGGACAAAAAAATATGTGTGAACTCTAGAGATGTAAATCTTTGCTTATTTTCTTCTTGCCCATGAAGATTTGTAGAATTTTTCTCCCCACTGGAACAGCTTTCAAGGATTTTGTGCATTTTTTGACGATTTGTTCACATTTGGGGATTTTCCATCCATCCAGCACTTTATTTATAAGCCACTTTTCTTTCAGGCTGGGTCTTAAGACAGCTTATTAAACACAGAGAATACAATAAAACATATATAATTAAAAACATACAAAATTATGATTAAACAGTATTAAACAACAACAGAATTAAAACCAATCAAGATCTCACTTTAAAAACAGACCAAAAACAGTACAGTTGACTCTCCATATCCACAGATTCTGTATCCACGGATTCAACCAACCATGATTTTAAAATATTAAAAAAAACAAAAAAACAAAAACAAAGTTTGATCTTGCCATTTTATATAAGGGGTGCCATTTTGCTACACAATTGTTTATAATGGAACTTGAGCATGCAAGAATTTTGGTATCCATGGGTGTGCTAGAAACAAACCTTAGTGGATATTGAGGGCCTTTCTGCTCTATACTGTTATAATGCTGTTATTCCACTTTCAACATCCTGTGGAATTCTGGGGTTTGTAGTTTACTGAGGCCAAAGAGCTCTCTGGTTGAGAATTCTAAATGCCTCTCCCTAAACTGTAAATTCCAGGATTCCATAGGGTGTTGAAAATGGAATAATAACACTATAAAAGTGTAGTGCAGAAAGGCCCTGAGATCCCACCATATAGCATTGAAAAAAGTCCCCCTTTTTTGTTAAAATCAGTTTCCAAAGGCTGGTTTGAAAAGAAAGGTTTTGACCTGCTACTGAAAGGAAAACAAAGAAGGTGCCATTCTAACCTTCCTAGGGAGGAAGTTCCAAAATGTGTGAGCAGCTACAAAGAAGGTCTTCTCCTACATTCCCACCAGCTGTGAAGTCCCCCCCATATAGATCTTAAAGCTCAGAGAGGCTCATATGGGAAGATGCATATGTATGTATGTGCCTTCATGCTGTGTGTTGATTTATGGAACCCCATGAATTTCACAGAGTTTTCTTAGGCAAGGAATATGCAGAGGTGGTTTTGCCGTTTCCTTCCTTAAAAATATAGCCTACAGTACCTGGTATCCATTGATGGTCTCCCATCCAAGTACTAAACAGGGCTGACCTTATTTAGCTCCCAAGATCATATGGGATGATATGATCCTTTAGATATAATCCTTCAACATTGTGAAGATTTTTGTGCAAAACCCACTTTTGTACAAAAATTTGTTTGTTGTGTATAATGTAATGCTTTTCTGGAAAAGACAATGCTTTTTGGGGAAAAAATTGCTTTTATTGATTGTCCCAACAAATAATGTTGTTTTGTTTTGCATTTTCCTCTCATTTTTTTCAATATGCTGATTAAAGTTAGTTTCACACACACACACGCACACCCTTCGACCTTTTCCAGGCCAAACAAAATCATATTTTAGAAACTGAATGTGAGAATCTGGCCACGTTGAAAAGATCACATGTGATTATTTTTTTTACTTCCTAAATCAACACCTGCTTTTCTGAGTCAGGCTTCCCACTATCTGAGCCAAGTCACGCCAAATATCTCTCAGGATTCAGAATGTCAAGATCCTTATCCAGCAACTCTTCTCTTTTTGTTTTATTGTCCTCAAGGCTGCTGTGAATTACACTAGTTTAAAGTAGGAGTGAGAACCATATGGCCCTCCAGAGGTTGTTGGACTGTATCTCCCAGCATTCGTCATCGTTGGCTAGACAGGCTGGGAGCTGCAGTTACTTGCAGTCCATCCAAATCTGGAGAAGCATGGCAAGGTTGTCTGTATTCTTTACACAGGTTAAGCATTTTACTTCCATCACACTGGGCTTGTTTTCAGTTAGCCCCTTTCTTTTCCTTTTAACAAATCCTCTGAAGAGCCATCTTTGATTCCTTATGGATTTGGGTTCACCACATTGCAATCCTCCAACCCAGGCAGGCTGTGCAAATGGTCTACAGAGCAACCCATAGAGCCAGTGCAAGGTGGATAATGGAAGAGCCAGCAGACAATAGTTTCCATCTCTCACGCTCTTCTCCCATTCCAGCAAAGGTGCTGTTGCTACTGTAGAAGCACAAACATGGCTTTTCTTGTCATAATTCTCTCCACATGGTCACCTTTCCCTGTGCAAAATACAAGGGAGGAGGGAGAAAAGAAAAGTAGCAAGTCTGTGTGTGCAACAATCAGCATGGTGTAGTGGTTAGAGCACTGGACTATAGCTCTGAAGACCAGGGTTCAATTCCCTGTTTGGCCATGGAAACCCACTGGGTGACCTTGGAGGTATCAAAGGCTCACAGCCCCAGAAAACCACATGATAGGTTCACCTCAGGATCACCATAAGTTGAAAATGACTTGAAGGCACACAATGACAACAACAATGAACAAATAGACTTCTACTGCTATGCTTTAGAACACAGGTCTGCAGGCATCTGAGAAGTCTCCTGAATTCCTGGAAGCCAGAGACAAGACTAGGAAAGATTTTGGAGGGATTGATTTTCTGTTTAACTATGTGCCCTGGCCCACTGGCTGCAGACAGAGAATAAATAGCACAATATTTTATTTATGGCCGTTTATTCACTCTTCAACGAAAAGGACACTTTTCATCTCCTCTTCGTCTCTCCTCACCCCCAAACACACACAAATCTATTGGGATTTTCATAGATTCATTAGGAATCTTGCAAAGATAAAAGAGTAACTCATTAAGCTGAGGGAACACATCCCTTGCCAGTTGTTCTCCTCCCAACTGTCTTCCCCATGCCACAAAAAAAAAAAAAGAAAAGAAAAAAGAAAAAAGAAAAGAAAAGAAAAGAAAAGAAAAGAAAAAAGAAAAGAAAAGAAAACCTTGGCTTTGTAGGTAGAAATTTACAAAACTCTGAAAGTGTTAATCATTTTTAGCAAAGAATGGTCTTGCTCAAAAGGGTTGAATCCCACTGACAATGGAACATCATGTTTGAAAAGAGAGTGAATTTACATTTCAAGCTCCCCACCTTTCAAAGATTCATGCCATCTTCACACAATTTCAAATGCGGCTTATGAACAGGACACTCAGGTCTGAGCCATGCACCACAATCTGAGGTGAGCACCACTTTGGGACCAGTTGGTGGTCAAAATCAAAGAGTGAGTCAAACCAGCAGGCAAAATCAAGAAGCCAGGAGGTTGGATCTAAAGTTCAGATATCAATATCAAAGCTGAAGGCCATTTCACTTCACCAGGCTTTGGGAATCTGACTATTTTATAAGGAAAGGGCTTTTATTAGTGTGCTGTACTATTTTTTTTCCTTGCCTTTTATTAAAATTATAAAAATAACATTTTGCATTTTTTGGTGTTAATTTTTGTCAGGCTCGGAAAAAAGGCAGATACATATATAAATAAGAAAAGAACAATAAACAGCAGGTGAGAATAGGGAAGCCCTCTAGAGCACAAGGAGGCATAATTTTTCCAACATTGCTCAACTAGAAACTCTGTTATGGGCCTTCCTGCCAAAGAGGTCCCATGGCTACTTTGTGCAGGCAAAGCCAGTGCAAGCTCTGGACTTACTTCGAATCATAAAATTATGCACTTGGAAGGGACTTAGAGGCAGTCTAGTCCAACCTCATGTCACACAGGGATACACAACAAAAACATTCCCCCAAGATGGCCATTCCACCTCTGTTATAAGATCTAGAGAGAGAGAGAGAGAGAGAGAGAGAGAAATGCACCACTTCCAAGGCAATCTATTTCACTATCAAACAAATCTGATGGTAAAGAACGTCTTCCTAATGTTTAGGTGGAACTTCTTGTAATTTGAACTCTTTGGTTCAAATTGTAACAAAAGTTTCCACCTAAATTTTAGGCAGAAAAGCTTGCTCCATCTTCTGCATGACTTCCCTTCAGTCTTCTCTGAGTTAAACACATTCAGCTCCTCATGCTGCTCCTCACAGGGTTTGTTTTCCAGATTATTTCACCAGAAAGCTGCCATTAGCAATTCATGAGGCAAGGAACCCCCAGGACCAGCCATACCATTGGGTAGAGTCAAGATGTTACCTCAACCAGTAGATGCTACGAAGTGGCAAAAGGTACTGGATGAGAAAGATGTCGCTCTGTAAGGCTTATCAGCATCCACAGGCTAGTTGGCTGCCTTCTGGTGTGATATAGGATGCCCTCCTCTCAGCAGTGACAGAAGCAGAAAGACTAAGGCTGAGCTAGCTTGTCAAACGAGTAGAGTGTAATTCTTTGCCTGTGCACTTCTGTGCCTTCCCCTGCCCTGGAAGCTGTCAAGGCCCTGGAAGGGCCACTGCAAGATGACATTTCCAACCCCCTCCCACCAGTGTTCTTTGGTGCAACAATAAGAAGCAGTGAACCTGTCACAACTCCTCATTGGACCAGAGATTGCTAGCATGTATATATGTTGGAATCATCATCCTGCTGTACCCCAATTGCCAGCAGAACAGACCTCTGTTGTCCAAGGCAGCTGCTGGCTCTTACGGTAGGATTGGGCATCAGGCCAGGAGATAAGACATAGTTGTTTCTTTGTACCTATATCCATGAGGTAGAACCTTGGGCAAAATCTCTCTCTTTGCCCACTTCACACCCCCAATAATCCTGTGAGATGGGCAAGACTGAGAGAGAAGTTCTGGCCCAAGGTCACCCTGTGAGTCTCAAGGTCCAGTGGAGGGACTCAAACTGGGGCCATTTCTGCACTACACTGTTATAGTGCTATTATTCCACTTTCAGCATCCTATGGAATCCTAGGGTTTGCAGTTTAGGGATGGTCATTTAGAATTCTCAGCCAGAGAGCTTTTGGCCTCAGTAAACTATGAACCTCAGAATTCCACAGGAGATTGAAAGTGGAATGATAGCACTGTGACAGTGTGGTGCGAAAATGGCCCCAGTCTCCCAGCTCTTAGGCCAAGACTCTAAACTGAGGAGAGGGAGAGCTTTGAGACTCTGGGTACAATTTTCCACCTCCTTGAACCCATTGTAGACTGTACTAGATCCCAAAATTGGGGGAGGGAAGGAGAAGAAACTGAAAGTTGCCAATCACCCACTTCTAGATTTGTTTTTGGAGGCCACAAAAAGTGCAGGGGGGCCTTGCACCTTGTTTTAATGCAACATTTTTATTCCTGAAGTTTCCAGGAGAAGAAATTGACCCTTTAGATTTTTTTTTCTAGATGCCTCATTTTGCAGCAGTGGGGGCAGAAGGGACTCATCAGGGTTATCTGAAGGACTTTATCTCCCTATGTGACCCTGCCCACATTTTCAGATCTTCTCAGAGGCTCTTCAGACTGTCCTGACTCCCTCATAGGTACAACTGGTGGGAACAGGGCAGAGGGTCTTCTCAGTGGCTGCTCCCAGGCTCTGGAACGCCTTTCCCTGAGAAGCTAGCCTGGCACTCTTTCACAGGCATGTAAAGGCCCCTCTGTTTTAGCAGACCTTTAGGGGCTGATCGCTGATGGGGAAAGGGCTTTTTCATGCACTATGTGGTTTATATTTGTTGTTCTTTTTAGTGGTTTGCTTTTAACTGTTTTTAATTTTACTGAAGTTTTTAGCTTTTTTACTTGGTGTAGTGGTCTGAGTATCAGACTGTGACCAAGGTTTGATACCCTGCTCGGCCATGGACACCCACTGGGTGACCTTAGGCATATCACCCACTCTCAACCTCAGAAGATCCCGTGATAGGTTCACCTTAGTTTGCCATGTTGGAAGTGACTTGAAGGCACACAATGCTAGTAGCAGCAGAAGCAACATCAACAATGCCCCCCCCCCCCGCTGTATCTGTTTTAGCATTTGTAGGCTGATTTGAGTCCTAGACTATGAAAAAGATGGAATAACAATAATGGTAATCATGATGGGAAAGGGAAGTGGTAGTAGTAGTGGTCATTGTTGTGCTCTTGGTGGGTCCCAAGGGCTCACATGAAGCCTGCACATCACAAGTTCCCCGCCTCTCCTCTAAGTACTACTCTGCACAGATTCTGCATTCCCGTCTCTCAGCTGAACCTACTTCACAGGATTATTGTGATGTGGAGAAAAGTAAACCAAAGCTGTCACACTTAGACATGAGATGACATGAATCATTTAAAAAGATGATAATGCTAGGTGAAGTGGAAAGCAGAAGAAAGCTAAGGAGACTAGTGGATTGATTCAATCAAGGCAGCCACAGCCCTAAGGTTGCAAGACCTGAGCAGGGTAGCTGGCAATTCAGGATTCTCTCATTCCTAGGGCTGCATAAGTCAAAGTCAACTTGATGGCAAATAACAGCAGTTTAGATAAGGGGAGAGCTGTGCAACTTGAACTTATGAGTGGAAAGGAAGACTATAAATGTAACTAATAACAAATCAAAAATGGCAGGTGTGTAACAGGGGTGGAACTGGCGGCAGCAGATCAAAATAGTTCCCTGTTCTTCATTATGGTAACTTTGAACAGCAAAAAGGTTGCCCCTAGTTACAGAGCAGGTTTTCTTCAATCGGAACAAGACTTTTCAAATGTGCTTCAACTGAGCTGGGCCTGTGGGCTCTTCTGTTGTAAAGGACTGAGGCTCAGGCTTCTTCAATAATGCCAGTATGATCAATAAAGCTCCCCCCGCCCCAGTATATAGATTCATTATTCATCACCTGAAATCCTAATGTGTGTCTCTTGGTTCACAGTGTTCAGTCTCTAACCAGGAAAGAATTCAGCTTGTATATCAGGTACCTGGTGGTTTTTTTGGTGAAACACACTCCTTTCTGACAGTCAACTGGCTTCCCCTCCTTCTCCAAATTCCCACACACCCACCTTCCCAGTTGATTGCTAGTGAATCATTGTGTTTTGCTCATGCAATTTTTTTGTTGTTGGGAGAGAAGGGCCAAATAACCTTTTCGAAAGGTTTCTAAAGTGCTTTCTGCCATGTGGATTAATTGCAGCTCACAACGCTCCTGCAAAGGTGGCAGTGTATTACTCAACAGATGGAGAAATGAAATCTCCAAATAAGGGGATGGAGTGAGTCAGTCAACAAGTGTAGGTGTAAGCAGAACCTAGAAATGTAGATGACAAAGCCATCTCTTTCTGGAGGCTGGAATTTAAGGGGTGTGTGTGTGTGTGTGTGTGTGTGTGTGTTTTAAATAAATGTCCTAGGCTGCTGTGTCAAAGATAGTTCATTTCCAACTGAGGTGAGGAGTATAGTGGAGGAAGTCTGAAATAGACAATAAGACAGTCTGTTGCAAGGAACATGGTAATAAAAACTTTCTTGGCTTTCCTCAATCTGATGTCCTCCATATGTGGGATGATACAGTGTTTGGTTGAAAGATTCTGAAAGAACTAGGGTAGGACAAGCTGGATTACACCAGTGAGCAAGCCTGACCTGGGTGTTTTTGCCTGATCTGATGTGGCTATTGAGGTTTCCTTGGTGATTGTCTCCTTCAGTGAGAGCTAAGTGATAGTAGACATCATAAGTCTCTCCTTGATATTCCCCAGCTGCTGCATTCAGGGCCAGTACAGGATTTATCCTAACCAATGGTGCAGTGGTAAAATTTGAAGTTCAGACACTTATTTTGACATCTTCCATAACCACATTACTAAAAAGAGATGATCATTTTTTAAAGCTAAGTGGTGGTCTAAATACCATAAAGGCATCAGATCCCATCTATGTTGGAACTCAGAAAGGTTAGTACTTGGATGGGAGACTGCGAATAAATATCAGGTGTTGTAGGCTGTATTTCAGAGGAAGGAACTGGCAAAACCATCTTTGAGGATTTCTTGTCTAAGCAGCCTTATGACATTCATGGGGTTGCTGTTAAGTAAACAGGCAACTTGAAGGCATATCCACTCCCTCCACAACAGTTCTAGCAGTTTCCCTCTCTACCAGGGACAAATATTTTGGAAGACTAATGGGTCTTAACTGACAGTCTGAGACAAAGTTACCTCAAAATACTTTATACAACAACAGAGATCTCTCACATTATATTATTGCTGGAAAAATCTACATCTCATCCTCCACAATTGTGAGGATTGTGATTAAAGCTAAGAAAGAACTGAGAAGTCTAATAGAGTTGGGGGAGGATACAATAATCACTTCTATTGAAAAAGTTTTGGTGCTCCAGATTTGCAAGCTGTGGCTCTTGATAGGGAAGAAAACACCAGTATGGCTTCACTTAGACTTAGAAGAATTTAAAACTATATCCCCTCTGAGCAAATGTTGCCAAGAAAACTCTGTGATAGATTTGCCTTAGGATCACCGTAAGTCAGAAATGACTTGAAGCCACACAGCAAGAAAATGAGTGTATTGGATTGATTCATTAATTTCATGGACTGACTTCCAGAAAAACAAGTGTGAATCACACAGTGAAAGTCATACCCAGCCTATCTCTCCCCGCCTGGAATGCAAGGGTTAAAGGCCTTCAGATAGGAAAGAATGAGGACTGAGTTGTTTACATGGAAGGAGTCTGTGGAAGGCTAGTTTTGACGGCTAGCCTGGGAAGATACCCCAAACATCTCTCTAGGAATGTTAGTTGGATGGAAATTTACTCAGCACCTGTGCAAAGTATGAGTGACCTGGCAAATTTCAGGACAGCATTTTAGAGTGTACACATGCTGAGCTCAGGGCCCCCCATTTTGTTCAGATTCTGTTTTGTCAGAGTGTCTTTCTTGCAATACAGTTGGATCTCCCATTCATCTGTGTGGCCTTCTAATCTTTCCTGAAGTTACTGAGGGAAATAATTTCCCTTCATTCAACCACACCACTAATTTTAGCATTCAACCCAACCCATTTCCTCACTCAACGCTTATGGGATTATAATCTACCTGTAGAAGTCCCTTCTTCCTGATGGGAGGTGTGTATGTCACCTTGAAATCAGACTTAAAGCAAAAGCCTTGGGTGGTGATGCTAGAATGACAATATTCTATCATTTCTAGCACCTTGGATAGTTCCATAGGTACTTAGGTTCACATTGTCTAATCTGGGATTGGAAAGTGTGCAGCCCTTCAGATGTTGTTGAACTCCAAGCTGCCCTAGCTAGCTGACATGGCTGGTGATAAGGAAAGATGGAATCTGCAGCTCAGCAAATACCTGGAGGGTGGCACAGTTTTCAAGCCTGGGCTGGTCAATTGTGCCTGCTGATTTTTTTTTTTTTAATTATAAGACTTTTACCTTCCATTTCATTGAGGGTTTAATCTGCTGCAGATCAATTTTGAATAAAGAGCTATTCAAACAACTTTCAATTCAAGAAAATCCTGCATGACTGTTTTGCATTTTGGTAGTTAGAACTCTATATGCCAGAAAGTTTGAAACTAGGCTGAAATTTGAAATATTGATATAGAGATTAGAGTGTTAGATCATGATTCTGGAGACTGGAGTCTGAATCCCTGCTCAGCCATGGAAAGCCACTGGGTGATTTTGGTCAAGTCATATTGTCTTAGCCTCAGAGGAAGGCAAAGGCAAACCCTCTTTCAGCAAATCTTGCCAAGAAAACCCTGTAATATATTTGCCTTAGGATCTCCATAAGTCAGAAATGATTTGAAGCTACACAACAAGAAAGTGAGTGCGCTGACTTGATTAATAAATTTTGCAAGGCATCACTCATTTCAGCTGTTGTACACATCTTCTAGGATGGATATAAGAACAGGCATAGAGAATGGGAAATGGATTTAGGTAGACAATTTAATGTGAGTGAAATGGATATGCCGTAGATACATGAGTTGTTTCATATGTACTGAGAGAAGTGCATAAACATGTGACATTGTACGAAGACCAAATAGAAAGGCATAATATGCTTCAAATTCACAGATTCCTTTAAGGACATACATGGTGGGGTTAAGACCCACATGCTCCCTTTATCTTCTTTGCAGCTTCAAACCCCAGACCTCCAGTGGCCTGGAAACGAAATACGGTCAGTTCTCTAAATTTGCTAAGGTTGGAGTGCAGGACCTCTGGAAAAGATGGGAAAATTGCAAATATCAAAATGTATCTGTGTGTCTGTAGGAATGGGGGATGAGGCATGGTGGGAAGAACAGAAGCTCAGGGTCCAAATCAGGTCAAGGAAAGGAGGGAGAAAGAGTGGGTCAGGGGGTGGCTCTATACTTCCTCTCTCATCTCCCTCCTTGAGTGTGGGAGGGTATCAGGAGAGGGTCTGTGGTCCTGAGAAATTGGGCTATGAGCCATCCTTAGCTGGCCAG